>JAPWDM010000025.1:6031256-6401904 GCA_035578155.1 Brachynemurus nebulosus
TCTAGAAGCCCCCAAAACCTACTACTTACCGGTTTTTCGGTTACGGTTACGGTTTCGGTTCGAACCCTGTTTAAAAGATGAGATCGTAATTGATTCGCAGACTATCGAATACGACCTTTAATTAAACAGCTGGACCGATCTTAATAAAATTCAAATCAAAATATGTTATGTTATTGAAATATGAATGTCTACTTTAGAGTCACCGAGCGAGCCAAGCGATGTACTATAAGAAACTGATTTTTTATAAAATTTCAGAACATCAAATTTAAATGGACATGTGGTCAGAATTGTCCATCAGTGATACCAAATAGGTTTCAAATTAAAAAGCTGAAGGAATTTTTGACAAAATTTTGTTCAAATATTGTTAAAAGCTCTGGAAAAAATTAAAGTGAAGTAAAATTGTCCCCTTGAAAGGCCTAAAATAGAAATACTTCTAAAACTATTAACATGGGTATCTACATGACGGTGTGGAAATTAGCCATGCTTTTGTAATATGAATATGGTTAGTTACTTTAAGGTTGTTTGACAAGCGGGGCCAGGCAAAATAATTAATGGATTATATACAGAATTTCCGTATATCTAATTTAAAATTTACCCAATAACTTGACTCTAAATTCAAATAATTTTATTGCGAGTGAAACCGCGGGTCGCAGCTAGTTATTTATAAAACTTAGTTAATTTGATTCAATTTTTCTTTTCATCTACCTACATTTAAAATATTTATTACATCAATACTTAATATAAATATTTAATTACGTATATTTTATATTTTTATTCGAAAAAATTATTTCAAATTTGATAAAATGTCCAAATGTCAAAAAATTTCATGTAAAAATATATTTAAGATCAACTTAAGTCCGCCATTTGGTTATTTTAAATTTAGGAAAGGGCTAAAATCGAACTTAGCCTTAGGTACAAGCTAAAATCGTTTAAGAATAAGTTAAGTTTTATCTTAGTTAAGACTGATCTTAGCTTTATCTTAAATCGTTTATGAATGGCCCACAATAATCTTTACATATCTCGCTAAACTCTGATTCTTAAAAGAACTCTATACATTATTACGTACCACAATTTTTCAACTTCGTTCTGTCATCCTCATTTCATTTCATTGGTTGCTCAGCTCAACTGCTGCATTTTGTGCCCCAATAAGAGATTTAATTCGAAAAGTATCCAAAGTATGACGACAAAATATGAAATTTTTTCTTGAGTACTCTCGATGAGATCTCAAAATTTTTACATTGTGCTGGACAAATATGTCCAGCTAGGTTTTTTTTTTTAATATTGGAAATATTATTTTTTCTACACTCAATTCACCTACTAATACAAAAACTATTATTGTAAATGCAGCCCCAACGAGAAGGAAAGACAGTCGGGGTTGTAACCTAGCGCTTGGAACGGAAGCCCGTAGCTCTTAATAGGGAAACTGGGAAAAAGTAAAAGGAGCTGTTTTTTTTTTTTTTTTTTTTTTTTTTTTTTTTTTTTTTTGGCTCGTCACTTATTTTTTGTGTGAAATGTTTTTGGCCCGTCACTTCTCTTGACAGTCCTGTATAAATAAAGCCAAATATCAGAAAATTTTGGACAATTACGTAAAATAACAGTTATTTAAACTAATATTGTTTGAAATTTTTAAAATAACAATAACAGAAGAAAGCTTATCGAGTATTCAAAATAAATAAAGAAAAAAGAAAAAAAAAACTTTCAAGTTAATACTAAAACAAAACAAGTATTTAATTTTACGAATAAGAAAAAACGTCAACACAAAAACCAAAAAATTTATGAAATCATGTGAGCCTACGTAACGTTATGTAAATAATATATGTATTTTTCCTCTTGTTTAATACAAAATTTGTCAATTTAAAAGCTATTGACAGGCAAACGAATTTTCTTTTCTCTTTTTCATGTTTCTAGTTGAAAATGTCAAACGGAAACAAAAATAAATCAAATAATTTCTTTCGCTAATAATTTCGTATTTAGATTAACTGTCTATCGCATATGTTGTAAGACATTTCATTTCTATGTGAGTTCGTTCAAAGGTGTGCCAAATATTTCATTGACATATCATTTTAGAAACAACCCGACTAGAAAATAAATAGGGCTAGCCCTAACTCGGTCCAGCCCGGATCAGGCTTATCACAGGCATGTCCTATAAGTTTATCGAATAGGGCTCGGACCAGGGCTCGATCAGGAAAATCCTATGAAGGATAGCCCCACTTGCCTGATTTGGCCCTGACTCCGTTTTCCCTATTAGGACCCTATTATGGTTGAACTGATCCGGCCCTGATATTATTTCCTTATTAGGCCCTTATAATGGTTTTCCCGATCTGGCCCTGATTTCATTCCCTTATTAGGGCATTAATAAATTCCCTGGTCCGGCCCCGATTTTATCTTCTTATTAAGGCCTTATTATGGTTTTCCCGATCCGGCCCTGATTTCATTTCTTTATTAGGGCCTTAATTAAACTTCCCTGATCCGGCCCTGATTTTATATTCTAATTAGGGTCTTATTATGGTTTTCACGTTCCGGCCCTAATTTTATCTCCTTTTGAGGCGTTATTATGGTTTTCCCGATTCGGCCCTGATTTCATTTCTTTATTAGGCCCTTAACTAAACTGTCCTGATCCTGATATATATATATATATATATATATATATATATATATATATATATATATATATATATATATATATATACATATATATATATATATATATATATATATATATATATATATATATATATATATATATATCATCCTACCGCATGCAAGTTAACATCAATTTATTTTAATTTTTAAACTTAAAAGTACATTATATTAAGAATTAAAAATATAACAATATTAAAAGTTGGTAGCCTGGTCGTTATACTACCTGAAAAATGTGAAGTGATAAGCTGCATACAAAAGGTTGCGTGTTCAGATCCTACATGTCCCAGTCTTTCGCCGTTGCGTTTTTAATTTAGTATGAGTTAATCTGCTGTAAGCTGGCATCATAGAGTAAGTATTCCAAAAATTGGGTGAATACATGCTGTACGTATACATATATAACCAAATTTAAATTCCCTAAGATAGGTTAGAGGACAGGCTGCTCGATTAGGGCCGGAGCAGGTTGCCCGATCAGGGCCGGAACAGGCTGCCTGATTGGGGCAGGAAGTAAAAAAGTATTACATCTTTAGTCCGGCTCTCATATGTTTCTCCTGGTCTGGGCCCTACCTTAAGTCCGGCAAAGCGGATCCGGGCCCTATTCCAGCCCTAAAATATTTCTACTCGGGAATGGTCATTACTACTCACAGAACCATTACTCAAAGAGAAATTTAGTGCTTTATATGTACGGGAAGTTAAAGTAGCAATCACTTTTTTTTACAATATATCACAAGAATTTTTCCATAGCTTTCCTTCGCGTGAATTTTAATAAAATACTCGATTTATAGATCTTTTTCTTTGACCAGGAATTTCCTAATTCGAAAACGAGGAATTTTTAATACTTTTAATTAATATCCATACACAGGTATACCAAAATCCATGAACAATCCTTCCGAATGTTCGATATATAACATTTCGATATAGATTCACTTACAGGACATAAGTAATTCAAAGTAAAATTCATACGTTTTATATGTAGTTTATGTTTAGAGGTCCAAAAATTATGTAAAAAATCAATAAATTATTTTATTCATAAATTCTCTTTAAATAACTGTATAAATAAGAATATAGGATGCTGGATATTTTTATAAATTCAATCGATGTCTTCATAGTAATCACATTCACAGTATTTTTGATTTAATTTATTATTAACAAAATTATTTATTGATATGCAATTTGCTTAAATTATGTCAACAGAGATAGCACGAAATCAATCTGGAGGTTAATTTTGCAAAAAGTGGGTGAAAAGAAATAAACAGTTTTATTTACAGATTTCGAATCTACTTTAGAAAAGTAGTTAACCTAAATAACAGAAAATCGTATGTATAGTCTTTATTTTAATGGTTGTTTTTAAATTAATACTTAATCGTAAATTTTTTATTATAAATGTTGTGTGTCGTATTCATAGTAAAAAATAACGAAATTTTTGAAAGCTTAACGAAATTGAGACGTGAGTATTCTAAACATCTTACTTACTGTCAAAGCCTACTTTTCGTTATCGAAAGTTATTAATAACGAATATTTTTCGAATAACGAGTGACCTAAAAATACATAACAATTTTTAACGAAAATATTTGAATTTAAATATCGATAACGTCGTTAAATGTTTGTGATCGATAATTTTCTATAACGAAAATTACATTTGAATAGACATAATATTATGTATGCAACTTTTTTTGATTAAACTTGTTACCTTAAATATTCAGTTATTTAGTACAAAGCTTTCGATAACGGAAAGTAACAAGAAATGGTAGCGTGAAAAATGTACATATTACTTAGGTCTTAAGTGTCAGATTGTTTAAATGTGATTCATATTAAACTTAAAACTTTTAATACGTACACAACTTTGTAGATAGTGGGCCTCCCATGATGTGATTATTTTTGCATTAATACTTTAATATTTTTGATTATTAATTAATATTAAGTGTTTTAAGACCTGACTGGACTACGATACAACTATGAACTATTGTTGTAGTTTAGTCAAGTTTTCTCAAAGGATCAAAGGAAAGGGTGGTAAATTTTATTTTTGATGTAAAAACTAAGAAATTAAGAAATTAAATCACTTGTAAAAATTATAGGTATGAGGATACCGGCTATACATAGACAGAGCTCACAAATTTTTATTTATAAAGTATATAGGGAGGACATTCATTCTAGAAAGATATATTTTCCAAAAAATAAGAGATTTTTTTAAGATTATAGAAGTTGAGATTCCACTGTTTGATAAGCATTAGTAGTATTTTTAAACCAAAGGGCATAGCCGGGTAAGATAGGAAAAACGGCCCTTGACGCAAAATTGATTGTTTTTATAGGAAATAATACTTCTTAGCCCCAGATACATTCCTGCCAAATTTCAACCCTCCGAGGCTAATAGTTTATGAATACACAAACAGACAAAAATTTTCAAAAAAAATTTTTTTTGACGAAATTACTGAGCCGATTTATTTGAGTTTGATATATATTGTGTACCAACCTTAGGCGAAGTAATAAAAAAAAATTAACGTTATATCCCTTTATTATACTAATTTTTTTAAATTTTTAAATTTAAGAACACTTTTTTTTGGCACTTAGGTGTTAGCGACACCCACCATTTTTTGTTCAATAATTTGTCTCTTAGTACTCTATAACATATATTTTTGTGGAAAAATTTTAGTTGGTAGAACATAGTAATATTCCAATACAAATGCATGCCATGTTCGGTACTACATATATTACTTATGTATAAAAAGGACCATAAAGTAAAACATCTGCCTTATTTCTAAAACACAGTAGAACTCTAAGCAGTGCAATAAAATGTTCTTTTCCCCCCTGAGTTGCAGTTCTTGGAGTTCCTGTGACGGCCTAAAAAAATATATATTTTGAGCTGCTATAAAAAATATGTTTTAACTTGCTAAAAAATAATTTTCAAGGTTAATTTTACCATGAATCTGAATATTTGAATGAAATCAATAAAATTATCTCAGCATACTTACTAATTAAAATTATATCTAACTCAATAAAAATTATAAGTTTTTGAAACTTCATTCAAATAAAGATAATAATAATAATGATAATAATACGTCTTAAATGTTATATTGCTATAATAATAATAAACATTAACTTAATAAATTCGAAAAAAAACTTCAACAATGTTTAGTAATAACAACAATCCGGCTAAAACCTGTTGCAGTTATTACATGTACATATAACTAACTTGAAGAAAGTAGTGTACATTTGTACGCAATATGTAGCTCATCCCTCTCACTTGATGTTTTTATTGCACTTCCCAAGGAGGTGCAGAAAGTGGATTTTTTCTGTAATTAAATTACATACGTTCATAACTACGACAAACAAGCTCAGACAAACGTCTAGCTTTATCCGCCGTTTATCTTATTTTGTTAACACGATGACGGGTCATGGGGAATTATAACGAAATGACCAACTGGTATACTATTTTGACAGCTAATCAACTGGGTATGAAATTGTTGACATCGTAAGACGTGGTGTATGAGCTACCAAAGTTTCACTTGACGTCTTACAAAGGAAAATATTCTAACAAAAGAGAAATCAATGTCTATTTTGTTTTATTGATAAAAAAAGACAAACGGCAGATAGTGTTGGACTTTTGTAAATTTAAACTAGTTTATCGTAGTTATGAACGTATGTAAATATATAATTTTAGAAATAGGGTAGATATTTTACTTTATAGTCCTTTATATACATTAGTAATATGTGTAGTACCGAACATGGCATGCATTTGTATTGAAATATTACTATGTTCTACCAACTAAAATTTTTCCATAAAAATATATGTTATAGAGTACTAACAGACAAATTATTTAACAAAAAATGGTGGGTGTCGCTAACGCGTAAGTGCCAAGAATAAATTTTCTTAAATTTAAAAATTTAAAAAAATTAGTATAATAAAGGGATATCACGTTAATTTTTTTTATTACTTCGCCTAAGGTGGGTACACAATATATATTAAACTCAAATAAATCGGCTCAATAATTTCGTAAAAAAAAATTTTTTTTAAATTTTTATCTGTTTGTATATTCATAAACTATTAGCCTCGGAGGGTTGAAATTTGGCAGGAATGTATCTGGGGCTAAGAAGTATTATTTCCTATAAAAACAATCAATTTTGCGTCAAGGGCCGTTTTCCCTATTTTACCCGGCTATGCCCTTTCATTTATTTTTCTTAAAATTTCTATGGGAGGCGAAAATTTAAAAAAAAAAAAACTCGAAAGCTATTCAATTTCGGAATATTATGCATTATCAAGACGCACCTTTAAGGAGTTATTATTGAACAGATGTAAATAAAATGACGTCATTAAGAAATAAATATATTTCAAAAACTTTATTTATTTAGAGAAATATGAGATCTCATTTCTCTCTATATATTTAAATGTTTTTTGATGTTAAAAACTGAAATCGAGAACAGTATACATGTTTTTCGATGATAAATACTAAACTTTTATTTACTACTCATAATATGTATAATACGTATTACGTATTACGTTCATACCAAAGTAATATTACAGAAAGTTCTATGAGAGTGCATTTGAATGATAATAATACCTATATTTGAAGGCAAGCATTAGTTGCCGCTTTTCTTTAGGGTTTTATATACAGCCTTGTCCAAAAGTATTAGGCACCTCCATAAAACACATGTAACTCATAAATTAGTTTAAAAATGACTTATCTGTTTAATAATAGAATGAAAGGCAATACTAAAAGTTAATTTTAAACAATAGATAAAGGATTTTAAGGCACCATAAAACACCTGGTCCACAAAACGTGAAATATGAAGTTTTTTGAAAAATAATGTAAATTATTTGTTAGTCTTATATTAACTTCCGGGATAACAAGGAGCTACTGAGTGTTGTTTATTTGTGCAGTAGAGACAGTTTGTAATACGAAATGCCGAAACAAGGAGAACTTAACACAGAAACACGAATAAAAATCCAGATGTTATATGAAGAAGGGAAGACTCAAGTAAAGATTGCTAAATTAGTAAAAGTTTGACGATGTGCAGTGCAATCTACCATTAAAAGGTTCACGAAGACTGGCTCTCACACAAACAAAATGAGAAAGGGCAGAAAATGCATTACTACTGACCACCAGGTTAGAAAACTTATCCGTAACTCACTTAAGGACCGCAAAAAAAGTTCTCACTGCAGCTTTACCGAAGGACATTGAGAAACCAATTAATTCTCGAACTGTAAGAAGAAGACTCACAGAAGCAGGTTTAAAAAGCCGTAAAGCCAGCAAGAAACCTTGGCTCTCCAACAACAACAAGAAAGATCGTTTAGAATGGGCTCTAAGACAGCAGCATTCTTCTGAAGAAGATCGGTCCAATGTTGTATGGTCCGGCGAATCTAATCGCATTGTTTAATGTGATGGTATAAAATTTAACTTACCTCAAAATTAGATTCGTCGGATCATACCACATTGGACCAATCTTCTTCAGAAGAATGCTGGTGTCTTAGAGCCCATTCCACACGATTCTTCTTGTTGTTGTCGGAAAGTCAAGGTTTCTTCATGGCTTTCTGGCTTTTTAAGCCTGCTTCTGTGATTCCTCTTCTTACAGTTCGAGAACTAATTGATTTCCCAATGTCCTCCGATGAAACTGCAGCGAGCTCAAAAGAAATTTTTTTGCGGTCCTTAAGTGAGTCACGAATAAGTTTTCTAACCTGACGGTTAATAGTAATGCATTTTCTACCTATTTTCATTTTGTTTGTGTGAGAGCTAGTCTCCGCGAACCTTTTAATGGTAGAAAACTTTTACTAATTTAGCAATCTTTACTTGAGTCCCTTCTTCATATAATATCTGGATTTTTATTCGTGTTTCTGCGTTAAGTTCTCGTTGTTTCGGCATTTCGTATTACAAACTGTCTCTACTACACAAATAAACAACACTCAGCAGCTTCTTGTTATCCTGGAAGTTACTAAAACACTAACAAATAAATTACATTATTTTTCAAAAAACTTCACATTTCACGTTTTGTGGACCAGGTGTTTTATGGTACCTTAAAATCCTTTATCTATTGTTTAAAATTAACTTTTAGTATTGCGTTTCATTCTATTATTAAACAGATAAGTCATTTTTAAACTAATTTATTAGTTACACGTGTTTTATGAGGGTGCCTAATACTTTTGGCCAAGGCTGTATAACAGACTATTTTTATATTTAATATTTTATAATATATAAAACTATTTACAAATTTATATTACAAATACAGCACAACTCCATTTTTGAAACAATTAGTCTATAACCACTCACATCATTGGTTTTATATTTTTCTTTATTTCACAACTTTCACATTATAAAATTACATTATACGTTTTATAATGTTAGTGGAGGACAATGAAAGTGGTAGAGGAGCTAGGATTTGGAAAGTGACCGTTCGCAGCCGTCCTCTTAAAGAAACTATGCCGATATTCATATGAAATTATGAATGGAAACCGCAGAAAGCCTTCACGAATATAGTCGGCGGCGGAAATCGAACACACGACCTACCAGTCCGCAAGTATCAATGCTTAAATACGCTCGAGTACTCGGCTGGTTTACAATATAGAAATATTCTTTAATTTGTTGTATGTAGAATATCTATTATACGAAAACTGTACTATGCATACCAGTACACACAACAACCAAACTAAATTAAATAAGAATACTTGCAAAACTTTCAAAATTACTTGATTTAATCTTTGTCCTTTATAATAGGTATTATTATTATTGGTAGGACCGAATGTTTTATCCAATTTTCAGCTATTATCTTATTTCACAATTGTAATAGTTTTAGTTAGTTTTAATAATCCATAAAAATAAAATAAAGAGTTTAAATAAAATAAAAAGTAACCAAAAATGACGTGATATTCTGTGATGTCGACAATATTGAGTTAAATAAAAGGTGAGTCCTCTTAGGTCTGTAGTAGTAGTTCTCACGCACAAAAGGTCATTTATGTATCTTATACATAGGATCTGTGAACAATGGACTCTAGGGCTATCAACAACTACTGAAGTGTTGATTTCAAATTGCTACACGCAAAACATTGATTAAAATATCCACTAATATTAGCAATCTTACTCACTGATTGTTAGATATACAAACTTGGAGTACCACTGACTTTGTAGGGATCTCTATTCTAGAATTAACAATAGATAAGAAATACCAATATAATCAGTTTATTAAGGCGATTTTACCTTTAATAAAATATCAATAATTCTTTGTTAATGAAAAAAATAAAGGACTTAAAAAGAAAGAAAAAACTTATATTTTAAGTACATGACATTTATTCATGTTGTGTTTTGATAAGATTTGTATTTTAAACAAAATATTAATAGAAACAACTACGTTCAGAAAATAACTGCCTCAAATACGCAGGAGGAAATTGAGCCTTATTTTTTTTTATGTTCTGCAGTAAAATTTGCCAAATGCTGGTTATCAAGTTCTTTTCCGTTCATATGTATGGTATTTCCATTTTATCACTGAAATATGCAAAATTATAAACAAATATTTTTTTTCGGTGTTAATAATTTTATAAATAAAAAAAATCAATAAATAATAAAAGTTGATAGGCTATGAGAACACGAGCACACCTAGTGTCTCAAAAGTTTGGGTACATGCTGACGCAACATATACATACCTAGGTATTACCCTAACCCAAGGGGTGGCCCCAAACTTTTGACACCGTACTGTACTTAAATTTTCCTAATACTTTAATAGGTGAGTTACAACGTTTATACGAGACTTCAGAGACTGGTGAAAAAATACTCAATATTATTCGAAGTTTAGAGGAAAATAAAAATATGTTGTTGTTTAACGTTTACGATCGAGAAGATTTAATCAAAGAGTTAAATGCTTTAAAAGAAACTACTGTTGGTCGAGAAATATTCTCTATACTTCGCGAACTTCAAAAGGCTGATGTTATTGAGCCACTAGGAGATTATCTGGATGAAACTGATAAAGAAGATGCTAGCGATTATGATGATGATAATGATGATGATGATGATGATTAATTGATTATCCACACTAAGAATTTACTGAATTTTGAAAAACATAACCGTATAAGAAGCAGCAGTTATTCCTCATTGAATTGTATATTTTATTTTTATATTTTTTAACCCTGTAAGATAAAAAGGTTTTTTTTTTTTTCAAATAAATAACACATATATGTAAATAATTATTGTTCTTTATTTTTAAAATATAAGTATCAATACAAAATATTTTCACAATAAATGTATATGTAATATTTTTTACAATAAATGTTTTGTATATGAAATATTTTTTTACAATAAATGTATATGAAATATTTTTTACAATAAATAAATATTAAAAATTGTATGATTTGTTTATATATTCAATAACACCCGAACGTAATTGTTTCATGTTTTCAGGTAACTGATCCCATACTTGACAAATTCGTTGTGCATATTCGGGTATCATATATGCATACAGATGTTGCACCCAAATATCATATTTCAATAGTTGTTTTGTTAAGTATAATAACATATCGAAATTTCTGACTTTTGTATACAAATAAGGATGAGTCAGAAATATGTCTTCAACGTGTAAAATCCGTGTTAGAAATCTCAATGGTCTCATTTTGCTCCCGGAGTGACTCATTTTGCTCCCGGAGTGACTCATTGTGCTCCCGGAGTGACTCATTTTGCTCCCGGAGTGACTCGTTTTGCTCCCGGAGTGACTAATTTCACTCCCGGAGTGACACATTTTGTCCCGGAGTGACTCATTTTGCTCCCAGAGCGACTTATTTGACTCCAACGAGTGACTCACATGCTCCCGGAGTGACTCATTGTGCTCCCGGACTGACTAATTTTGCTCCCGGAGTGACTCATTTTGCTCCCGGAGTGACTCATTTTGCTCCCGGAGAGACTCATTTTGCTCCCGGAGTGACTCGTTTTGCTCCCGGAGTGACTAATTTCACTCCCGGAGTGACCCATTTTGCTCCCGGAGTGACTCATTTTGCTCCCAGAGCGACTCATTTGACTCCAACGAGTGACTCACATGCTCCCGGAGTGACTCATTGTGCTCCCGGACTGACTAATTTTGCTCCCGGAGTGACTCATTTTGCTCCCGGAGTGACTCATTTTGCTCCCGGAGAGACTCATTTTGCTCCCGGAGTGACTCATTTTGCTCCCGGTGTGACTCATCTGCTCCGGGAGTGACTCATTTTGCTCCCGGGGAGACTCATTTTGTTCCCGGAGTGACTCATTTTGCTCCCGGAGTGACTCATTTGCTCCCGGAGTGACTCATTTGCTCCCGGAGTGACTCATACACCTTATCATGGTTAAAGGGCTCATACACATTATCATGGTTAAAGGGTATAAAATAGTTAAATTTACACAAAATATTGTCAATTTACCGGTGGTTGTCAAAGAGTTAACATCTCTTTCACTGAAAAACATTTTTGTGGTAAAACAATTGCATTTCGAACCATGATAATTTACAATTCAGAGCAGTCCACCGCTAAACAACCTAGCAAAGGACTTTCGAAACCTAAGATCATTAAACGTAAAACTTTTAAGCGACAACACATTTCACCCGAAAATTTAGCATTCCTTAAATCACTAGGTCTTAAAGTGAAAAGAACATGGTACTCACCAATGTGCTAATTATTATTAACAGTTTGTAATTTGATGGTCAACTAGCAATAGCTATTAGTAGCCATTTTCGGATACATCCCACAAATTAACTAACTATCTTCACCAATTTTAATTATTTTATATAAAGTTGTGGATTGTGTGAGTAAATTCAGTTCTACGGCGGCGATAAAAAATGGCGTTTCTTGATATACAAGGCTATCAAGGAGCTAACAACCAATTTTATTTTAAAGAAGTTGGTATCGTTGCGGAAAATTCGGATGAAATATTACATCTTATATTCGACGCACCGTTTGATTTCAACGAGTTGCCGAAGAAATATGAACGGGTTGCTGCACGTTGGCTTTGCCGAAATTCGCATGGGATACCTTGGTCGTATGGATTTATTCCATACAAAAAACTTCATACCATATTGAAACCTATATTAAAGAAGTTTGATGTCATATACGTCAAGGGGGATGAAAAAAAGAAATGGATTTCAAATTTGTTTGATGGTACCGAAAACCAGCCGTGGATTTTGAATTTGGAAGAAATATTTGATGTACCGAAGATTTCCATTCTGCGAGATGAATATTATTCAAGACGCTGTATGCTTCATTTAGATAAAATTTGTTCATTAGAAAATTGTATTCTTTTAAAAAATTTATATATGGAAAATAAATAGATTTTAAGTAATATATAGATTTAAGCAATTTAATTTTTTGTATACATATTCTATAAATAAAATTTAAAAAAAAAATTATGTACGTTTTATTTAATAATTACCCTGAATTCCCCTATTTTTTACAGCAAGAAGTTACTTTAGTTAATCTATAAAAGTATTGACAAAAATCTTATGAAATTTTTTTATTCTAATTGAAAAGCATATTTCATGATACACCCTGTATAAGAATACACTCATGCATACATGCATTTATACCTGCACCCATGTATACATGCATTTGTATATTATAATTATATTCTGTATGTGTGATGTAAGTTTTAAGATGATATTCTATAAATTTTTTACCCCAAAACTACTAATTTATAAAAAAATTTAGCAAATCTTAATGCTGTTATAATTTTTATATTAAACTATAGTATACATATTAAGAAATAATATTAATATTAAGTTAAATTATAGTATACATATTAAGAAATAATCCAAGTATTTATTGTACAGTAATATATACGAATTTATTTGCAAACATGTTACCTTTTTGCTAATTAAGCAAATATTTTTCCAATGCTGATAAAAGTGATAAATTATTTTAGTTAGATTTTGTTGACATAAAGACTACAATCATTTACTAGTATGTATTTATAAAATTAAAATTAAATAGCGATATACAGAGTGTATACATAACATATTCTTAATATATAAGCGGTCAGAAATCTGGACTCTGGAGTCTGGACTCTGAAGTCGTGATTGCGGCTAGCGCTTGGTACAGTGCCCCCACAAAATTTAGCGGCCTCCTAATTTTCGTTTACGATGACCAGAATTTTTACAACGCAAATGTTAAGCCATAAATTTAAAATTCCGAGAAATTCATTTCGTATTCAAAATCTAACAAAGAAACTGATAACTCAGCAAAATTTTAAATAAACAATTTTAAAATTATTACATGATTCAAAATTATTATATAAATAAACAAATATAACAAAAATCCCCGCTTGTATGAATCATACTATAATTATAATTCAACAATCAGGCCATAAATTAAAAATTCCAAGAAAACTATTTCGTATTTGAAATCAAACAAAGAAATTGCTGAGTCATCAAAATCTTAAATAAACATTTTTTTAAATTAAAACTTATATAAATAAACAAATTAAAAAAGTGCTGCCTTTGCTGAAAACAGGCTTAAACTTGTTGAAAAGTACAGTAGACACTCGATTTAACGTACAGTAGCGGTCAGAAATCTGCACCCCGGAGTCTGATTTTAAAATCTAGCGCTTGGTACAGTGCTCCCCACTAAATTTATCGTTAGCGACTGCACCCAATTTAAGATGACGCAATTAAGTGAGATTAAAGGCGAAGGTTTGCACGTACACATAAAAAACAAGTACAGTACGCTTCAAAAAGTGATCGTATACCTTTTTCAGTTAGGGGGTCCGCACTTTTGACACGGTAGTGTACCAAAAATTTAAGTACAGTACGGTGTCAAAAGTTTGGGGCCACCCCTTGGGTTAGGGTAATCCCACATTTTGACATGATAGTGTACCTTTCGTTTAAGATGACTCAATTAAGTGAGATTAAAGGCTAAGGCTTGCATGTACACACAAAAATAAGTACAGTGCGCTTCAAAAAGTGATCGGATACCTTTTTCAGTTAGGGGGTCCACACTTTTGACATGGCAGTGTACCAAAAATTTAAGTACAGTACGGTGTCAAAAGTTTGGGGCCACCCCCGAGTTAGGGTAACCCCACGTTTTTGACGTGATAATGTACCCCATTTATCAATTTGTAACCTAAAATTCAGTCTGCGCATGCGTTGGGTTCTAAAATTCTGTCTGCGCATGCGTCGTGTACTTAAATTCGATCTGCGCATGCGTTAGGTTTGCATTCAAAAACTACGTCAGTGCTGGCGGGTAATAGGTTAACACAAAATGAAATTGTTATAAGTAAATTGTGATGACGCATAATGGGTTAACATAAATTAATTTGGTTGCTGGTGATGACTCAGGTCTTTGGAGTTTCAAGGCCAACAGTATGAGCGAGTGTTGGGGTTAAATGTCAACAACAAATTTTGATACATGTACTTGGTACGTGCTGAGTCAAAGATCAATCCATACACGAGGTACAGAGTGTCTCAAACATTTGGGTACATCTTGCGTCAGGATGTAGTGGGTACATGTTGCGTCAGCATGTACCCAAACTTTTGAGACACTAGGTGTGCTCGTGCTCTCATAGCCTATCTACTAATAAATTCAATTTATGTTCATAAATAGATAAAAAAATAGAGAGAAAAACGTTTCTCTCTTCAAGCTCGAAATTTATTTAGAACTCATGTATATTAACACGTTGTGACATTTTAGTTCCAAGTTTCCCGTTCATTAGTTCGCATTCGTCATCAAATAGACAGGAATCATATCGTCGATATAGAATTCACATAGATACGAAGTAATTATTTATATCTCTAATGTTACAGAATGTCACAATTTTTCAATTACCATAACACCTAAGAAGGTAAGACAATGTGAAGTAAAATTTTTTACAAAAGTTTGTTTATTGTCGCTTGTCGCTATTTTATTTCAAAAATTTTTATATTTTTTTTTTTCATATATAGTATCCTAAGACTATCAGTTATCAATTCCGAACAGAACTATAAATCGAATTATAAATAGAAAGCAAAATGAATAATGATTATCCACTAACTCTCCTAAATATACTAAATGTAATATATTATACTATTCACTAAAAATCAAATAAATCGACACCTTAATACTAGAATATTCTTTCTACTAATTGTAAGTCTATACAATGAGTCACTATTGTTAAGTTAAGAGTATATAACTATAATATATTGTTATATATTTGAGTTATTTGAGTTAAGAGTATATAACTATAATATATTGTTATATACACTCAAATATATTGTTATATATTTGAGTGATTTTCTAGGTGATGAATATACTAATTACTGTTATACATATTATTACGATTTTTATTTTCGAAAAAAGACCCCAATTACTTCATAATGCAATTTAAATTTAAACTGAGAGAATGCCATTTATAAGTGCTGTAATCATGGCGAACATACGCCAAAATTACTTTTATACAATAAATGTCATAAATTCATCTTTCAAGTAAAAACGATTTTCTGCTCTACACTATTTGAATGCTTACGCCTCTGGTTCTGACGATAAAAATTATTACATTGTGGGTAAATCTCAAGGAAGTAACTTGCATCCCATTTGAGAAAAAGATCTTGTTTTATCAGAAGGTACTATGCTTTACTTCTTAAAATATCTTTTATTATGATTTAAAATTGCTTTTGAACGCTACAGATCGCAATTTTTGATTGATTTTACAAAGGGAGTGTCAAACATGGGAATCACAGATTTAAGAAAAATTAATATATGTTGTAGAATATATTTCTCTGAGTATTGTAGTAATAATAACTTAGGAAAATGCGGCTTCATTTAGAAATTAAACGCACGAAAAGTTTCGAATAACACATCGTGTTTGATATGTATCAGGTAGTTGGTGTTGTCTGCAACAAGAGTGGCTGATGGTGTGGTTAGCGTCTCCTCTCGGATATGTAACTTTTTTTAATACACAGACGGAAAGGTTCTATGTTCGAATCTATGTCTTTCCAACATAATACTCTTTTCAATTTTTTTTAACTTTTTCAATATTGTACGATGCTATAATTATTTTCTGAAAAAGATATACTATTTTTTGTACATGTTGTACATTATATGTAACAGTAATTTTATGGTAAATTTTAAATTACTGATTTTTTTTACATATAATAAAAGTAATTTTTATTATAAATTATTTATACTATTTTTAGATATTTTTCATTTTATCCTTATTTAAAGTAATGGCAATTGTAAATTCTTGATAATAATGACATAAAAAACAATACAATATCTCCTATTAAAAAAAGAATTATAGCATCGTCAATGTAATTGACCACTGTGCAATACTGAAAAAGTTAAAAAGAATTATTTATGTTGCAAAGGCATAGATTCGAACATAGAACCTTTGTATCTGTATGTTAAAAAAAGTTACATACATGAGAGCCGACGCTAACCACACCACCAGCTGCCCTTGTTGCAACTAACTAATACATATCAAACACGATATGTTATTCGAAACTTTTTATGTGTTTAATTTCTAAATGAAGTCGCATTGGCCTAAATTATTATTACTACAATACTCAGAGAAGTATGTTCTACAACATATATTAATTTCTCCCAAATCTGTGATTCTCATGTTTCATACTCCCCTTGTTAAAAATTCTAATTTCAATCCTATCATTAACTACCTATAAGAAGCGAACCCTGTCGATTTCTGAAATTATCAGTCAAATAACTTAATTTATATCTAAGAAATAAATTGAAGATAATTTTATGGAATTTATTGCCGGAAAGTAATTAGTAGCCTAATACACGCTACCACCACCACCACCACAACCTATCTAAATACTAAAATTGTCTTCTAAATCCCAGTTGAATTTAATATTGTTAAAAATATTAACATATTTATTTCTCTTTTTTAAGTTTTTACTTACAAGTTTGCAAAGAATGGTACCAACCAAAATGATACTATTAGCGAATATCTTTGTTGCACTCAGTACGAAACATTATATCTCGTCGACCTTAGAAAAGAGTGACAGTATTGTTGAAGGTTTTTTCATTTTATAATCGAATCAAACTCTGATGCAGAGATAAACGGATAGGCTATTTATGCATGTACATTGTACATAGGTTGATCGTACGTACTCGTAACAATTTACGACCAGGTCAAGGGTGGTTTTATTTATAATAAATTAAGTATAAAGCTTTCTCTTGTTATTATTCATTTTATTTATTTTTAATTCAGTAACTTACCTAGTCGATTTACGAAGAGAGGGTTTTACTTTTTTCTGGATTATAAATACATACACGTGTCAATTATTACATTATTATAAACTTAAAGAATGGATCTGCAGTAAATTTTCTATTACAGGAAAGAAAATTGTTAATTAAACATTTAATTTAAGTGGCTGAGAATAGAAAAAATATGAATTTGATTAAACTTTTTTTTACTATCGCATAAAGTACATATTAATAACAGTTATTAAAAATATTGAAGAAGAAATAATTAAAAAAAAGAACAGCTTGAACAGTTTAAAAAGGCAGTTAAGAGAACATTTATGTTAAAAAGTAGAGCAGTGTTCTCTGTTCAGTGCAAATAATAATGTTCTTGGTAAGCAGTGATTTATAGTTATGAATACCATGTTTTCATTAGATAATACTGTTATATTTACTCTGTTTCTATTGAGCGGACACCTCTGTAGTTGCCGACCAAATTTTTTGAAGATACTGTTGTCCGGTTAACCCTTTTTATGTAAACACCTTTTTTAGTGGGGTATTTGACAATTTTTCAGAAACCATCTTAGTGTGTTTATTGCTTCCTACTAAACTCATAATACACATTTTTAAATTATTTTGTACTATATTTTTAATAAAAATTACCGATAAAATTTCAGTTTTTAAAAAAACCGCCAAAACGATGCTTTCTGTCTCTTTCAAATCGTATGACGTCATTGGCTCTAAAACATTGAATCGGTAGTGGTTTTACTTGTGACTTTTGTGTTATTTTTAGAATTTAATCCTGAATTGCGACGTAACTGAACATATTCAACTGCGTCGTCTTCGTAACATTCTCTGGAGGCACTGCCACAATGAAAGAAACACATGTATAGTAGGTTTGTCATACATACTTTCAAAGTTTTATAAAGATTATATACTCACAATGTAGGTATTATATTTTTTATTTCGGCGGAGTAAAAATCAGGATAATTTTTAAAAAATAAGCCTATCATTAATGCGTCTATTCTTGGCAAATTGTTACTATCAGCTTTAATAAAATTTTCTTCCAATTTATAACGGTTAAACAAGATTGAGTGTAAACGGTTAATTAAACACGTTTTAAATTGTTAAATAATTTAAAAAAATTAATAATGAAAAATTTCTTTCATAGTTACAAAATACTCCTGTCGCAGCATCTGCATAACATAGCGAATTTCCAAATTTTGGGGACTGGCGGATCTCATCTAAGAACTGTACCTATTTAAAATAGTTTAGCTTTCTAAGAGTAAAAGATTTTTTAAAATCGGCTGGGTAATTAGTTTTGATATTTTTGGGACCCAAGAACCCGAACGGACTTTGTGCAGCATAGTTGTATCCATCTAAAATAATTTAGTTCTCTAACAGTGAAAAAATTTTCAAAATCGGTCGATTAGTTTATTTTTTACAATAATGGGAACAGTAAACCCTGGCGGAAATCATACAACATAACCTTTATTCATCTAAAATAATTTTAGTAAAAAGTTTATCCTAACAGTAAAAAACGGGTCCTAGGGATCTCATATAACTTATGGTAGTCCGTAAGGTTCTTGTGGACATCATTTAATTACTTAATGAATTCAAATACTTTAACTTACTAACGGTGAAAAATTTTCAAAATTTTCGACATTCGCTAAAAAAATCATTGAAAAATATTTGATATGTTTCGATCAATTAATGGTCAACATCAGCAAATAAAAGTTACTCAAATCGAAGAAAAGAATGAGTTATTTGTCCGTAGAAATAAAAATACAAATTCTGAAAATTAGCAAAGAAATATTGAAAAAACTAGATCGGCAAAACATTCTGACAAATAACACTACCCAACTAATACTCGCCAATTTGAATGAAACTTAACATACTTATTAAACAGCGAAAAATATTAAATACGTGTTTTTTTTATTTCGGCTAAATACGCTTTTTAGGGGTAGAAAACACCATTCAACCTCTGTAGATGAAAACAGTTATAGCTAAATATTTTTGAAACGACATATTTTCTGAAAAAAGGGCTGAGTACCAAATTTGTAGAATTTAAAGCGATGCACTTGATAGTGACCCTGAAATCGATTTTCAAGGTCAGTTGAAAATGATTAGCCATTGCCGAACTTTGACCATATCCTGTACCTATAAGCAGTAATTTCATGTATTGACTCAATCTATCTTCAAAATTGATTTGTTGCGTTATTTTTCTAAAATAAAAAAAATAAAAACCTGACGAAATGGAAAAATAGGCGCAAATTTATAGAAAAAATTAGAAGAAAACATTTTTGTAAGTAATTTTAGAAGTAAAGTTAAGAAAAGATTTAATATCACTCCAATTGTAAGTTAAACATTAACTTTATGTTATATTAGAAATTTTCAAAATTTTTTAAAATTTTTATTGCTACTCTATAGTTATCATATTAGGAATTCAATTGAACATATGATTAACTATTATTTTTCCGATTGCGATTGAGCAAGTATTTTTCAAAATTACTTCTTGATCACTTATTTTCTATCTTGCATGTGAAATTCGTTCGAATATACTTTGAACCATTTAGGGATGAAAAGTAAACTACTCCTTTTGAAAAATATTAAATGATTTTCAAATGACTTTGGAAATTGACCTCAAGGTCAACTTCAAAGTCATCATCAAGTGCATCACTTTGAACTCTATAACTTTGGTCCTAAGCACTTTTTTCAGAAAATATATCGTACCATAATCCACTTCTATGTTGATTCCTGGTCTCTTTTCCTGCGTTTCTAATATTTATGTCAATAAAAAATGTGCTACCGTAGACAAGGATGAATAGGTACGCATTCAGACTTCACACCGTATTTTTTTGTATTTATTTTATGAGTACCTAATCTTTAATATATTAAAAATTTACGCGAAGATGGTCACTTTATCAGCAGTATCCAAAAAAATTTAAAAATATTGGTGGTTTTTGAAAAATTAACAAAAATCGTATAATTTCTTCTCTATGAAAAATTGGGGTCAAAAGAGACGAGATAAGAGTAAATGGGGACAACCCGTAGGGTCGACCAAAATTGAAATTCTAATATAAAATAATTTCGAACTTTTTGTATTTATACATTCAAAAAAGAAATAATAGGTACTTGATGATTTTCTGTAAAAATAAACGTAGAATCTAAAATAAAGTTTATATACCCCTGTCGTTTACCCCTAAGTTTATATTCCTCCTATTCTTATTTTAGTTCAAAAAATAATTTTTCAAAAGACTAAGACATAATAATTAATAACAGTGAGATTCTACGTCCATTTTCAGACTTTTGTCTAATACAGACGTTACCTAGAATTTTTTTTATCTACAAAAACATCAGTCTACAGAATTTAATTTATTAGTTAGGAAAATAATTCAAATATGTCTCACTAACAATGAATGTCTTAAATGAGTTTAAAAAATCAAAACGATACTGTTTATTAAATTGCGTAAAAGCTAGTAAATGCAATAACAGATATGATGAATTTATAAGGATTTTCTTGTACTACAAAATCTTAAAAATATGGGAACGCGTACTTTTTTTCGTTAATTGTGTTTTATTTTTTTGCACAAAATTTTAAAAATACTTTATTTTCTTAAGAAAGGGAGGCAACTTTAGTCACAGATATGCCTATGAAAAGTTTTTGGTAATCCGGGAAAAACGAAAACACTTTTTATTGTTAAAATCGAAATGTTCTTTTAAAGAGGGTTAAAATTATCATATTTTATATTAAAATTTTGACACAATCACTCCCTAACTAACGAGCCTTACTTAATATTAGAAAATTGAGAAAAAACACGTCAATTAGATTTTTTTACACAGATTTTATTTGTTATATAATTCAAAAGGATATTTTAAAAATGTGTATGAATGGCTTTCATTAAATAAATTTTAATATATTTTCCATTTATTTTAACAGTGGAATGTCCTTATTAGTGGCTATACTTTCGGCTTGGAGCGAATTAGACGAAGATTTTCTTCTAAAACCAAATTTAATAATTAATTAAAGAAATTTAAAAAAATTTGTGGATTTCCTACCGTTCAAATATAATCTTTATTGTATGTAAAAATGTTATTACATTTTTTCAAAAAACTGTAAGTAAACTGTAAAATTTTCTTTACAAATATGTTAAAATAGAGAAATGTTTCCTTTTTAATTTATTTTTAACTCTATTTAAATGATTCACTTTAAAATTTTTTAATATTTCTTAATCGAAATTTCATAAAAGAATGTGTCAAAATTTAAAAAAATTTTTCTTTGTTAAAAAAAAAAATTGAATGTGCAAAATTATTTAATACTAGAATACTCTGATTATACAATTCTAATCATAACTGTATTGTCAATTGGATAGAAAATTACGTAAAAATATTATTGTTTGAATATGATTTAACGTAATTTTTATACGATTGAAGCAAACTCTTATTAATTTTAGGAAGGTGTAAATATAATCTAAATTCTGATCATATCACATAACAGATATCGTCGGAAGTTTTTTTGAAAAAAAAAATGGAACAGAGATACATTATAAAAACATTTAACTGACAGAGAAATAGAATATAGCCGAATCGTTAAATTGGATTAAAAAAATCATGACACGCTACTTATAAAGCGGTTTTTTTCGAATTTAGCTCGCAAAAAATGAGACAGAAAAAAAAAGAATGCGAGTGCGAGTGAAATGGAGAACGACATATTTCCTAGTTTTTCTCGAAAAGTAAATAATTTAGAGCAACGGCATAAAAACATTTTTTATGCATTTTACCTTTTACTATGGCTTGGTGTAAAAAAAAATTTGAAAAATTGCTTAATTCTGGCAAAAAACTCATTTTGTTGACAAAAAACGCCCGGAAAACCTACTTCTGGGCATCCGACGTGTCTGGCTAACGAACTCATCCAACGATTTGGAAAATCGAATTCGCACACAAAATTTCATAAGCATTAAACGTTTCGTTCGAGAGTTATCGCGCGGATACATATATATATATATATATATATATATATATATATATATATATATATATATATATATATATATATATATATATATATATATATATATATATATATATATATATATATATATATAATTTTAGTGAATATCATTTTCGTATTCTAGGGACCTCAAAACATATTTCTGATATGGTCCCGGGCTTAGGTCGCATCGTGACACCTGGCGTAAAAGCTGAATTTCCAGTTTTGGAAATTCGCTAAAAAGTAAACAGTTTTTTTTCCTAACTACAAAAGAATACAGCGAGCTTGTGACGTAAGCTGCTTTTGGTTGATGTTTTTGATTACGTCATTTTTAAAGTAAATTTTGTAATTTTATTTAGGGTGTTGTTAGTCGTCCGCTAAACGGACGAATAAAATAACTTAGTCGTCCGCTAAACGGATGAATAAGTTGCTAGTCGTCCGCTAAACGGATGAATAAGTTGTTAGTCGTCCGCTAAACGGACGAATAAGATAACTTAGTCGTCCGCTAAACGGATGAATAAAATAATTTAGTCGTCCGTAAAGTATTGACTTTTTGCGTAAGTATTGATTTTTAATAATGTTATTAGTTCTTAAATAAATGAAAGTAATTTAGAATCATATTTAAAAAATCGAATTGAAAAACTAGGTGGTGAGGTTAGTTTCGGTTACGTTAGTTTAGTTAGTTTTGAAAATATACCTCGATTTTTGATATAAAAACGACGCCAAGGTTGCTTTAGGTTAGGTTAGGGTATTCGGGCAAAGGGTAACCTTAACTAATCCCACCACCTAGTTTTTTTCAGCAAAGTCGAAGTGTATTGTCAAAAATAACTAAACTGACCTAACCTTAACTATCTTTACTACCTAATTTTTATATCAAAATCGAAGTATATTGTCAAAACTAATCTAACCTTCGGGCAAAGAATAACCTTAACTATCTTTACCACCTAGTTTTATATCAAAGTCGAAGTATATTGTCAAAACTAACCTAACCTTCGGGCAAAGGGTAACCTTAACTAACCTCACTACCTAGTTTTTATATCAAAGTCGAAGTATATTGTTAAATCTAACCTAACTTTCGGGCAAAGGGTAACCTTAACTAACCTCACTACCTAGTTTTTATATCAAAAATCGAAGTATATTGTTAGAACTAACCTAACCTTCGGGCAAAGGGTAACCTTAACCTCACCACCTACTTTTCATATCAAAAGTCGAAGTATATTGTCAAAATTAACTAAACTAACCTAACCAAAACCAACCTCACCACCTAGTTTTTATATCAAAAATCGAGGTATTTTGTCAAAACTAACTAAACTAACCTAACCAAAACCAACCTCACCCCCTAGTTTTTCGATTCGTGACACATCTGTGATTTATTTGCGCTGTGATATAATGTTGATTTCTGTCCCTGTGGCTTCGACGGGTAGGAATGCGGCGCGGCGTTTGACGCATTCATTCATGTCAACCACACGTGTGAATCAACGTCTGCCCGGACGGCTTGAGCGAGCTCGTCTAGTAAGGAGACGTTGTCGTCCCTCGCACGAATGCGTTTGTCGGCGTCCTGGGCCGCTTCCGCCCCGTCGAATTGATGGGGACATTGGTCAAATATACTGTGTTACTCTGTGGCGTTTTTCCGTTTTCTGTGGCCTCGACTCGGACGAACGTGGTCTATTCAACGTACCGGTCTCCCCAGTAGGTAGACCCCGACGTCTGACAGAACAGCACATGTAACTTAATAATCAGATATCTGACAGAACAGTACTTGTAGCCTAGTAATCAGACGTTAACTGTCCTTACGTGAGCGAGTTCCTTGGTATTGACGAAACCGTTTCGAAATTGTCGAGGGTACGGGGAACGGAATCGTGTTGCAGGGCAAAGAAATCTAATCACTGTGATATATTTGTTTTGTCTTTTTAATAAGTTTATTTTTTTCTTTTGTTTTAATCTATCTCGTCTTTTATGTTTGTATTTTATCTATTTTTCATCATGCCGCTGTAGACCTGTTGTTATGGCTCTGCAGCGGTATTGTTTTAATCCCTTATTGCGTCCCTGGTTAGCCAGTGGCTCCCCAATGACGTAATAAGTTTTTGTCTGTAATATTGTTTGTAAAATATTTTTCTAGTCTTTCTTTTGTACATTTTTTGTTGATTCTCTCCACTCCGAGGTCCTTTGCACCTCGAGTGAAGTCGCAACGGTGGTCTTCAGACCTTGGTGACCGGACGCCCTAGCTAGTACCTCTCATATCCGCACCAAGGTCTTTTCGCTCTTTTAAAGCCGTGGGATGGCGGGACTCATTGCTGTAAGTATTTAAATATGTATATGTTGTCCTTTGTCCAGTTTTTATGTGTTGTTTTTATCTATTTACTGATATACAACAAATTCCCCAGTACCTAAATTAATATTTTATTGCCTTTAAATAAATTTTTACAGGAACTTCTGCTACCCACTTTAAATATAGTCCTTATTATTTTCTTATGTAAAATAAAGAGTCTATTTGCTTTATAGCTTCTTCCTTACATGAATATTTCATATATAATTGTGGAATAGGCATGAGAGTAGTAAAACATTATTAATTGTTGCTTGTCTAAATATTGTCCTGAAATTCGGATTTGAAAACAAATTTTTACAGACACTATTTATCTGTACATTAAATTTTAACTTACCATCGATAGAACTGTCACAGAACTATGAAAATGTGGCAGGAAGTTGGCTAAAACTACCAGCTTGCTGGTAGCTTAGCTAGATTAAAGTTTGGAAAATCATTAAAAAAGAGTTAATAGCCGGAACTCTTGACGAAAGTGACTCACATCGATACAACTATTACAGGACTATACTTAAAAGTTTGTTAAAACTAACAAAGAACTGTTGTTTACTTTTGGGATATGATGCTGACACTGATTGTGAGTTTTAAAAATTGTTTAAGAATAAGTTAGGGTGTAGAACTGTTGCTAGAATATGTCAGAAACTGTAGAACTTAAAACTATTCTAAAACTATAAGATTTTGTGTTTAAAATTGCTTTTTTGGAAAGTTGTGGTGCCATTGGCAGCTGGCACCTCATATTTTTGAGCTGCGATTTTGTGTAACTAATTAAATGAAACTATTTATATAACCTAAAAGGAAACGTAGAATATATTATGCGTGCTAATCAGTGGCGTAGCTAGGCGTGGGCGATGTGGGTCCACGCCCACGGCCTCGCATTTAAAGGGACCTCGCGAGTGACTGTTTCTCGTTCTTTTTTGAAGACAAATTTCAAAAAGGAAATTAAAGGGGCAACGCCACTAGTGCTAATAGAACTATCTTTAAATCTTACAGTGCTAAAAAATGAGAGTAAACTTCACAGCAGCCTTTTTGAACATGCAAAATGTATCAACAAAATTTATCTAGTCTACTATGAGTGTCCTGAGAACTACAATAGAAAATGAATTACTTAGTAGTTGATATTTCTAAACTAGCTGACAGTAAAAAAGCATAGTGTAAGCTACGCTTTAAAAGCACATGTTATGTGATCATTGGCGTATCTTCTATTAAAAATAAAAATTTAAAAATACTTCAAATATTACCAATGAATTAATAATGAATATGGGTTAAATTATTAAATACTTAAGTTACTTCAAATGTCGCTTTTAAATTTATTGAATTTAACTGACTCAGTCTAAAAAAAATTACCCTATAAGTAACCCCACAGAAAAAATAAAATTTATGCACTTGTTATTTACGAACTGGGCAAGCGAGGGTAGACAACACAGGTCTGATAGACATGCCAAATTTACAAGAGTTTTCGAAATGTCTTCGGAACCCTAAAAATATGTAGTTGATATTTTTTTAAATATTTTATCTAATTATTTTAGGAATTTATACGGTATTTTATAATACCCCTTTAATGCACTCGAAAATACATTGTCCTACTATCTGTATTGCATACCTAAGTACATAATTATAAAAAATTATAATTTTGAAAAGAAGAAATTTACTATTCCTTTTACTATTTTTTAGTTTCATATATCAAAAAAATACAATTCACCAAATAGTATACGTCAAATATTTAAGTATTCACTAAAACCTTTTATTTATTAAAATTATGAAGTACTAAGTAAAGAAAAAAAACGCTTGAAAATTTTAAAATCAAATACCGTCATTTGGGGTGAAATTGATAATCGGGGGTGAGATTGTTCACTAAATCATATTTTTTTTTTTTATTTATATTTTTTTAAATTGAATATAGCGTCAGAACTATAGTTTAGAATGCGATTTTACCGACCGATAATGGAAGAAATAAGATGGCTGAAAATATCCTATACACGTCAAGTTCAGCAATTCCATATATTTAAAAAAAAATATAGTGTATTAAAAGAAGTCGTATTTTTGGGTGGAAGTGAACTTTTAAAGCTTTATCTGATAAGTCAAAATCTAAACACAATTTTTATATTTTAATAAAATAGACATAATTGTTGATGCTCTGTAACCATCACGTGCTTGGCTGTACATAATCAGTTCAGTATTTTTTGTCATATTGGACATATTATTGCGTGGGGTGAGATTAATCATATACATGGGTGACATTGTTCACTTGTTGTATTGAAAGATTAATTGCGTATAGCCGTATACGATCAGGGCCGTAGAGAGAAATGGCGGGCCCCGGGAATAGATCACATCTCTTAAAAATATCCCCCCCAAAAAATAAGCGACAAGCCAAAAGAAAGGTTCTTACTTTCTCCCAGGCTCCATTTTTCTGCCCGGGCCCCGGGGCTGCAACCCCGGCTATCCCACCCTCTCGTGAGGCCTGTATACGATGTATCTGACCATGTTTTATACTCTTTAAAAGTGTTAAAATTTATTATAAGCATCAAACAAACTTTTTTACAATAAGAATCTTTTTGAAAATTTAAAAAAAATGGTGGTCAAACAGTTTTTATACTCTTAATTAGGGCCGTGGAAAGAATGGCGGGCCGTGGGACTAAAACCGTATTTTCTAAAAATTTTCCTTTCGAAAAAATAGGCGATGAACACAAAAAAGCCCTTAACTTTTTTTTCTGGCCTTCTACGGACAGCTACGGACTCCCTCCTTAAGCCCGGACCGCGAGGCTGTAACCCGGCTACACCACCCTCTCGTCGGGCCTACTCTTAATGAAGAAAGTGCATTTTCAGGGCTGCGAACTCGTGTGAACAATGTCACCCCATAACGAGTATGAGATTGTTCATGGCTTCCTTGCTTCCTGTAGACTATGTTTTGACATGTAAGGAAACGACATATTGCAATAAGGTCCGTATTACCATCGTCTATACATATAAACCCATTTTGCTCCGATTGTGTTTTATTTCTATAAAATTAAGACCAAAATATGTCTTTATATCAATTCCACCTCAAATGACGGTAATGGCATTAAATTTCACAGTAATTTTAATATTAATTTCCATTTTATTCTGTCGTGGCCAAGTAAGTGCAACAAATAAACAAGTAAAGATTTCCCAAATTGAATTTAACAATTTTTAACTTAAATGTAATGTTTACCTCTGAATAAAAAAAACCAATAATGTTTTGGTAACAACTGACAAAGGAATATTAAAAGGGCATATGGCAGAGGACTATTTTGGGCAACCGTATTATGGATTTCAGTCGATACCATACCTAAATACAAGAAAACTTACGGTACATTCTATTTCGGAGTCACTTAAAGATCCAACTATATAGAATCTAAAAATACTACCGTATGTTATTTGATCCTTAAATCTCAATTTACTTACTTCCTAGTTACCAAGCAATGGAGTTAACGTGAAACAAAATTTAAAACCAGTTATGATTTGGATACATGGCGGGGAACTTACTTGTGGTGCCGCTTATAATGGATTTGGTCCTGGTTTTCTAATTGCTGAAAACATTACCCTAATTATAATCCAATATCGGTTAGAACTTCTAGGTACGTACGAATCAGGTTTATTACAAATTCATAATTATATAGAATGAAATTGTTTTTTGGATCTCTAGGTTACTTAAACTTTCGTGATCCTGAAGCTAACGTGTCAGGTAACTTTAGCTTCACGGATCAAACAATAGCATTGAGATGGGTGCAAAAGAATATCGAAAAATTCGCTGGAGATCGAAATCAAGTCACAATTTTTTGTGAAAATGCCGGTGGAACCTCTGTGCATTTGCATTTGTTGTCACCTCAAAGTAAAGGACTATTTCATCGCGCTATTGCGCAGTCCAACAATAGACATTGAAATATATACTGTGTGAGTTTTTCGAGAGTTGCCATTTTTATTACAGCCAAACCGTTGATTTAATCGAAAAATTGTTCAAATAAGAGTTGTAGATATCGACGGGGGCAAGCGATTGCTGTAATCAGGTGCTTTATAGCTCTTATGGTTTTTGAGCTATGATGCAAACTTATAGTTTTTTTAAATGGAAACGTATGTTTAACGGTTTTTCAAAAATTTATTTATGATTCAAAACTACCAGTAACACTTAAATTTTCATTGTTTTATCTCATATTTTTGAGTAATTACGTTTTAAAAATCACACTTTTAAATTTCGTACTTAAGTGCTTGCAAACGATTAGGATTTTACGTAATTTGAAAAGATATTAACTAATGGGCGCCATTTTAATCAACGTAGTAACGAAAAATTAAACGATTATTACGTTTTCCATCGGAAATTAAAATTATTAAATAAATTAAATTATCATATAGAAATGATAACTAAATACAATAAGGGAATAGAATTTCAGTTTAAATACATTGAAAAATAAGAAAATAAATACTCCGAAAAGTCACTGTTTGACAGATACATAGGCGTCTAAACATATTTTTATAGTAAGTATTTTCAAAATAAATGAAAAGTTTTTTGTGAAAAAACTTCTCCTTTTTAATTTGATTTTAAATAAAAAGACAATACTATCGAATTTAAAATAATTTTACACTATTTGAGTATATTTATTAATAATATTTTCGTTTATAGTTAACCCTACTTTGCTATTATTAAGAAACGCCAATGTCACATTGTTGTATACATATATTTTATTGCCAACTATTCTTCTCTAAATAAATAAAAAATAAAGGATATATTTTTCAGTAAATTAATGAATAGCTTCAAATTCTTTTTAAATTAATTTACTTTAAATACTAATCTTTTAAAGTAATTTGATTTTATTATGCAAAAATGTTAAAAACTTGAAACATAAACATTTATATTCATCCGACATCTATATTGCAAAATCTGAATTACTACCATTTGTGTTATTGATACAATAGTGGGAAAGGTTCCTTTCTTGGATATAATAGAAATCTAACCGACCAAAACCCTGTCGATTGAACTAGCCTCAAATACATAATACGCGTATTTTTACCGCCTAATTGATTCCTACGATTGACTCCTACTATTAAAAGTAACATTTTGTGCACGGCTAACTATATGTAAAAGTTAACAATTGCCCACACTGTGCGGAAATACAGTGGGAAATTATTTCCCACGCCTTAATATAATAAAAAAGTAGGCTGTTCCGTTAGTTTAATATATAATATATAGAAATAATACTAAAAATATGCATATATGTATGTTGATTATTTATTATTGTTTCCATAGTTTCAAAGTATGCTTTCGCAAAAATTTGAACATCTTAGCACTGACATTGTAAATTTAAAAAATTTTTACTACTTATTTAAATTTTATTTTTACTACTTATTTAAATTTTATTTTAATTATTTATGTTAAATTTTACGGAAAAAAATGTGCTCGTAGAAAAAGTATAGTGTAAAATACGTGGGAAAAGCTTATTTCTCACTCATACGAATTGTTGCACTCGCCCTGCGGGCTCGCGCAACAAACTCATATTCGTGAGAAATAAGCCTCTTTTCCCAATTATTGTACAATATACTATTTCTTCAATTATGTTATTAATTGATGCATTAGATCAGTCTTATCGAAAAATTAACATATAGTCTCATTTAAAAATCTATTGTAGGGAAATTCGGTTTCTAGGGACCTTAAAACAAATATCTATCATAGTCCCAGGTTCAAGTCGTGTCATGATAGTGGCTGTAAAAGCTGAATTTTCGATTCGGAAATTCGCTAAAATGAACTTGGTCAAACTGATGACAACTAAGTTAATTTAGGTGTCAGATCTTAAGAGATTAATGGATCACAAAATTTTGAATTGATAAATTCTAATTCTCAAAACAGTTCAAAAATTTTTATTACATAACTAAATAATTTTAGTATCTAAACAGTTCATTGCATTATCTAATCTATACTATATTATTGTGTACATATGTATTTTTAAACTTGAAATTTTTCTATTCATTTAAATATTGATTTTTTATGTCATTAATTTAATTGCGACATCCACAACCATAAACTCCACACACTCCACGTTAACGAAATTTACAATTTATTGATTTTTTTCCGCATATTGACAATATTTATTTGTATTATTAAAACGATCATAAATTTATAAAGAACGTAATCAGAGAGAATAATAAGTGCTCGTCATTCATTTCAACGTTATTTGTCTTTTCCACTTTAATTTCAAATGCATATAATAGCGTGCTCGTTTGATTTGAGTTTGACATACATTTCGCATAATACATACGTAATCACAGAATTACGTAATAGTTACATCGAGTCTCTAAATTCGAGTAGTGCTACAAGTTAGTAGTTAGTCATTCACAAACAGACATTATTTATTACCAACTCTGCTGCATATTATTACGAATGAGGACGTATGTATTATGTTGATCTTATATATGTAAGTTTATGAGTCGATTTTCTATTCATTATGCAAACATAATTATAACATCTCAGTACAAATTATTATCAAATACCTTACATTAATGTACATATCCCACATGGAACATCAATAAATATAGACATGTAATATATAAACTATATTTAGTGCAGTATTCGCACATATATTTTGCCGTTAGTGCAGTTTTTTACACTAGACATTAACTACAGAAAAGGTAGCTTTATGTTATCAATAAAACTATTCGTACTTACCGCGGCAAAAGCTATGAAACATTAGAGTACAAAATATTCCATAATATGTATATTTATTACATTTTCTGTTATAAAAATTAGCAGAAAAATACAGTTGATCCTTTTTTGTACGGTGGATAAGGGGCGCATAAGAAAATTCGCACAAGAAAAATATATTCGAAAATATCATAAATAGCTATAAAAAGTATAGTTCGATCCAGATTGTAAAAAACCTTTTTTTATGCGGTTGGTCGGGACCACATAAAAAAAGTTTCATCGAAAAAACATAACTCAAAACGCTCAAAACTTTGAAATTTCCTTAGAAGCTGCTTCTATAAACAAGACAAAGCAGTAATTTACACCTAGAAACATTTTATTTCAATTTTATAATATTATGAAAATTTTGAAAAATACATCTGTAAAAAAATTAAATGATGCAATAACTTATGTTCTTAAGCAATGTATTAATTAAATGCTTAAAAACCGTTAAAAAGTATTTTTACCAAAGAAAGTTATTATAGTAAATGCTTAAGTATCTTACTGTCTCTTGATTTTGATTAATATTATGCATTTTAATGGCCATTTTTTTTTAAAAATCGCATAAAAAAAACCGCACAAAAAATCGCACAAAAAAGGCCGCATAAAAAAGAGTTCAGCTGTATTACAGAAGTTAATTGTATTTATTCTAGTAATAGCTTAATGTTAAGTTAACATAATGGTAAAAGATTTTTATTACAAAGCCACTACCAACTGAGTTATTAATAATCTTACATAATCTGTCGTGTAAGAATGCGCACTGAGTTTGGTAATAAAATATTACTGCAAAATATGTAGGAGAAGCGAATATAGAAGTTGATAATTTTAGAAAGCTAATTTTTTTTTTAATCGTTTCTCATTTTTCATAACTTGAGTGTAAAACTTACTTATAAAAAATACTTCTAAGAGTAAAACATAAACTGTTTCAACTCACCCTTATATAGCGAATGAATTGCAAGGAATATTCTATGTAATTTTATCATACAAGCAGATTTGGTTATAAACAGCTAATCTAAAAAAGTTATGGGCAACTACCTCTCAAACCAATTAAAACTAGGGATGTTATGGATATACGTAACCGTAACCGAAATTACTGGATATCCGAATTAATTAAATATCCGAAACCCAAACCGTATACGAAAATAAAAGTTTCGTATTTGTTTCGGATAATAAAAGACAACTGCCGCTGGAAAACTGAGTTTAAATCGAAGCAAATTTTTGCTGCATGTATTTCTTTTAATAGAATTCTGTTGATTCGTGTTTAACGTTCACTTTTTGGAGTAAAATTTTCCCCTTTTTACTAAAAAAAATTTTCACTAAAAGCAATTATCCGTAGCCGTAACCGTACCCGAAACATTATCCGATATTATTACATATCCGTAACCGAAACCGAAACCAAAAAAATGTTTTTAAATATTCATATCCTTATCCGTATCTGAAATTTCATATCCATAACATCCCTAATTAAAATTCATAAAAAATGGTCAGTCCAGTCTATGGACCATTTACGAACTGAAAAATATTTGCCCGCCCCATCGACCTTAGAAAAAATTGAAAATAAATAAATTTCTTTAGCAATTTTTTAGTAAAAATACATTAGTCAAGGTTTCTCAGTAAGTAGCTAGAATTTTTGACAGCATTTCTGATCAAAATATATGAAATTTTAGTAGGCACATTTTTTTATCGTGAAAAGAGACAAATCTGTAGAAAAATGTTACTTTTGCACATAGTTTGTTACTATAAAATATATATATATATATATATATATATATATATATATATATATATATATATATATATATATATATATATATATATATATATATATATATATATATATATAATGATCAATTACATGATGATTTTAAGGCTCCATTGTAAAGCTCAGTATTTCGTGAACAGGGCTTAAGAATGAAAAATAGTAAAATGTATGACAAATTCATTTTAAGAAACTTTTTTAACGATATTTCGTTCGATATGGTAAAAGAAAATTGAGAATTTATTTTTTTGTTAACTGATATCTACATAACTATAGCTTGTACATGCAAAAGTTCATATTCAAAAACCAAAGAATATAGGAATATGGTACTTGACTATATTTAAAATTTGTGTCAAACGTTAAATAATTCTACCCATTATCATTACATATGTCCAATTTTAATGACGAAACATAAAAAAATTTGATAACTATTTAGAAATTTTATTTTGAAAGTCGCTATTTTTCAACAAATATTCAAATTAGTGAAAACGCGCCATTTCTTGAAAATGACGTAACATTTTGTAGCTAGATATGTCGATTTTGGTAATTGTCATCGGTGACATGAAATTGTGTTTTCTTTTAAATAATTCTATTAGCTTATATATATAGTAATAATAATCGACCAGGAATTCAAATAAATACTTGCTTTTACTTTGACATTTTATGAATATAATCAAAGTTTTGAGGTTATAAATATTGACATTGACGTTTTAGTTGCTTCAAACTGTGACGTCACTATAGTTTTTCCCGCCTTTTTCTCATTTAAAATTGTAGGGTTATTTTTTTGATGATTTTTTACAGAATCTGTCCAAAATAAAAAAAAATTACTTAACTGATATGGAAAAACAATGCTTTTAGAATATTTTTGTAACTTCAGTCAAGAACCCTATTATGAATATTTCTAAATTTTTCTGCGGAACCCTGCAAGTTGAAAAGTTTGCAAAATAATGTGTCGATTATTATGGTCTGCAAACGTAACGTAAAACTTAACCTGGCGCGTGACATACAAAACGTAGCTCATCCCTGATCTACAAAATAATGTAAAAGAGCAAAATCGTTTTTCCATCAAAGAAAGAAGACTTTCGTTTAACATCATTACTTAAATCGATATTGTGTATTTCAGTTTTTGACATTCTCCGAATAAGCATATTCACACAACATACCCAAATACCTATATACTTACTGTATTTTCAATAAAATAAAATGTGTAAATACAAAGTTCCAATAGTGTCTGTCTGTTCAAACGTACGTACGTAAGTATTTTGAGATTCAAAGTCATATCCAATTGATGTCAATGCGAAAAGGAAAAACAAAATAAAAGGACAGTACTAACTGCAGTATCCATCCAGCAACGTGATATTCTATCGTTTACTTATAATATTATTAGACCATATTCACTAAGCTACGTGCTTTGAATTATCTAAACTGTATTTTATCCAATATTGTACATGTAGATATACACTACCGTTCAAATGTTTGGAAGCATTAAGAAAATTCAGTAAAATCATCAGTGGATAGACATTAATCACATTTATTTGGTTTCAAATATGAATTTTATTTGGACATGTTACTCATACCTAATTATACTAATATTGCTACAAAAAACAAAATGGCTTAAATATTGGATCCTGGCTTCATCAAAGTAATCACTATTTTTCTTGACGATTTACACGCAAATTCTGGGGCTCCGTTTAGAAGTTTATCAAAATATTCTTTGTCCAATTTTTCCATTCATCTTTGAGAAACGTTAAGAGCTGTGTTGCACTAGATGAAGAACGATTTTTCACCAGCTAGCTATACGTAGTTACTTTAAGAGAACAGTTGTCCGTTGTATACTTGTATCATTAACGAGACGGTGAAAAAACACGTGCATTGATCAAAAACAATACGACAGACTACCGACAAAAGATGTAAAAGCTTTTACAATTTTTAGTTGTTATTGTGGTACGAACTAATTTATTTTGATAACAAGCAAATTTGTTAAAATTTTAATGATGATTTTTCTTTTTTGGGTTGAAGAATAATTTTCTTTTTCGTTTTGACCGCTACCCAAAGTGATGAGGATTACAGTAATCAACATCACTTTGGGTAGCGGTCAAAACGAAAAAGAAAATTTGTTAAAATATCTGGAAAAGAAATTTTATAATCTACAAAAATATGTTTGCTTCCAAACTTTTGGACGGTAGTGTATACATTTATGCCACATATACACTTACATACACCAGTATTTTCATGTTTATTTTTGAAATATGGTAAGATTTATAACCATATTTGTTAAAAAATGAGAAAAATAGTAAAATAAATAATAAATACGGAAAGTTATTGTTATTCTTGCCCTGTTGCTAAGGAAATTTTATTAGGTAGTTTTTAGAGCTTTTCGTTCGCTTGTTACACTCGCATAGTTCACACATTTTTCAACCTATTCCGCAAAAAAGAGTTAATTTCTTAAGGTACCATCATTCAAGGTGGAATTGATAAAAAGAAAACATATTTTGGTCTTAATTTTATAGAAATAAAACACAATCGGAGTAAAATGAGTTTATATATATATATATATATATATATATATATATATATATATATATATATATATATATATATATATATATATATATATATATATATATATATAAGATGGTAATACGGACCTTATTCCAAAATGTCGTGACCTTACATGCCAAAACATAGTCTACAGGAAGCAAACAAGCCATGAACAATCTCGTACTCGTTATGGAGTGACATTGTTCACACGAATTCGTAGCCCTGAAAACACACTTTCTTCATTTAGAGCAGGCCCGACGAGAGGCTGGGGTAGCCGGATACAGCCAAGCACGTTGTGGTTACAAAGCATCAACAATTATGTGTATATTTCTTCCGTATTATATGTAAAGTGGAGTGAAACAAACGGTTCGTCAAATGAAGTTTTCCTTAACATTTTTCATTTTTAAGCCTTGTTTGCGAAATATTGAACCTTAAGGTGAAGTTTTCTTACCCATTCCTGTAACGTTTCAACCATAGGTTCAACACATTCGGCAAGTACGTGTTAGGACAAACCCTAAGTCAGAATTTCGCTGTTTAGTAGCTAGAGTTTATAACAATTCTCGGCATAAAATATTTCTGGCCTTTATTTAATATTATAATTAACTTTTAATTAGTTAATAATATTTTTTTGCACGATCGTTTATTTTCATGCATTTACCGATGCTGTTGACAATGCTGGTAATAAGTTACATTTCCCGAACGTTTTTCTATATCCATGGAAACCAAAAAATAACAGTGCGGTAAGTGAAATAGATGCGTGGTAAGTGAATACTGAATAGGAGTGTGGTAAGTGAAATTAGCTCAAAAGTGATTGTATTTATTTATTTATATTGAAATTAAAAGTACAATTTGAACAATTAGGAAAATAAATCGATTAATATGAAAATTTTCACTAGTTTGCACATTATTATTATTATTGTTGGCATTAATCTTCTTATTTTATTGATATTTCAAAAGGTCGTTCAATCATTAACATTTTCTGTGGTTTTCATAATCTTCCTTTCATTTTACGAGAATAATTTGCAGCCAAAAATAAAATGCTTCATCAATTTCATTATTCTCACTAATATTATAGTTTAGTAAACTATTTTCCTCAATTTTTTTAATAGAAAATTCAAAAAAAATATTCACGCCAGTGAAACATTGACACTTAATTTTTTATTTTTTACAAATATAATTGTCAATTGTCACTACAAAGATTCGTATTAGTTGTTATGAATATTTATAATATTTATTCATGGCATTCTATGTCATAACATGGAAATATAAATTTCACCTATATTATCCGAATTTTATTTTTTATTTAACATATTCTTATTCTTTAATTATTTTAAATCGATCATACAAAAAATATTATAAAATACACGATGCGTTAAGTGCATTTACTGATCTCGAAAATTGCAAAAACTCGACCCTACGGGTCTCGTTTTCGCAACATTTTCTCGATCAGTAAAAACAACTTACCGAACTTGTATTGTAAAATACTATTATCTAAACCTTTTACTTTCTAAATGAGTTTAAAAAATTTAAACAATATGTAGTAAAACGACATTGTCTGTTAAATTGCGTAAGATCTGACAGTCTGACACTGACTATTACAAAGCGGTCAAGTACGGGTATATTACCTTATAAGATGAAAACAGAAATCGCGAATGCATAAGGATTTCGTTGTTAGAATTACGAAATCCTAAAAATTGAAGACATAAACATGTACTTGATAAGAAAACTAAATTAAAGTTTAATCAAAGTTATTTTGGTTAATTTATGTCGGTAACATGTGCAAACAGAGGCGGCGCAAAGGGTATACAAAATGTGTTACTTGAACCGCCCTAAGAGCTAGGAAAACTTCATGGAACTGGATTTCTTTTTGTTTTGCTCGTCACTTATAGGTACTCTACGGAAGAAATTGTTAAAAAATCAGAAAAGGGCACTTGACAAAAGTCATTTTAACCACTTTCAATTTTAGTCTTGCACCACCTGCGTTCCGTTCGCAGATGTAGCTATATCGACATAAAAATTGTCCTATAAAAATAAATTATATTTTTTTTTATTTCAGTTTTGGTATGTGTTACACTAAAAATAAATTTCAGATTTTTAAAAATTTAATTTAAAAAAACGGTAGTCCTGTTGTTGAAATGGTTTTCCTGATGAAACTGAAGAGAAACATGAACACATACTTTATTTTGTAGAATAAGTAAATCGATAACAATGAAATATGCATAATGAAGTGCCCACAAGGAATTGGTGTAAAAAAAAGAAAATATACAATAGGAAACCTAATTTTTTTCATTCAAATTAACAAAAATGAAGTGAGAAATTATGTTTTGTAGGTTGAATTTTACATGAGGTTTGTTTTAGTATTAGAAAACGTTCCTAAAAATCACGATCCTTAAGAGAAAGAATCGAAAATTGATAAAATTTCCGTTTTCGTGGTTGCATATTTTTTTCGCATTAGATAAAGATTATTGCCATGTACGTTTGTTCGCTGACCTAAATACTTTTTCAAAAATATATTTCCTTGAGGAACATATAGGAAAGCAAACTAACACGTAATTTACATTCATAGTACCATTAACAAAACATTTGGAAAAATCATTTATAACTTTCACAATAAGAGAAACACAGCGCTAACTTTCGAAATACCTAGGAAACATATCACGGCTGTAACACCTAGTATGATAATGTTATATTATCTTACTAAATTGTCCAGAGAATTGCCGATCTATGTCCGTTATTTACATTTGTATTATCTATGATTTTTAAGTTCTTATAGAGAATTTTCTCTATTCTGTTTTGAGGTAAGAAATTTCATCAGGATGAATATAAGATCATTTTTGAATCTCTAAAAAGTATAAATTAGATGCTTTCTTACACTGCGCTTCCACCGTAACTATAATTTTAACAAAATGTAAATCGTTTCCCTGACTACTAAAAATGTAAACTTTTTATTATTCTACGAAGAAAATTTAAGATTTTGTATTTATGCAATATAAAATTATAAAAGTAAATTTCTATTATTCTTTTTAGCATAGAAACCTAGTGTAGTGACGTAGAATTTCGTATTAAATGACATACCAAATTTGTGGAAATGTAAAGTGTGAAATATTTCATCAAAAAACATTATTAAAACTTATTTCAACTTCATTAAACTGTCAGTATCCAAGAAATTCTAATGAATAATTTATTTCTACATCATTTACTTATTCACCAAACCGGATATATGTTTTCAAACGCATGAAAATGCTTACCGTATGTTTATTACCAACAAGGAAAGGTTCCCAGGTGTCCGCCTCCGATTTCAACTCCGCTGAAAACCTTACATACGATAGTCCAACTTCAGAACCACTTATTGTGACATTATTACCCACTGTTAGTGGGTTAATATTAAAAACGAGTGTATGTAAACTAGTATGTAATTTAAGAGGGTGACTCAACCCCTCTCCAGTGTTGCTCAAAATGAATTTTGAAATCAAAGATTTCATTTCTACGTTATTCTAATTATCTTAAACTATTTTCCATGAAGAAGAACTTCTTGAACTACCCAAGTAGTACGACTATTCGACACAGTCACGCCCTAGTTAACTACCCTTAGACTTAATATTAGGACATTGAGCAAAAACAGTTCAATTAGATTTTTTGACGTAGATTCCAAATCTGTAAACAAAATTTTTATGTTTTGTTAATTTTCACCCCTTTCTTGCAAAACTAACCCCCAAATTTTAACCCCCAACCACCCTTGTTGATGTAAATTGAACAAATTGCACATCAATAGATAGCTCTTTAAAAAAGAGCAATATCGCCAATTTAAACTTTTACTCTATCTCTTACTGTTTTCGATATATTTGAAAAATTAAATTTTTACCCCAATTTTTGAAGGGAGATTTCACCCCCTCAAACCGTTTTTCCGCCGATAAAATAAAATACGTGTCTCTTAGATTTCGACGTAGAATAACATATTTCAGCGGCATTGAAATCGGAGGCGGACATCTGGGAACCTTTCCTTGCAAGTCAAAGTCAAAGTGTAAACTTTTTTTTGTTCGTCAGTTATTTTTTCAAGGGGAAGTCTTTAAGAGATGTATTTGCTTTAGACGTCACTTATTTTTTTGGGCAGAAATTTTCAGGTGTGCTTTATTCCCAGGGTCGACCATTTCTCTACACGGCCGTGCATCTATATCATATAGCCAAAACAACCATAGAGGCCAATCGCGATCAGAGATCACACGGGTATGTGATACTAGTCGGACAGGTAGCATAGCATGAGTGACACCAGTGACACAGTCTCAGTGTAGTGACGGTTTCTATAAATGGGTGAGCTATGTTTGTATACCTTATTGGTATACGCTTTATATACGCTTGACATGGTACAGCGCTATAGACACGCGGACTATATAGTGTTAATATTTTATTATTCCTTTTTTACGAATCAATAGATTAACCTACTCACATTATCTAAAATTAAAAAATCTAATCGGATTGTTTTACAAAGGAAGAAAACATCTGCAAATTTATGAATTCGTTTATTAATCCTATTAGTACAATGACAAAAAAGTTATTGACTCACGCAAATAACTCATCCTGTAATGCCTAAATAATATTCTTTTGTTTCAAGGAAATTTTTTTCAAAACAAAAAAAAAAATCGGTTGGTTACAAAAATTTAAATTTTTTCCAAAAAAAATTTTTAAACGGCGAATATTGTGTTACGATATCAAGTATCAACAATCATTGTGGTACCACTCACTACGCGGTACAAGTTATTGTCATCAAGATATAAGTTTAAAGACGATTTCAAGAATCGATAAACAAACGTGGGCTTTTATAAATTTTTAAAAATATGTTGATAATTAAATGCCCTTTCAGGGGCACGGGGGAGGGTTTATTGTAAGTCCTTCAATTAGAAGTAGTATCAGAGTGGGTGCGTATGACATTGACAGATATAATATACTGTTGCATGATTTAAACACGTTTTTTGAGAAACGACATTTTTGAAATTTATATTCACTATTTAAATTTTTTAGTCTTTTCCATATGAAAAACTCTTCCATATGAATTAAAAAAATTATAAAAATGAATTTTAAATATTTCTACTTGCATTACAAAAATAAACCTAATTTAAATTGTAATTCAGACTCAAAAAAAGATTCACAGAATTTCCATTTTTGGACTTTTTTCTATAAAATAATAATAATAATAATAAATTGTCCTACCAAAGCCACTACATAAGCGCGCTTAACCATTCGGCTTGTCTAAATTTATTCTAATTTTGAATGTTCCGTTAAATTTATTTTACAAGAGGAGCGCACGGGTTGGGAAATTGACTTCAGGATGAGACTTCGTATATTAATAGTATACCTTCAGGTTGATATGCTAAAATAGTAAAACGCACGATTAAAACGCAACAAAAATTCGTATTGGTAAATTTAACTGTTTAAACCCAAATTTCTTGCCTATAAAAACAATTTAACTCGAAGAACTGTCAACCCAAAAACGCTTCAGCTTCGCTATCGCGTTTTCATGAGTTGACAGTAAAGTTCTTCTCGTTAAATTGCTAGGCAATAAATGTTTGTTAGACAAACCCAAATTTATTCGAAAAAATACAAACCTCTCGTGTAACAATAAGCGATAAAAAATTGGAACTGTTGAGTTGTATACAGATACATACTACATAGTTCATTTTATAAAACATGGTCGCTAATTATAAATAATTCAGCACCAAATTTAATTTTTTTTAATAAAAGGTTTTCTATATGATGCTACGTATCTAATCAAAGTAGCACTTTTATGGGGCTTTAAAAAAATTCCGAAAATTCGCATCCTCTTTAATATTGTAAAATGGTTTACCCTCTTAAACTATACAAATATGTGACTGAATTTTTTGTCTGAAATATATTTTTAACAAATGAAAAGTACCTATAATATAAAAAAAATAGATACGATTATGTAAATTTTCTTAGTTACAACTTTACCTACTGGTATTTTTTCAATAGATATAAAAATATTTCAAACTTCATTTTACAATATACAACATAACCTATTTTTATGTGGTTTCTATTTGTACGACTTTTTTAGGTGATTCAAAAAAAGTGCCCATTAACTCGTAGTTGCTTTGAGATAGTCAAGTACAAAAGTATATTTCAGCAAAAAATTTTCTTTTATCAAAAATTAAATAATGTATTAATATTCTTCTGTTATTATATTTGTATACCACTTATTTATTTGAATTTCCGCGAAACTTATGTTGTAGCAATTTAAAAGAATTGTTGAAAAAGCGTTGTAAAACGATGTTTTAAAATTATATTTCGAAAACGGCGCGGTTAATAGTTTTTATTTCTTATTAAATATGATTGGTAACTTTGTATTAAGTAACATATTAAATTTTTATCAAATTCCTTTGACACGTTTCCATTTTATTAAAAAAAAAAAAAAAAAAAAAAAAAAAAAAAAAAAAAAAAAAACAGAGTTTTCCCATAAGAGCCCGTGTTAAAAATACAAAATTTTGAAATCGTTTTTCTGAAAATTGGGATGGTCAATTTTTTTCGGTAAGGGCTCGTATTATTGGTATTGAATTAAATAAATATCTAAAGAAGTTTCGTTAAAATCCTTTGAAAAAATCGTTTTATCAACCAACGACCTTAAAGTGCATAATATGGATAAAAAGTAAGAGAAAGCACAAAGTACATTTGTAGTAATTTTGCTTCTGACTGTTTTAACGCATTTTATATCACACTACATAAGTATACAAATTGATTATTGCATCATTCATTTTCTTTTTACATGTATGCGTATTGTAAATATTGCAACAATATAAAAATTAAATAAAATAATTAAAAATGTTTCCATGTATATACTTACTATTCATTCATTTATCTTGTTTAGAAAAGAAATTTTTAGGAAATTCCTGCGTTTTGAGCTATGTATTTTCCATGGAATGGAACGAGATCGCATATAAAAAAATTCTTTTTTACAATACGGTGTAGATTAAAACGAACGAGTTTGGTGTAAAATGAAAGATTCGATGTAGAGATCATGGACATTCGTTTTTAGACGAAAATTGACTATAATTTAAAATTTTATTTGGCAAATATCAGAATATTTATATCCATGCTAATAGAATTTAAAACGAATATAACCAATCTAAAAAATCAGAGGATAGAGATCACACTGATCCTAACCAAAAACCTTCGACTGTATTTGCCCTATGTTCGGTAAATCTGTTTCCACTCTCGATAACAAAATATATTATAAAATTTATTCCAAGTTTCCAACGCAACCTAACTGTAGAATTTTATATTTTAGTTTATAAATACAGAGGATGGAGAGTAAATAACTCTCGTCGTTTACAGGGGTGACTCATAGCACCCTGTTGATACTAAATCCACAGGAATTTTTTCGGAATTAACAGTTTCAGAAAATCGCAAATGAACTGGCTCCAAAATGTTCTCCAATTTTTCTAAGTACGGCCCTGACTAAATTATGCATACACCTTTTTACCAAAGGTACAAAATAGTTTTGTTCACCAAAATTTAATAAAATTTTGTAAACATGTTACTATTTATTGTATGTTACCTTTTTAAAAACAGAAAACTGATCTTAAAATATAAGATAGTTAGAGCCGGATTAAAAAAAAAAATTAAGGACCCCTTTTTGACCTATATTTTGTATCAAATTTTCTCTGTTAAAAAACACTTCTGATTCAAATTTATTGGCAAATATTAATTACATGAGTAAGATCTACCCACTGTTTTCGCAGCAAGACTTATATACTTTCAACCCTGTAGACTACATACATAACATATGTAACTAAAAATTCGTGTCATAAATCCCTTCGCCCTTCGTGTAGCTATTACAGTAAGTGGTACATCTCTCGCTTATCTCTCCTCCTCTCCCCTCTCCACTCTCTTGTAAATTAGAAACGAAATGCAAGCTTTCTAATTAAAACATTATACTTTTAATAAAAATTCACATGAAATTCGCTTCTCATGTTTTTCCTGTTTTGATAAGAACACACTACGTTATAAAATATTTTAATGTCTAAGGAAAATGTCATTCTGTTGATAAGGGTAAAATTAGAAAACGCTTTCAATTCATTATCACTACAGTTTACAAATTCTAATGGGGTAGTTTTAGGTGAGATGCGCGGCAGGAGAGAAGAAGCACTTTCAATATCTATAGGTATTTTTAAAATATATTATATGGTTTGTTGTTAACCAAATTTTTAATTTTTTCAAAAAACAGTGACAAATATATAACGATCTAAACATTTATTTAAAGCAAATCTAGCCTAAGAGATATTTTACACTTAGTGTTCGACAGCATAGATAAGTGAGACGGAATATTGTACTAACTGAAGTAAGCGGTAGCTCTTAAAAAAAAAATTAGCAAAAAAAATATTTGTATGTTTACATTTTGATGTAGGGAAGAATAATCGAACACAAAATTCTAGAACATTATATTTAAACTCCAATAAAAATGTCGCAAGACTGACTTCATCATCCAACTGATTATTTTAAAAAGACAATAATTAATAACGAAAGTTGACAAAAGATCTAGAATAATCTATTCGTCAACTATCAAAGGTATCTGAAAACCGATGATATCCTTTAAACGGTCATCGACGAAGAGATCAAATATTATATTTAGACCAGTTATTCTAGAATATTCTATTCATCAGCCAGTTAAGAAATCAGAAAACCATCTTCATTATTAGACTAGTTATTAAATAGAATTCAAACAACGCAATTAGAGAAATAAACTTTTGACTCGTTGTAAGCAACTTGAAATAGAATCATATATCTTACTCTTTTTAGATAATAAAATTCGCATATACGTAAAAAGAGTAAGGCATATGATTCTATTTCAATTTTGATGTTGCTTAAGAGTAAAAAGTGTATTTTAGAGTGTCTGACTCCTTTGTTAATAACACAGCTCCACAAAAAAAATCGAAAAAATTTGATCTGACGTCTGACCATACCTACTATATGTTTTTGAGGTCACTGAATCTGAATCCGAGGTTTATTTTACTCCATCACGTCAGGATTTTTCATAACCTCAAAATTTTAGCTTGAAAACGAGAATAATCCACAAAAAAATCAGAAAAATTTGATCTGACGTCTGAGTATACATACTATATGTTGTCGAGGTCGCTGAATTTAATTCCGAGGTCTATTTAACTTCATCACGTCAGGATTTTTCATAACCTCAAAATTTTAGCTTAAAAACGAGAATAATCCACAAAAAAAAATCGAAAAAATTTTATCTAACGTCTGACCATACTGACTATATGTTTTCGAGGTCGCTGAATCTGAATTCCAGGTTTATCAACCCCTATTACTTTAAGGTTTTACATAACCTACAAATTTTAGAATCAATCTTTTTCAAATGTATAAGTTTTAATTTTTTGTCCAAAAATGCATTACTGTTGTGTAATTCTGAGACGATAATTTCTAAATGTGTTGGGAGACGATAATTTAGAAATTATCGTCTCAGAATTACACAACAGTAATGCATTTTTGGACAAAAAATTAAAACTTATACATTTGAAAAAGTTGCAAAAGTTAAAAACAGATGTTTTATCAAACTTTACAATTGAGAAAGACTGGTTGGTAAATTTGACCGATATAGACATCCCAGAATATGCCATTTTTCTTTTATCTTTAAATCCTAATTTTGTCACTAACAATTTTAGCAGAGCACAAAACATTGCTTCGGTGTACGACATTGTTTCCACCATAGAGACATATTTTCAATACAATGCAGATATTGAAAATAAAAACCATATTCGTTATAAACTGTCTCAACACCTAAATAGAATATTAGTCAATAATACAAAATATAATAATTCTGTCTTGGATAGTTTTCTTAAGGATTTAATAAAAAGAACAAAAGATTTTTTAAAACAGAACAATTCTATTCTCGTCCTCAAAAGCGATAAAGGAAATAAGACAGTGTTGTTGGATACGGCAAATTACATTAAAAATACAAATAATTTAATTTTTGACAATACAGTTTATATGAAATTAAATAATAACCCATCTAGTAAATTACTGAAGAACATCAATATGTATCTATCGAAATTAAAATCTTTAGGTTTTATTTCTAACATAGATTACAGATATTTGAAACCAAGCAACTCATGCCTCCCTAAAATGTATTTTCTTCCTAAAACTCATAAACCTTTTAATAACTTAGATGAACTGACATTCCGTCCAATTTGTTCGACAACTAACACAATGTTATATAATTTAACCAAATTTTTTTCAAACATTGTACAAAAGGCTTACTCAAGTAAATATGACATAAAAAATTCCTTTGAATTGGTTAAGAAAATTCAGAATAAAAAAATCCCATATGGTTATAAACTGATAAGTCTGGACGTACAATCGTTATTTACGAATTGTCCCACCAGTATTTTTCTAAATTGGGTGGAGAAAAATTGGACACATATACAGTCTTTCACTAACATGGACTATGATACATTTTTGGAAGGCTTACGCTTGATAATTAACAACTCTTTTTTCACAACTAAGTTTACTGATGGTGTTTTTAAACCGCTGGATGGTTTTCCTATGGGGGGGTCGCTATCAGTGGTCGCATGTAATGTGGTGATGGATTTGCTGGTTGATGAATGCCTGGACAAATTGGATTTTACTGTACCGTTTTTCTTTAAGTATGTTGATGATATGCTTTTAGCAGTGCCTTATGACGGTATGCAGCATATTCTTGACATATTTAACTCATTTTCTGATAGTTTAAAGTTCACCATAGAAGTAGATAGGCTAGGACAGTTCTACCCCACCGTAGAACCTCAATTATCCGGACTACTTTTTTGACGATGTTAAGAACCGTGTAGTTTGGGGTCCTACTGTACCTAGTGTATGAATTCACCTTTGACCTGGCACGTACATGTATTTAAAATTTGTTGTTGACATTTGACCCCAACACTCGCTCATACTGTTGGCCTTGAAATTCCTAAGAGGTGAATCATCACCAGCAACCAAATTAATTTATGTTAACCCATTATGCGTCATCACAATTTACTTATAACAATTTCATTTTGTGTTAACCCATTACCAGCCAAACCTAACGCATGCGCAGACTGAATTTAAGTACACGACGCATGCGCAGACTGAATTTTAGGTTACAATTTGATAGATGGGGCACACTACCGCGTCTAAAATGTGGGGAATACCCTAACTCGGGGGTGGCCCAAAATTTTTGACACCGTACTGTACTTAAATTTTTGGTACACTACCGTGTCAAAAGTGTGGACCCCCCTAGCCAAAAAAGGTATCCGATCACTTTTTGAAGCGTACTGTACTTATTTTGTGTACGTGCAAACCTTGACCCCAACACGCGCTTGCCTTAATTGCGTCATTTTAAACGAAAGGTACATTACCAAGTCAAAAATGTGGGGAATACCCTAACCCAGGGTGACCCCAAACTTTTGACGCCGTACTGTACTTAAATTTTTAGTACACTACCGTGTCAAAAGTGTGGACCCCCCCTGGTCAAAAAGGTATCCGATCACTTTTTGAAGCGTACTGTACTTATTTTGTGTACGTGCAAACCTTGACCCCAACACGCGCTTGCCTTAATTGCGTCATTTTAAACGAAAGGTACATTACCAAGTCAAAAATGTGGGGAATACCCTAACCCAGGGTGACCCCAAACTTTTGACGCCGTACTGTACTTAAATTTTTAGTACACTACCGTGTCAAAAGTGCGGGCCCCCCTGACCAAAAAGGTATCCGACCACTTTTTGAAGCGTACTGTACGTGCAAACCTTGACCCCAACACGCGCTTGCCTTAATTGCGTCATTTTAAACGAAAGGTACATTACCAAGTCAAAAATGTGGGGAATACTCTAACCCAAGGGGTGGCCGCTAAATTTTGCGGGGCACTGTACCAAGCGCTAGATTTTAAGACTCCGGGGTCCAGATTTCTGACCGCTACTGTACTGCCGGAAATCGAGTGTTAACTGTACCTTATGGGGATTTTTGGTATATTTAACCTTGGAAAATTCCAGGAATTTTTATCAGTTTTAAAATAAACAAACAACTAATAATTAAATGTTTATTTTAGCTGAATTATGATCATATGACTCATATATGGAGTTTTTTTGGTATAAGAAAGATGACGTCATGGAATATTAATGAGTTAAAAAATTGTTTAGTAAAAAATATCACCCATTGTAGGCCTCAAGCAAGAAATTATTTTTATCAGTTTTAATACTTTAACATTTAACCTACAGTGACCAATTTTTTAGTTAACTAACAAAAATTCTTGAAATTTTAACAAGTTACAAAAAATATTACTTCTTATGGTGCACAACACTTTTGAATTTGACTGTAGCACAAAACTGTTTCTATATCAAACGAAAATTATCTGAAATAATTCAGTATGTACATATGTATAGACTCTATATATTAAAAATATTTTATGTATACACTCTGTATATTGAGAATAAGAAAGAAAATTTGTATATAATTTTAATTTTTATGAATGCTAGTAAACGAATTGTATAGCCATTTATGAATAAGTATTAAATCTAATTATAAAATAATTTATAAATATTGCAAAAAATTTGTTTAATCAGCAAAATCAATGTATATCATTTTAATACTGATACATATTTATATTAGGGTATAATAGTATTGTATTTAACATTTTTAAACAGAATAAAAGTTCAATTTTTGGTTTTAAATTACTATAAACACGTCGCTTAATATAAAAATGATAACAGCATTGAGTTTTACTAAATTTTTAAGTCTGTAAAATCAAAATTTTTATAGACTAGAACATTTTGAATTTGATACTTTATCAATCATTAACATATATATAATATCATGTATATATAACTGGTGTATATTTAGTATTTTTAATAAATATTTTAGTATACAGGGTGTATCATGAAATATGCTTTTCAATTAGAATAATAAATTTCATAAGATTTTTGTTAATACTCTTATTGGTTAACGAAAGAAACTTTTTGCTGTAAAAAAATAGGGGAATTCCGGGTAATAATTAAATAAAACGCACATATTTTTCTTTTTTTTAAAATTTTATTTATAGAATATGTATACAAAAAATTAAATTGCTTAAATGTATATATTACTAAAAATCTATTTATTTTTCATATAAAATTTTTTTAAAAGAATACAGTTTTCTAATGAGCAAATTTTATCTGAATGGATCATACAGCGTCTTGAATAATATTCATCTCGCAGATTGGAAATCTTCGATACATCAAATATTTCCTCCAAATTCAAAATCCACGACCGGTGTTCGGTGTCATCAAACAAATTTGAAATCCATTTCTTCTTTTCACCGCCCTTGAAACTTCTTTAATATAGGTTTCAATATGGAATGAAGTTTTTTGTACGGAATAAATCCATATGACCAAGGTATCCCATGTCAATTTCGGCAAAGCTAACGTGCAGCAACCCGTTCATATTTCTTCGGCAACTCGTTGAAATCAAACGGTGCATCGAATATAAGATGTAATATTTCATCCGAATTTTCCGCAACGATACCAACTTCTTTAAAATAAAAAAGCTCCTTGATAGCCTTGTATATCAAGAAACGCTATTTTTTATCGCCGCTGTAGAACTGAATTTACTCACACAATCCACAACTTTATATAAAATAATTAAAATTGGTGAGGATAGTTAATTTGTGGGATGTATCCGAAAATGGATACTAATAGCTATTACTAGTTGACCATCAAATTACAAACTGTTAATAATATTTAGCACATTACTGAGTACCATGTTCTTTTGACTTTAAGACCTAGTGATTTAAGGAATGCTAAATTTTCGGGTGAAATGTGTTGTCGCTTAAAAGTTTTACGTTTAATGATCTTAGGTTTCGAAAGTCCTTTGCTAGGTTGTCTAGTGGTGGACTGCTCTGAATTGTAAATTATCATGGTTCGAAATGCAATTGTTATACCACGAAATTGTTTTTTCAGAGAAAGAGATGTTAACTCTTTGACAACCACCGGTAAATTGACAATATTTTGTGTAAGTTTAACTATTTTATACCCTTTAACCATGATAATGTGTATGAGCCCTTTAACCATGATAAGCTGTATGAGCTCTTTAACTATGATAAGGTGTATGAGTCACTCCGGGGGCAAAATAAGTCACCCCGGGAGCAAAATGAGTCACTCCGGGAGCTAAATGAGTCACTCCGGGAGCTAAATGAGTCACTCCGGGAGCTAAATGAGTCACTCCGGGAGCTAAATGAGTCACTCCGGGAGCAAAATGAGTCACCCCGGGAGCAAAATGCGTCACTCCGGGAGCTAAATGAGTCACCCCGGGAGCAAAATGAGTCACCCCGGGAGCAAAATGAGTCACTCCGGGAGCAAAATGAGTCACCCCGGGAGCAAAATGAGTCGCCTCGGGAGCAAAATGAGTCACTCCGGGAGCAAAATGAGTCACTCCGGGAGCAAAATGAGACACTCCGGGAGCATGTGAGTCACTCGTTGGAGTCAAATGAGTCGCTCGTCATCATTATCATCAAATCTAGATATAGAGATATCAGCAGGTGTTTTATTATTATTAGCATCATATGATATGAATTTGCTTGGTGAGTTATCATTCTTTCCAATCGTACCATCATTAATATTGCTTAACGAATTATGTTGAGCATTTAAGTGTCTAGAAAGATTAGACTTTCGCGTAAATGCTTTACCACAAAAATCACAATTATACATCGTTCAGCGGGAGGTCTGCAGCGTTCGCTAGTAAATGAATAACTGTTCAAAGATTTATTGCTTCTCTACTTATATATACTTAGCTCATTTGCTTCACCGAGCGACTCATTTGACTCCAACGAGTGACTCACATGCTCCCGGAGTGTCTCATTTTGCTCCCGGAGTGACTCATTTTGCTCCCGGAGTGACTCATTTTGCTCCCGGAGTGACTCATTTTGCTCCCGAGGTGACTCATTTTGCTCCCGGGGTGACTCATTTAGCTCCCGGAGTGACTCATTTTGCTCCCGGGGTGACTCATTTTGCTCCCGGAGTGACTCATTTAGCTCCCGGAGTGACTCATTTTGCTCCCGGAGTGACTCATTTAGCTCCCGGAGTGACTCATTTTGCTCCCGGAGTGACTCATTTAGCTCCCGGAGTGACTCATTTAGCTCCCGGAGTGACTCATTTAGCTCCCGGAGTGACTCATTTAGCTCCCGGAGTGACTCATTTTGCTCCCGGGGTGACTTATTTTGCCCCCGGAGTGACTCATACACCTTATCATAGTTAAAGAGCTCATACAGCTTATCATGGTTAAAGGGCTCATACACATTATCATGGTTAAAGGGTATAAAATAGTTAAACTTACACAAAATATTGTCAATTTACCGGTGGTTGTCAAAGAGTTAACATCTCTTTCGCTGAAAAAACAATTTCGTGGTATAACAATTGCATTTCGAACCATGATAATTTACAATTCAGAGCAGTCCACCACTAGACAACCTAGCAAAGGACTTTCGAAACCTAAGATCATTAAACGTAAAACTTTTAAGCGACAACACATTTCACCCGAAAATTTAGCATTCCTTAAATCACTAGGTCTTAAAGTCAAAAGAACATGGTACTCAGTAATGTGCTAAATATTATTAACAGTTTGTAATTTGATGGTCAACTAGTAATAGCTATTAGTATCCATTTTCGGATACATCCCACAAATTAACTATCCTCACCAATTTTAATTATTTTATATAAAGTTGTGGATTGTGTGAGTAAATTCAGTTCTACAGCGGCGATAAAAAATAGCGTTTCTTGATATACAAGGCTATCAAGGAGCTTTTTTGTTTTAAAGAAGTTGGTATCGTTGCGGAAAATTCGGATGAAATATTACATCTTATATTCGATGCACCGTTTGATTTCAACGAGTTGCCGAAGAAATATGAACGGGTTGCTGCACGTTAGCTTTGCCGAAATTGACATGGGATACCTTGGTCATATGGATTTATTCCGTACAAAAAACTTCATTCCATATTGAAACCTATATTAAAGAAGTTTCAAGGGCGGTGAAAAGAAGAAATGGATTTCAAATTTGTTTGATGACACCGAACACCGGTCGTGGATTTTGAATTTGGAGGAAATATTTGATGTATCGAAGATTTCCAATCTGCGAGATGAATATTATTCAAGACGCTGTATGATCCATTCAGATAAAATTTGCTCATTAGAAAACTGTATTCTTTTAAAAAAATTTTATATGAAAAATAAATAGATTTTTAGTAATATATACATTTAAGCAATTTAATTTTTTGTATACATATTCTATAAATAAAATTTTAAAAAAAAGAAAAATATGTGCGTTTTATTTAATTATTACCCGGAATTCCCCTATTTTTTTACAGCAAAAAGTTTCTTTCGTTAACCAATAAGAGTATTAACAAAAATCTTATGAAATTTATTATTCTAATTGAAAAGCATATTTCATGATACACCCTGTATACTAAAATATTTATTAAAAATACTAAATATACACCAGTTATATATACATGATATTATATATATGTTAATGATTGATAAAGTATCAAATTCAAAATGTTCTAGTCTATAAAAATTTTGATTTTACAGACTTAAAAATTTAGTAAAACTCAATGCTGTTATCATTTTTATATTAAGCGACGTGTTTATAGTAATTTAAAACCAAAAATTGAACTTTTATTCTGTTTAAAAATGTTAAATACAATACTATTATACCCTAATATAAATATGTATCAGTATTAAAATGATATACATTGATTTTGCTGATTAAACAAATTTTTTGCAATATTTATAAATTATTTTATAATTAGATTTAATACTTATTCATAAATGGCTATACAATTCGTTTACTAGCATTCATAAAAATTAAAATTATATACAAATTTTCTTTCTTATTCTCAATATACAGAGTGTATACATAAAATATTTTTAATATATAGAGTCTATACATATGTACATACTGAATTATTTCAGATAATTTTCGTTTGATATAGAAACAGTTTTGTGCTACAGTCAAATTCAAAAGTGTTGTGCACCATAAGAAGTAATATTTTTTTGTAACTTGTTAAAATTTCAAGAATTTTTGTTAGTTAACTAAAAAATTGGTCACTGTAGGTTAAATGTTAAAGTATTAAAACTGATAAAAATAATTTCTTGCTTGAGGCCTACAATGGGTGATATTTTTTACTAAACAATTTTTTAACTCATTAATATTCCATGACGTCATCTTTCTTATACCAAAAAAACTCCATATATGAGTCATATGATCATAATTCAGCTAAAATAAACATTTAATTATTAGTTGTTTGTTTATTTTAAAACTGATAAAAATTCCTGGAATTTTCCAAGGTTAAATATACCAAAAATCCCCATAAGGTACAGTTAACACTCGATTTCCGGCAGTACAGTAGCGGTCAGAAATCTGGACCCCGGAGTCTTAAAATCTAGCGCTTGGTACAGTGCCCCGCAAAATTTAGCGGCCACCCCTTGGGTTAGGGTATTCCCCACATTTTTGACTTGGTAATGTACCTTTCGTTTAAAATGACGCAATTAAGGCAAGCGCGTGTTGGGGTCAAGGTTTGCACGTACAGTACGCTTCAAAAAGTGGTCGGATACCTTTTTGGTCAGGGGGGCCCGCACTTTTGACACGGTAGTGTACTAAAAATTTAAGTACAGTACGGCGTCAAAAGTTTGGGGTCACCCTGGGTTAGGGTATTCCCCACATTTTTGACTTGGTAATGTACCTTTCGTTTAAAATGACGCAATTAAGGCAAGCGCGTGTTGGGGTCAAGGTTTGCACGTACACAAAATAAGTACAGTACGCTTCAAAAAGTGATCGGATACCTTTTTTGGCTAGGGGGGTCCACACTTTTGACACGGTAGTGTACCAAAAATTTAAGTACAGTACGGTGTCAAAAATTTGGGGCCACCCCCGAGTTAGGGTATTCCCCACATTTTAGACGCGGTAGTGTGCCCCATCTATCAAATTGTAACCTAAAATTCAGTCTGCGCATGCGTCGTGTACTTAAATTCAGTCTGCGCATGCGTTAGGTTTGGCTGGTAATGGGTTAACACAAAATGAAATTGTTATAAGTAAATTGTGATGACGCATAATGGATTAACATAAATTAATTTGGTTGCTGGTGATGATTCACCTCTTAGGAATTTCAAGGCCAACAGTATGAGCGAGTGTTGGGGTCAAATGTCAACAACAAATTTTAAATACATGTACGTGCCAGGTCAAAGGTCAATTCATACACTAGGTACAGTAGGACCCCAAACTACACGGTTCTTAACATCGTCAAAAAAGTAGTCCGGATAATTGAGGTTCTACGGTGGGGTAGAACTGTCCTAGCCTATCTACTCATAGAAATAGAAGAAAATAAAAAACTTTCATTTTTGGACGTGCAAATTTTAAGAGATAATGAAAATAAACTTAAAACTACTTGGCATCGGAAACCTTATTGTTCGTCCAGATTAATCAACTGGCATTCCAATCATCCGGTACATGTAAAACGGAATACTGCATATAGTATTCTTAATAGGGCCATAAATTTATCACATCCAGAATATCGACCTACAGCTATACGAGTAGCTAAAAACATTTTAGTTAAAAACAATTTTCCTCAGTCTGTTATTGAGAATATGACAAAAAAGCTCGTTCACCGTACATATAATAACAACTGTATTACGAACAACACAGACAATAGACCACCCAAGAAAAATATATCACTGCCTTATATGGGGAAATCAATCATTCCAGTCTCTTCTTTCCTTAAATCTCAAGGGTTTTCTCCAGTGTTTAAGTACCCCTTTTCCATAAAAAATTCCCTTTACTCAAACCTAAAAGGAGTGACTCCAATTGAAGAAAGAAGCCATCTAGTTTATTCAGTTCCTTGTTCGAGTTGTGGCTCTTCGTACATTGGTCAGACATCTAAGGCTCTCGAGTATCGCCTGAAACAACACAGATGGGATTTGGGTAGGGGTGAATTACGCACAGGCTTAGCACAACACGCGTATAATTTGGACCATGTCTTCGAATTCCATAATACAAAGGTGCTACAATACGAAAAAAACTATAAAAAAAGATTGAACCTGGAAACCCTATGGATTTTCTCAACGGAAAATGTAAACAATCAAGTTGAAAATGACAATCTGACACTTTATAAACCCTTATGTCAAAATATTCAAAAACATAAACAAAAATAAATTTAAATATACTATAAATAATATGCACTTACATAAACACATAATTATTATTATTCTCTATAAAACATAATAGATATGAAGTACATCTGTGGACCTATTTTGTCTATTTCAATTTGTTGTTTGATTTTTTGCAATTTTGTTTTTTGATTTTTTGATTTTTTGATTTTTGATTTTTAATTCATTTCAATGTTTGACGTGATACTATTTTAAAAAAAAGTATTTTATTAGTTTTTCAACAATATAATTTTTTATTTTTTAAAAAATTTGTTTGTCTTAATTTAAATTTTATTTTTTGACTGTAAAGATTGTGTATTTTTATCTTAATAACTATAATAATTTTTTCATTTTGATTTGTTTTTTAAAAGAAGTTGTAAGTATTTGATTTATTGTATTACCATTTATTATTTTAATATTATGTTTGTTTCTAATATTTTAAGATTATGGCCTGAAGAAGAGATTTATATTCTCGAAACGTACGTAGCCAATAAAAAACAAAGAAAACTTTTTGATGTAACTTGGTGATCATTTATTCCAAAATATTCCTTATAATTATTATCTAAAAAATCACCTAAACCTTCCTTATATTAAAACTAAATAAATAAATAAATACCTAAATAAAATAACAGGAAATTAATTTCGAACATGCTACTACACTAATGAACAGAATGGCTAAAGCGGAAGGGAATTTTTTAAATGTAAATATCCATTTTTGTTTTGATATTTTTTTATCCCTAAGTATCTTGTATGTATATATGGTACATTTCTGGTATTTACTTTATACATATAAATATAATATTTATTTATTTATTTATTTATTTATTTATTTATTTATTTATTCATGTTAATTCATTTGACTCTCGTCTGCTCAGTGTTATTTCACATCAACAAATAAATACAAGTTTAGGTTCCTGCATTGATATCTCTAGGGTCACGTTATAATCTGAAAGTTATAAAACAAAAATATATATGTATGTATGTATATCTAACCCATTTTTTATCTTCATTTCCCAATAGAGTTACTATCGCCTACTCTATCTGCACTCTATGAAATTATCCCTTTGTAATGATTATGAATAGAACTGAAAACACCACTTTTTTTAAAAATATTTTCTATAGGTTGTAACCACCATGGTACAGGCGCAGGTGAAAAATTAACAAATTTTCATCAAAACTTTCTAGTAAAAATAAATTTTATTATATAACACAAAATTTTATCATAAAAACTCAAATAATGATTAGCGCTGCAGATAATAATACATATCTGTAGTGTAGATTGCCTAAACGAACAGACTATGACTTTTGTCAAGTTTTTAACAGAAAGAACTGTTGGTGCTGTGGTCACGTTTGGACACCAGAGATGCAACAACCAATCAGGGTTAAGCATCACTTGAATATTTCTGTCGTACCAGGTGGTGACATAAAGGAATACTTCAAAACAACACTTATTATTTCTTTCTAGTTAATGTATACAAATATTTCTATCTCTATATAGAAACCAATAGAACTTTCTTTCGATTCTTGGAAATGAAATTAAGGAACGCTTGTTTTAAGAATAAGGATATAACTTGTTTCAAGTTTGTTGTAAGGTAATATTAAAACGAACAACATCAGAATCCTCGCCAGTGGAACAACTGCGCATTATTTTTTATACTTAAAAAATTTATAATTTATAAAATTATATAAGAAAATTATTTTTATACAAGTTTTCTACATTTATTCAATAAACTAATCAACTAAAAAACCAATTAAAAGTGTTTTATTTGTGAAAAAACTATTCGTCTTGGAGAAGAAAAACCGAACCCACGCCGGAAAGTTTACCATCCTCTGTGCATCGCAAAATAACACCGTAGTGAGATCTTTTCCCACGTTTGCGACGTTACATAATTATTGGCATCCCTGGCGGGGAAATAAATTTTCCGACGAATAATCTACGTGAAAAGAGAAGAAAAGAAGTATACGAATTTTGGTGGACAACTTCTTCAAGGAATTTCATTCGAAACAACAATCATTTACTACAACATTACAATGGACAACGAAGAAAACGCCCTCAGTGAAACTATATTTGAAGCGGAAGCATCTTCTACGAAAACGGAAGATCAACTTCGTGAATCTATGGAGGAGATGATCAGCGTGCGGCCTTCTGGTGCAACGTCGTCTCAACAAAACTTTCAAGGTGAAATAACCGGTATGTTTAATGCATTTTTCTTAAAATTTACTAACGAATTAAATAATTTCAAACACGAACTTAAAACAGAAGTTCATAACGGTTTGAGCGAATTAAAAAATGAATTAAAAACTGAAATAACAAATATTAAAATTTCTTTAGAAGAAAAAATTAACAATTGTTCTTTGCAATGTAAAAATACAAACTCTGAAACTATTAAACAAATTAATGATATCGAAATCATTAATAATCAAAAATTTGATGCTTATAATGAACAAACAAAAGTTATTAACCAACAAATTTCCAGTATTAAGGAACATTTAACTAAAAACGAAACTGAAATTACAAATATTTTTGAGAAATATGATATTATATTAAAATCTATTGATATTTTAGAAAAGAAAATCAATACTTTTGAATCTATTAACATTAATGATATTAATAATACTGTTTTGCCAAATAATAATCTATCTAATATTAGTTTTTTCAATAATAATACTCATAATCTTTTTAATATTCCTGAATTTAATGGAAATATAAATTATTTACATCCTCTTGATTTTATAAATTCATTAGAATATTATTTTAAAGAAACAAATTTTTCTGAAAATGATAAAATTTTATATACAAAATCTAAATTAACTGATACTATTAAAAATACTTTAATATTATTTGAAGATTCTATTTTAACATTTGAACAATTAAAAAATTGGATTTTAGATACATATTGGAATAGTAAAATTCAAAATCAAATACTGATAGAATTTTATTCTAATCAGGGTAAATCTGTTGTTATTAAACAAAAATATGTACAACACTTATTTTATTGGTATAAAAGAATCAAACATCTAAGTGACAAAATACCTGAAAAAACATTTATTGAAATTTTTATAGAACATTTTGATTTTGAAACGCGTAGAATTTTAAAAAATTGTTTAACTATTAAACAACTTTATGATGAATTAAAGGAATTCGATAATCATTACAGTAAAACTCCTTATCGTAACGTTCCTATTAATCCAAATGCTTCAAATTATAACCGTCCAAATAGTCCTATTTCTAAAAATAATCCTACAACTTCAGAAAATAATGGTTGGGGTAATGTAACTAGTAATAATCAATATTTAGATAGAAATAAAAGTTGGAAAACTGATAAATTTAAAAAATCTAAAGTAACTTTTTCAAATGAGGAACCGTGTTCGTCTACACATAGTGTTAGCACGAATAACGGGGATCACGCCACTGGTACTACCAGTGCGATTGGTCCAATAAATCCAAAATTCCCTGAATTTTCTTATGATTGGGAAAACTAAATAGAACATCTATAAGGAAATCAACCTTAATAGATGACAATTTTCAAATTAATGAAAAGAATATTAGTAAAAATGTTAAGAATGACAATCTTTTTGTTAATAATAAAATTAATTTATTAGATAGTAATGTTAACAATTTCAATTCTGAGAATTGTTACAATATTAGGGGTACATTCCTTTGTAGTATTTTTTCAAACGATCATTTTGGTGATCTAACGGAAGAGAATAATCAAAATCGTTTTTCAAATACAAAAATCTCTAACGATATTTTGCCAATTATTAAAGTAAACTTTTTTGACACTTTTATCAATATTTTAATAGACACTGGAAGCGTTATTACGGTTCTAAATGATAAAACATTTGATAAATTAAATCAAATTCATATTAAAAATACAAATAAACCATTGCCCGTAATACCTACAATAAAATGTCAGGTAGTTACTGCGACAAACAAAAAATCTAAAACTATTGATAAACAAACTTTTATTGAATTTAGTTACAATAATATTATAATACCCTTAAATTTTCTTATCGTACCAGATTTAGCTGTCGAAGCGATTCTCGGTATGGAATATTTACAAAAATATTACGCTAGTATAAATATTTTCAATAAGTCGTTGTTACTTAAAATTGATAGTAAAATACATGAAATTAAATTCATTTCACAAATCTCATCTAATGATATTAAATCCAGTAATATGTTAATTTCAAACATTAAAAGTATTGTTTACAAAGAACAAAATCTTAATACGGAAGAATTTTATAAAATTAATAATCTTTCATTTAAACCCTTTGACGACAATGAATATATTACACCCTTTGACGACGTTATAAATTCAATTTCTAATTTAACTCATTTATCTAAAATCGAACAAAATAAAATCTTATCGATGCTTAATAAATTTAAAAACATTTTTTCTACCAAACCAGGGTTAGTAAAAAACTTTTATTGTAAATTCAAAATTCGAGAACATAAAGAATTTTCGTCAAAATGCTATCCTATACCTTATTCGCGTTTGCCCGCAGTTCAAAAGGAAATAGATAAACTTTTATCATGGAAAATTATAGAAAGGTCATATACTTCTTATATAAGTCCTTTGCATACAGTAATTAAGCCAAATGGGCAAATCCGAATTGTTTTAGATAGTAGGAATATCAATCAAATAGTAATACCGGACCGAGAAACGCCAGTTTCTATTGAATATATCCTAGGAAAATTTCAGAAAAAACAATTTTTCACTTCTATTGACTTAATTTCGGGTTATTGGCAAATCCAATTACACCCAGATAGTAAAAAATACACAGGATTTTTATTTAACGGCAAATGTTATCAGTTTACCCGTTTAGCCTTCGGGATAAATTTGTCCGTTGGTATATTTCAAAAATGTATTGATCAAATTTTGGGAAGTGACATAAACGATTTTTGTCATGTCTTTGTCGATGACATAGTCATTGGCTCTGACGATTTTGAATCTCACCTTAAACATGTTGAGATAGTATTAAATAAACTTTTTAATGCTGGTGTAACCATCAATTTTTCTAAATGTAACTTTTTCAAAACAGAAATTAAATTTTTGGGTCATAAAATTTCTGAAAATGGTATTAGTTTATGTGAGGATAAGGTTCAAGCTATTTTAAAATTGCAACCTCCCACTAATATTAAATCTTTACAATCAATTTTAGGTATTATGAATTTTTATCGTAGATTTTTTCCTAATTTTAGTGAATTAACTTCTAAATTTTCGCATTTATTAAAAGCAAACTCAATTTGGAATTGGGGAAGTGAAGAACAAAAAACGTTTAATACTTTAAAATCATTATTTGCAAAGTCAGTTATGCTTAAATTTCCAGATTTTAACAAAATTTTCTATTTAGATGTAGATGCTTCTGACAAAGCTTTAAGTGGTTGTCTATATCAAATCAATGATGATAATACGTATAATCCAATCTCGTTTGTTTCACGCGCTTTAACAACTTCTGAATTGAACTATACTATTTCCGAAAGAGAATTATTAAGTCTAGTTTTTACTTTCAACAAACTTCGACATTACATTTTAGGTCACAAAGTAATAGTTCGTAGTGATCACAAATCATTATCATTTTTACATGAAGCAAAAATAACAAATAATAGAATTTTACGTTGGTTCTTAGCTTTAAGTGAATTCAATTTCACTATTGAATATATTCCTGGAAAACAAAATTTTATAGCAGATTTTTTCTCTCGAAATCCATATACCTTAAATAATATATCAAATCAAACGAACTTAATGATAAATTCTTTATCTATAAATAATAATTTTTCTACAAACATTTCAGTTAAATGTAATATTTTAAAACTTGATTTTCAAAATAAATTTCTTGAAAAATTTGCTAATAACATTCGCAGGTACCAACATGTTGACCCTTTTTGTAAAAACATAATTAACAATATTCAAGAATATCAAAACCGGTTTATGGTACATAATGGTATACTTTTTCATAGAAATACCAACTTCCCTTACAATTATCAAATTTATCTACCTGAAAATAAAATAAATGAAATAATACAATTTTTCCATAAATATTTAGGTCATTTTTCGTCTCGTAAAATCACTGAATATTTAAAACAATATTTTTTCATTAAAAATATTTATCGTCGTGTTGAGTCAAATTTACGAAGTTGTAATATATGCCAAAAATGTAAGGTTCCAAATTATTTTACACAAGGTCCTTTACAAAATATTATATCAGAATATCCTCTTAAGGACTGTTTTGTGGATCTATATGGTCCTTTACCTAAAGGAAAATTTGGATTTAACATGATTTTTATAATTAAGGATAACTATTCAAAATTTGTAAAACTATATCCATTAAAGGGTGCAACTGCTCAACAATGTGTTGACAGAGTTGTTAAGCATTTTATACCCAATATAGGTAAAATGCAAAATATTTATAGCGATAATGCAAGTCAATTTGTATCTCCAATTTGGCAAGATACTCTTAAAAATGCTGGAATTAACGTTTATACAATTAGCGTTTACAATCCGCGAGCAAATCCGGAAGAACGTGTAAACCGTGAATTAAATAGATTATTTAGAACATATTGTCATAAAAAACATAGTTCGTGGACAGATTATTTAACTTTTATCGAAAATTGTTTAAATTTCACACCTCATGATACTACTCAATTTATACCTTATGAATTACTTTTTGGAAATAAACCTCCTAACCCTATAACACGCCTTATTTCTTTTCCTCAAAATGATCAATCTAATTTGCAACAAATTCGGCAGTTAGCATTGAATAATACTATTGAAAAAGGTAATAAAAGAAAATTACGTCATAATTTACATTACACAAAAACTTATCATATAGGTGATAAGGTTTTGCTTAAAACTCATACACGTTCCTCAGCTAGGAACAAAATTGTTAAAAAATTTAATTTACTCTATTGTGGACCCTTTTTAGTAGGTGGAATAAAAAATATAAATGCATACATTCTTTATTACCCAGATTCAAATATAATAAAAGGTGTGTATAATGCGATACATCTTAAACCTTTTAAAGAATAAAAAAAAAAAAAAAAAAAATAAATCTACAAAATATTATTAAATTTTCATTAAAATTTTTACATTTCTTTAGTTAAACAGATGACAAATATACGAATGATGACTTTATAATCACCTATATTTAATTTTGATACTTAGATGTGATTCAAAGAAAATTAAAAAACTAATGTATTATTATATTTTATTTGTATTAGTAAGAATATTCGCTCAACCAAACTAATACTAACATAATACCTTAAAATTAAAAAATATTTATTTAAAATACTTGTGATAGTGATTAAAACCAAAGTGCATATTAAAATAAAACAAACTTTTATGAACTTTAATTAAGAATTTATATTTATTATTTTGTTTAAAGAATGTTAAATCTTTGTGAAAATGAAGGTAGCAAAATGACTTCATTAAAATTTTCTAATTAAAATCAAATTTTTATCATTTCTATAATAATATTATTAAAGGTCATTGCTCCCTACATTTATCTTATATATTTTTGTTACTCAATGAAAAAACTTTATTAAAAATTTTTCAATTTTACTTAATTTTATAAAAAAAAAAAAAAAAAAAAAAAATTTTTCCAAGAAATTTCGAAATTTTTGAGTTTTGATCAAAAATTTCTATTTCGAGTTTCACTCTCCCATAGAAATTTTTGAGGGGGGGATATGTAACCACCATGGTACAGGCGCAGGTGAAAAATTAACAAATTTTCATCAAAACTTTCTAGTAAAAATAAATTTTATTATATAACACAAAATTTTATCATAAAAACTCAAATAATGATTAGCGCTGCAGATAATAATACATATCTGTAGTGTAGATTGCCTAAACGAACAGACTATGACTTTTGTCAAGTTTTTAACAGAAAGAACTGTTGGTGCTGTGGTCACGTTTGGACACCAGAGATGCAACAACCAATCAGGGTTAAGCATCACTTGAATATTTCTGTCGTACCAGGTGGTGACATAAAGGAATACTTCAAAACAACACTTATTATTTCTTTCTAGTTAATGTATACAAATATTTCTATCTCTATATAGAAACCAATAGAACTTTCTTTCGATTCTTGGAAATGAAATTAAGGAACGCTTGTTTTAAGAATAAGGATATAACTTGTTTCAAGTTTGTTGTAAGGTAATATTAAAACGAACAACATCAGAATCCTCGCCAGTGGAACAACTGCGCATTATTTTTTATACTTAAAAAATTTATAATTTATAAAATTATATAAGAAAATTATTTTTATACAAGTTTTCTACATTTATTCAATAAACTAATCAACTAAAAAACCAATTAAAAGTGTTTTATTTGTGAAAAAACTATTCGTCTTGGAGAAGAAAAACCGAACCCACGCCGGAAAGTTTACCATCCTCTGTGCATCGCAAAATAACACCGTAGTGAGATCTTTTCCCACGTTTGCGACGTTACAAGGTGTACAAAACAGGAAAAAGGAAATTTTTTTGTTTTTATTAAAACCATTACAACCTGTACCGTGTAGAAAAATTTTTTTTTTAATATCCATTAATATGTTTTAATAAAATACTTTATCTAAGTATCTAATTTTATTTTGGTAAATCAGGACACAGGAAATAAATTATTCTTCAACATGATATCGAATTGTACTAAATATTTAATACACAAGATAATCTAAATATTTTACACACAGGATAAAGTCATACGAGTACATGAATGTGTCAATACATCTCTTAAATTTTATTTTCTTTCCCCGTACCTACCCCTAACATTTTTAACGTCAATATTTGATTGGACTATGTTATGTTAGGTAATTCAGTGATTCTGTTTCTATAAATTGTGAAATTCAGTGGTGCGGTGTTTCTTTCTTTTTTTAGCACAATAGAATTTTAAAATTAAATAAAAGGCAATTTTTATTTTATTTCAAAGTTGATTTTATAACATTTGTTGTAGGGTTGACATATTATGGTTGATTTATTTCTAATTCTACATTATTCAGGATGCACCACACAAATTTTGAGCAAATTCGTATGAAAAACAAAAATTTTATACGCCATTCACATTTCCCCGGTGCGGGTTTGCAAATCTTATGAATTTTGGGGTAAAAGTGAATGCCATCAGAAAAATTATTTAGAATGGATTACAAGAGAAGTGAGGTACATCAAAGTAAAGCCCAACTCAAATTCTTCACATTTACCCCACTTTCAAATTTTTCATCATACTTTAGCGGTCACAATTTCTCTTTGTTTAATGCAAGTTACACATACCTCAAATTTGTACAAAAAATTAAGGTTAAATAAAAATAACAAAAATTGTAGGAACAAATTTATTACAAGCTAAAAATGATATTTTGATGATATTTTGTCATTTTATCATATAAAAAATCAAAAAATTACATGTGTTCACACAAAAACAAGGAAAATAAGACTTTTTCAAGGAAATATATTTAGTTTACATGAATAAAAAAACAAAAATCTATTAGGCCTAATACTGTAAACGAAAAAAAATGGTTTTGTGTTAATTCTACTGCCCTTGGACACTCACAGAGACATTGAAAACCAGTAATTTTTCTCTTTTTGTAAGTTCTTATTGGGTAAGGGAGTACAGCAATGATTTCGTAAACTGATACACAAAACGTATCGCTTTTTACACATTTTTTTTTTTTTTTTTTTGTATTGTTTGTACAACGGAAACTTGTACAATAAGGTCATCACCATCTTCATCAACATTTTCAACTCTGAAAAGGACACTACCTGACCGAATGGGGGCATTCGTGAATGACGTTCACAATTACCCCACAATTTTAAAATCATGGGGTAATTGTGAATTAGTAATAAATTGACCAATTTCTTTAGTAGTTAATAAGGAACCCTCTCAGGGTTTAAACCACTTCTTTAAAAGTACTTTTAATTATTTCTTACCTTTAAAAAAAAATGTATTTGAAAAAATTTTTTTTCGAGGATTAGTCGAAGTAAGATACACAAAATTTTTCAAGGGTTTTTTCAAACTAAAAAAATGGATACTAATACTTGGAGAATTGTTATGAAATTTTAATAGCATATTAAGAAAGGACCGAAAGATATACTAAGAGTTGATCTTTAACAATATTAATGTTACCTATTTTAGAAGTTATAGGCGCCGTTCGCAATTACCCCAATTCACAATTATCCCGGTCAACCCTATATAAATAATTTCCAACGTATGCACACCACAACTACATTTTATAAACCGTATTCTGTCAGTCCAATTTTGAACAACGATATCAAGTAATTGAGTTGGTTTTTCAGCATAAAGCAGAGATTTTTACATATCCTGCCCCCAATCATTTATCGAAATAATATAATTTTTCTGACATTTTTCTTTTAATGAATTTTAATCCATTTTTTGAATTTCCACAATTTGTAAACGTCAGCATCGTATCAATGTTAATCTTATCATGATAATTTGCCAGTCTCTACTGAATGCAAATAGAATCAGAATAAAATATAATTTTTTAACATGGGTATGTTTTTGGGCTGGAGTACAGTTGAAAAAATTCGTGATTCTTAAAACTACCTTGTACTCTGAACTCTGAACGTTGAATATAATAGAGTAGCGGCTCTCAAATTTTTTTCTCTCACGTATCCCTTGGTCATGTTGTATCATTTACGTGTACCCCCTATTCTATAAAATAGAGTTTTCAAGTTGTTATTACCATCCCTTTTAAGGGGTGTATTCGACATTATATCAAATTACACAACCCAAAATTGTAAATACTGAGGATATACAATATCTAATTAGTGAATACTAAATACTATACTCAGTATAGGACTTTTTTTTATTCAGTTACTTAATAAAATATACAAACAGTGGAAGCGCTGTGCAAAGCGTTTTTTTTTTAAACATTTTTCACAGCGCTTCAGCTATTTAGAATATTTTTTTGCAATTCCGGGACTAAAATATATACCTTAATCGCTCATAATTAGGGTTGCAAACTCTACCAGTAAATATTTCAGGATTTAAGGGGAAAAAATCGGGACGGGACAAGTAAAATCGGGAATGTTAAAAAAACAAACGTTTCTAATCAGCCAGTAGGAAAGGTATTCTTTTTATTTTTGCTATTTGTTACTAACAGCTACATATTTAAACCATGATCTTACAAACCTTTAAACAAAACAGTTTCTTGAAGATAATATTACAATAATATTTCTTTATTTTATTTTATTATATTAAAAATCAAGTTTTTTAATTTTTAGATTTTTAATTTTTTTTTTTTTTTTTGCTTATCAACTGCATTATTTTTGGAGAAAAACATTTTTGATAAAGTTGACCGTCTTTGGCATTGATTATTTTTAGGCTACTCGAACGCCGCTTACGTATTTACGTCAAATAATTTCTCCCATTTTTTGGAGGGATTTTAATGTTGGAGGAATTTTAATGAGTTAATCTGCCGACACTGTAAGCTGTATAATTTATAAATCAGTAGGCAGAGTACACTTTATCAGTAGGTACAGCAAGTATACTTACTTCCTTGGCCGTCATAACATGCAAGCGCGATAATTTGGAAACAATAATAACGAGACTGGCGGGACTAAAAAAGTAAAAAAAATTGTAGATGTTAAAAATCGGGACAATTAGCGTCCCGCCACTACTGTTATCGGGACGTGGGATATATAGGCTTAAAATCGGGACATCCCGATTAAATCGGGACAGTTGGCAACTCTACACATAATAGACAGTAAAGTGTCACTGTTAGTTCCAAGGGACTCAAAATACTTTTACTCTCGCTTCTAAACCAATCAGCAAGCAAAATTAATAGAACGTCACCAATCAACAAGCGAAAATTCAATTAAATAGCGTTAGTGGGTAATGATTTACTTATTTAAAGTAATCAACAAATTCAAACTTGTATATAAAAACAAACAGTTATATTATATTGTTCAATTTAATTTACTTGTCCACATAGTACTCATAATGTAATATTATTTCACACAATTTAAAGGAGATATAAATAATTTGTTTTTAATTTTTATGATTTTAAATAATCTTGAATTGTAAAAAAATAATAAACGCCACGGGACTAAAATGTTTCTTTTGATTCCTCGTCTGAATTGTTACCCTCATACCTGTACAGGCTCTCTGATAATAAATTTCACATTGAGAATTAAAAGTCATATTTTAGTCTTTTGCTGTATAATAGATTTTCGTCAACTTAGTCCAAAAGCACTTAATTTACACGTACTTTCAGATACGCTAAATTACCAAAAATATATTTTTACGTATGTAAATCTCGGAAATACGGAAATCCGTATTAGGGTTCCTATTCCACATTCGACTACGTTTTTCTGCCTAATTGTAAACGTTCAAGGCCTTATGCCGAATTTCCTTGAATTAAACTTCCATTAATTACTTTATACTGTTACGTAATCGTTTTATAAATAAAATTAACGCCTCGTAACTTACACAGGGTAGTATAAGTTTCAAGAATATGAGACATATGTATAATTTTAATTCAATAATCGCACAATTTTACATAGTGTTTTCCAAACTTTTTAAACCTTAAGCAGCATTAATAATAAATTTTTAACAACTTTAGATAACGCCAAATCTTTATAATTGAAATTATCATTAAAATAATGAATAACTACAAACTTTATTTTTCTACTGTTATGAAACTCATAGTTTGCAGATATGACTTTATTTAAGTCAATTTTGCACTACGTTGGTGCACAGCAAGACAACATAATTTCACAGATCACAAAACTTACGCACACTCGAAAACATATTTAATAAAATAAGTTAACTTATTTAACGCTCCGTTTGACAACAATATGCATAATTTTGGCTAAATGCTAATTTTGATTTTAATGAATTAATTATTCTTACCTTAATTGAAAAGATTATACCAGCATAAACTTTGAAACACGATGACAAAACACTAATAAATTCTTAACACCGAACACTATTTAATCACAACAATGACACTACACTATAGTTCAAAATTGTCCGTATTTAAAACTAAGCTACAAATGTAACAATTTGTCACTATTAAAATAAGTTTTGTTCAGTTTTAATCGTTAATTCAATTGCATACACATTATTTTAATGAAATGATATGTAATAATTATTCTTATCTTTACAAATTTAAATATTTAAATCAATATAATTATCATTCTTTTATAGAACAGCGCAATTAAATTTAAAAATCGAAAATAAACAAAGGAAGAAACAAATGATAAAGAGAGGAAGAATTAAAATCCACAGAAAAGTTTTAAAAAATAAAAATTAGAAATTAAATAGAATAGAGAGTATAATTTAATAGCAATATTGTAAGCAGCTGTTACAATTGAAATATTGTTTTTATTCGATACCAGCGTATTTTTTCAATCGTTAGTAACAATGAGGAATGCGCGATGCCAGTAGGGACAGTTAGATATCGCAATGTTTATGTAGTGAACTGAATGGCGGCACTGAAACAACTGGAAGGATATGAAAATTGTGTAAACGTGTAGCGTGTTTCACTGTCTGGAAAATATCCATGTATACCGTATGTGTACTTGAAAAATTTGTTCGATAACTTACTTTTGAAAACGGAACTGAAGTGAAAATTACCGAATTGGATAAAAAATGGAATTGCCCAATTCGTTATTTACGTTTAATTACGTTTCCAGTTCAATGTTTTTACAAAAATTCAGTTTGTTACGTTTATTTATTGATATTTCTTTATTTAAATATTTTTATCTACGACTACCACTTATTATTTATTTATTGTACAAAATACTATTTAGGTAAGCTATGTTTTACATCTTTTATATCAGTTATGCGAAATTTTGTACTTTGCACACGCCAGTTGCGTAAAGAGCCACAACTAACTACACTTATTAATTTTTATATTGTATATTATATTATTATAAAACCCTTACACACCTGACCCCAGAGCTTATCAGGGAGATCAATGTGGAGTGCTTGCTTTCCTTTATTAAGGGGCTTGACTTCATTTGATTTTTCCCTCTTAGTTTAATGGGGCACAAAGGGTCCAACTAAGTGGCCTACGTGCAGTGGACCCCTCATGGGGCTCACACCCTACTCTTTCATTCATTCATTCAAAACCCTTACATAATTTTGACCTAACAACTGAATATTGACATTTAAATTATTTATTGTGAATTTCATGTTAGTCGTACAAAGGCGTAACTACTTTCGCGCCTTGGAGCGACTGAAGCTAAGCACCCCCTGAGAAAAGTTCACTTTATCCCGAAATACAGAAATAGCAAGCTAAAAATGAAAGCAAAAAACTGACCGACAAATTTACGCCGATAAAAATTGACCGATATGCCCTGCAGTGGGTGTTCCTCTATAGTTATCCTTCTAAGTCGTAGGTAAAGTATAATATGTAACTCAATTCCAAGACACAATACACACTGCGTGGTTTTTACAAAACTTTTTAGCCTATATGTAACATTCAATTTACAATCATGCCACTTATTTTTTAGTATTTAACAACATATGTATTCAAATTTTATCCAAATCTATAGATCCAGCCTCGGGACCCTTATTTGCGAGATTTGAAAATTTTTACGAGGGCCGAATTCAGACCGCGGCACATACAGCAATTTCACCTATTTCGCACGACAAAAATAAATTTCTTTAGTATGAAAAAAACCAAATATCTTACTAATTATTATAAAATAAAATACTTTAAATCATTATTGTGACATTTTGCCCTAATTTATTTAATTACCAAGCTTTCGGGTTCAATGAGAGTAAAAAAACTAAGACAAAATAATAGATAATTAAAATTTTATATGAAAAAAACGCCGTGAGCAGCGGAGCCCCATCACGGAAGTCAAATTTTTCCTTTCATCTTCGGTATTGAGTGTCTACAAGCGAAATGTAATTGAAAGTCCACAAGCGATTTGTCATTTTGGTGGTTTCAAAACTGATGATGAGTATCCGGTTGATCGGGGCTTTAAAAAAAGGTTTTAAGTTTTTAAGGGCTGAATCTCAGTAAATTTCAATTTTGTGCCGATAGCAGTTAACAGGAAAAAAGCCAACACAATTCGTACGAGGGCATTCCTACCCATGTTTATCCGCCAATTGCCTTTGTGTTTTATTTTTAAATAAAAAAAAGGAACTTAAATAGTAAACTGGAAAGCTTTTATGAAGATATTTTTTCTTTCCAAAAAAATCCAAAATTTATATTTTATAAATAATAAAAATCCAAAATTCCTAATTTATAAATAAACAGTGACTTTAATAACATTTTCAAATTACTTAATATGTATGTATTTCATTTGTTAAAAAATTGTACTCACTTTTTTTTAAATTTTTTAAAATTACTATTCGCCTACTTGTATTTAGAATAAAACTAATGCATTTAAAACACATTTAACAATAGCATTCAATTCCGATGTAAAAATGGGACCAATGCACATACTTGGTTTATATATTATAATTTATATCACTGATTTATGATGATTTATATTTTGCAAATTACTAGGATAAATTGTTTGACATTACCTACTAATTTCCTATCTGTTTTTTAGTTTTATTTATGGTAACTTTATTTATGACTTACCTTATTTTGCTGTCACTGGCAAATGTCAAAGCAACAAAAAATTCAGCATTTTAAGACAAAATTCTTTTTCCATATGTTTTAATTAACGGGTTTAATTCATATCTTACCTAGATATTACGACGTTTAGACAATTCCTACCAAAAAAGAATTCAGTTTCAATCATTAAAATTATATTCAGGAAATTAAATTAAATTTTATTTTTCTCCTTGTAACTCATTAAATAAAATTTGGGACTTTGTTTTGCTTTTCATATGCAGAACCTGAATTATATCTTAGTACTTAACCATGATTTTGAAAAAAACTGAAAAAGCTATGTTACCATACATTTTATTAATACGATAAAAGGTAAAATGAGATTAGTCATTATGTCACAATTCATAGCTGTTATACATAACGCATGATAATGGCCCGGAAATCAAATGTATTATATAGTAAACTGAGATATTGTTTGGAAAAATTCGAATTTTTATAAAAAGAATGTCTAATACATAAAAGCAATTTAACACAACGGGTTTTGAAAATACTTTTACTGTTAGAAAGGTAAAATATCCTATATATATATATATATATATATATATATATATATATATATATATATATTACAGCCCCGGATCTAAGGGGGGCAAACCGGGGCCCCTGCCCCGGGCGGCAGTTTTAGGGGGCACCAAAATCATAACGAGTCGGTCCATATCAAATGGTCCAAAACAAAGTTGGTTGCTCAACCATTTTAGAAAAAATTAATATTCTCCCAGTTGTTTCTATAGTATTTGAGGTATTAAGAACAATTAAAACAATTATCTTAAATCGTTTTAGTGTAATGGCTAGTTTTGTTTTACAATTTTGCGCTGATTTTTGTGTTAGCAGCCTTTTACGCCAATACACGTATTTCATAAACCGTTCATCCTAAAAGGTTGAAATAAAAACAGTTTTAATGGTGATAAATTTCTCTTTATTTTAACTTTTGTCCATATTTGACCTATTTTCGTCGATTCCACAAGAAAACTTCATTTAAAGTTGGATATCGAAATTTAACAAAATTCACTTTTTTTAACATTTTTTTTTTTATTTTATAGAAGGAGTGTTTTAAACAGCTTAGTATGGAAATAGTGGTATATGGGTGCAATTACCCAAAAAAATTTCAATTGTAAAACTTGTATCTTGTAATTTTTTCAAACTTCAAAAACTTTACTTTTTTTCAAATTTTGCATAACGTGTTTTTGGAGTAGGTTCATTAAAACAAAAAATCAACTTGTATATTGAGGCTTTAATATATATATATATATATATATATATATATATATATATATATATATATATATATATATATATATATATATATATATATATATATATATATTTTACATAAAGTCCGCCTAGAATATACGGTCAGCTGATTTTGTAATGAGGTCCACCGGGATCCTGCAGATACAAAAACGCCAGAAATAAGCTATCGAACCGATTCTGAAAATTTTCTCACTGCTAGAGAACTAAATTATTTTAGGTGGATACAACTATGCTGCACAAAGCCCGTTCGGGTTCTTGTATCTCAAAAATACCGACACTAATTACCCAGCCGATTTTAAAAATTCTTTTACTCTTAGAAAGCTAAACTATTTTAAATGGATACAGGTTTTAGATGAGATCCGCAAGTGCCCAATATTTAGAAATTCGCTATGTTATGCAGATGCTGCGACAGGGGTATTTTTAATTTTTCTCAAAAGCTAGTTCACTTAGAAGAATTTTTTAAAAGTTTATCTTATGTAATTTTTTATGTTCTTTTGCATGGCGGAAAAAAAAATTTTTAAATTTTTAAAAAACTTTAAATCTGGCCAATTTTGCAAAAAAACATTAAAAATTGGCGACAAATGGCCAAATTTTTGGCTTCTGAGAATCGGACGTATCTGCCTAACGAAGTCATCCAAGTTTCTGAGACTTTCGACCGCACAAAATTTCGTAAAAATTGGATGCTTCTTTCTAGAGTTATCGCGCAGACACATATATAATTATATCAACGACATTCGCAGTAATAAGTGAATTTCCAAAATGGAAATTCGCTTAAAAGAAGAAACAGTACATACTATCCTATTACATAGCCCAAATGCGTATTACGTAGCACAATGCGTATTGCAAATGAATACATATCAGTATAAATGCTTACTAGGTATTATAGAGTCTCTTATCATTACAATAGAGTCTATTGTCTATTAAATAGACAACGGTAGTAAAAACAATATAACTGCGTAATTCATACTACTTTTAAATAATGTGAAATTTAAATATATAATTATATCAACGACATTCGCAGTAATAAGTGAATTTCCAAAATGGAAATTCACTTAAAAGAAGAAACAGTACATATTATCGTATTACTTAGCCCAAATGCGTATTACGTAGCACAATGCGTATCGCAAATGAATATCAGTATAAATGCTTACTAGGTATTATAGAGTCAGTCTCTTATCATTACAATAGAGTCTATTGTCTATTAAATAGACAACGGTAGTAAAAACAATATAACTGCGTAATTCATACTACTTTTAAATAATGTGAAATTTAATCGAATATACCTATTAAATTTTTTAAATTCAACAATTTTAGATAAAGTGAAGGCTATGTCCAATACCAATGAAAGGAATTTCAATAAATGGAATGCTCCTAGTTATTTAAATACAAACGATATTAAGTAAAATTGTTTATTTTACAAAATTGTTCAAAACAAAAATACTATAAATGCAAATATACGGTATAAATTTATAAATGTAAAATAATTATGGTAGCCACTTTTATGCTCAATGGTCCAAAAAGCACAACGAACTTTTTTCTGTAACAATAATTAGTTGTGGTTATTCTACATTTGTTCTAAAGTAGCACAACACATTGTGGTTATTTTATTTATTCATTTACGTTTCGGGTTATTTAAGCTTAATACCTGTATAATTAAAGATTCTAATAGAGGTCATGATTGTTTTTATGATCAAGTTTCTGTCGAGTAACCCCAAAATAATAAATAATTAAAATAATACTGAAGAACATTGCTACAAAATAGAAAATATGCAAGTAATAATTCAAATAAATTTTAAATACCTTTTTTATGTATTATTATTATGTGAAAACTTATAAGGTGGGTGGACCATGGAACGCCACTCTAACGATTAAACATGTTTTAATCGTTTATTTACTGGATAAATGAAGGAAACAAATTATTAAGTAATACTTTGTTTTATTGTGTACCATATAAATCACTTTTTTTTTAACCTAGCTTTAATCACTATTTATTAAACTTAAGTTTTCTTAAGCTCTTCCAAATGGCCTTCCAAGGAACACGGCTCCAAACAAGGCCAATGTTATACATCAGTCGTTCAACTTAAAAATAAAGTTGTAACAATTAATATATCCGCTTTTAGTAAAACTACATAATAAGCTCTTTAATTTGAGTGAAACATTAAATGCTCAATATATTTTTATCATCTATAAAAAACTTAACGAACATTACTTGATTACCATCGTATAACTAAGAATATATTAATGGAAATTATTTAAGAATATTAGTAATGAGCATTATATTGATATCAAATAACTTGCCAATGCGTTTTATAATGAAATTAAAAACTTTTTTGTTTACCTAAAATGGCCTTCTTATGGGTCTGTTCTTTATAAGGCCACAATGTTCCTAAGAAGGCCAAACTAACAACTATCTATGACTTTTTGATATTAATTATAATAGAATAATAGACACTACAGACTGAGTACTGTAGTTATCACAAACTTATCATGGCGCATAGTCAGTCTTCTAGTCAGGAATGTTTAAAATCAACGTTCATATGTTCATAGTTTGTAGATGTTCCTTGTAAGGCCCATGTACCCTAGCAAGGCCAACCGTCAACTTTTTGATTGGCCTTATAAGGAACCACCGGCTTTCCTAGGAACACTAACAATATTTTAACTTAAATCGAGGCAAGACTATTTTTTTCCTTTAGTACCATAAACATATCCTTATACGACAATTTACAGTACAAAAATATGAGATAATAATAGGTTATTTAACTAAAAACTTACGTTTTGTTGTGCGCGCGAATAACAATTGTAACGTTGACGACCGAACTCTACGAAACGTGAGATCACACTGCCGCAATAGCGGCGCTAGGGACTCATCACCGCGTCGGTGGTCTTGAATTTGATGGATCTTAGTGTATGTAGAAGGAATATGTCTTTACATATCAATAACTACGACTTTTTAATAGTTGGCCTTCTAAGGAGCATGGCCTTCCATGGTACACCCACCTTATAAACGTAAAGTATATATAGACCTTATATCTAGCTGACTTACTGAATATTATTTTTTTTAAGAATTTTTTTGTGAAAATGAAAAACCCAAATAAAATGAGATAGAAGTATACAAAAAAAAAAAATTGTTTGAAGAAAAAAAAAATAAAATGGTAGCTCGAATGCGATTATCTCGAAGTGTTTAAAAATTTAGTTTCGAGATAATCGTTTCGGGTCGTCACTTTATGCCAACTTTGCAAATCTGTGGTCAGACCAGTTCTCACGTACCTACAACTGTAAAATGCGGTGTGATACTTTAAATGCTAAGCAAATTCTTGAGACTACCGGATTGAGAACATTGAGAAGAATTTCGAGGAAAATACAAAGTAAAGCCACTGATATACGAAAGGCCCTAGATACGCAACCAGTCTGCGATTGGGTACTTGGCAGGTGAAGGTAATGGGACGATAATATAGACAGGATGGATTATCCTAGAATTGTAAGAATAAAATAAGTCACCGCATGGAAAAAGAAATGTCGAAAGGTCAAAAAAACGATGAAGGGATTCATTGTAATTAAAGGTTATCAACAGGCCAAAATTAGCTTGCAGTATGAAGAAAAAGAGAAGAAACCCAAACTGGAGCACCTTTCTCCCGATGGACTTGAAATTTGAACTACACCTCCTTAGAAATATGACTAATAGCAAAGTATACACGATTTTTATAACTGGTTGAAAATTAGAGTTTTTACAAACAAACCAAAACTAGTTTATAAATAGAATAGAAAAACAGATACTTATCTTACTTACAAGGAGCATCACAGCGGTGTAAACCGGAACTGTAGCACCTTTCGCCCAATGGACTTGAAATTTGAACTACACCTCCTTAGAAATATGACTAATAGCAAATTATACACGATTTTTATAAGTGGTTGAAAATTAGAGTTTTTACAAACAAACCAAATCTAGTTTATAAATAGAATAGAAAAACAGATACTTATCTTACTTACAAGGAGCATCACGGGGGTGTACCCCTCCGATTTTGTTCATTCTTTGATATGTTGTAGAACATCGAAAAATAAGAGACACATATTTTTTTTAGCGGCTGTAAAACGGTTTAAGGGGGTGAAATCACCCTTCAAAAATTGGGGTAAAAATTTAATTTGTTAAATATCTCGAAAACGGCAGGAGATAGAGCAAAAGTTTAAATTAGCGATATTGCTCTTTTTCAAAGAGCTATCTATTGATATGCAATTTGTTTAAATTACATCAGCAGGGGTGGTTCGAGGGTTAAAATTTAGGGGTTAAATTTACGAAAAGGGGGTTAAAAATACAATATATTAAAATTTTGTTTACAGATTTTAAATCTACGTGAAAAAATCTAATTGACCTGTTTTTGCTCTATTTCATAATATTAAGTTTAGGGGTGAGTAGCTAGAGGGTGACTATGTTGATATAATCATAGGTACTATTTGAGTAATTTAGGAACTACTCCATGGAAAATAGCTTAAAACAATTATAACAACGTAAAAATGATATTCTCGAATTCAAAAGTCAGTTTGATTAACACTGGAAAGGGGGAGTGAGTCACCCTCTTAAATTACATTACGTTTTCATACATTCATTTATAATATTAACATACTTGCGGAGGATAATAGTGTCAAAATAAGTGTTTCGAAAGTTACACTATCGTATGTATTATCCATCTTCAAGTATATCGTTATTTTCGATATCGATAATTTTCGATAACGAAAACTATGTTTTGATAGTCGTAATACGATTGGAACGCCCATAACTTGCTACCCTTAAGTACTATATATACACTAATACTAAAAATGATTGTATGTAATTTATGAGGGTGACTCACCCTCTCCCCTCCAGTATTGATCAAACTGAATTTTGAATTCGAGAATATCATTTTTACGTTATTACGATTATTTTAAGCTATTTTACATGAAGAAGTTCCTGAATTACTCAAATAGTATGAGTATAGTCAACACAGTAACCCTCTAGTTACTTACCCTTAAACTAAATATTATGAAAGTGATCAAAAACAGGTCAATTAGATTTTTTCACGTAGATTTGAAATCTGTAAACAAAATTTTAATATATTGTATTTTTTACCCTCTTTTCGTAAGGTTAACCCCTAAATTTTAACCCCCAACCACCCCTGTTGACGTAATTTAAACAAGTTGCATATCAATAGATAGCTCTTTGAAAAAGAGGAATATCGCCAATTTAAACTTTTGCTCTATCTCTTACCGTTTTCGAGATATTTAACAAATTAAATTTTTACCCCAATTTTTGAAGGGTGATTTCACCCCTTCAAACCGTTTTACAGCCGCTAAAAAAAATAGGTGTCTCTTGTTTTTCGATGTTCTACAACATATCAAAAAACAAACAAAATCGGAGGGGTACACCCCCGTGATGCTCCTTGTTAGCAAAAAATACCACGTTTATGTTTTAAACGTGACAATTGATTCGAACTTAATTGCTCATTTTCAAAGTTTGTTTGAAAATGAAAAGTAATATAATTTGAATAATATCTTCGAATGAAACCCAGACAGAATATTTGACTAAACCAAAACTGACAAAGTGACAATACTGATCTGTAACTTAGCTACCACCTTGGTTCTTATTTATACGACTTCTACAATTTATTTACTAAAGTGCTCTTTTAAGAATTTTTACTCTTTTAGTACTACTCTTATGCAATGAAATTAAAGATGGTTTTTTTTTTGTTTTTCGAAGTACCATTGGGCAATTAAAAACTCCTGCTTATGAAGGGTAATTGTGTATAGGCTGTACAAAGTTTACAATATAGCTTCTGGTGTACACCATACAGAGCTGGCGAGAGGGTAGGAGAGGTGGGGCAGTTGCCCGGGGTCCCGGGTCTATAAGAGGAGCCCGCAATCTTGATTAGAGGCCCGGAGAAAGGGAGAAAAGGTTTTTTTTTGCTCGTCAATTGTATGTTTGGAGAAAAATGTTTGAAATTTTTTGTTGTGCCTGGAGGGCCGTCATTTGTTTCGCCGGTCCTGACACCATATACCATTGTAATTACGAATTTTTTTTCGGTTTTGACATCACATCGAAATTATTAGCTATATATTTACAACATTAGGTATATGATATTTTATGTATTAGTTATCGAGTTTATTTGTACTTATGTTATTGCTTCAGCAAATGTGTAAGATAATTTCTTCTTAAAATCAAATTTAATATAATTTTATCTTTATTTTTTATTCTGATCAACAACTGAATAACTTGTCTTTAACGGGTTAAATTGTACCAAATAAAACCAATAACACAAAAGTTTTGATAGTATCTTCTTTTTGTTTTTCAATTCACCAAATGTCTACTTTGTCTTAGAAATATTTCATTTGGGACTAATAAAAGTTTGCCGCCGATATAAAATATAGATAGTAGCAATATTGTAATTTTATTATTTTTTTTCATCTTTGTTTTTTTTTTTTCGCTTCAAGTTATATTTGAAATAAACTCTTTTGAGATTGATATATAAAGATTTTATTGTCAATCAATCTACTTTGTTTATATATAAAAGCTTACTGTATTTATTAATCAGTTTATTTCGTTAATTAATAAAAATTATCAAATATTTTAAGGGAAGAAAAATGACTTCATCAAATATTATTATTCAACCAATTAAAATACATTATAATACGTCGCAAAATACAGATACTCAATATGAGAAATATTTTTGGTATAATTAAAATTCTCATAGTGATTGAAAAATTGTCAAACTGGATTGGCTGGGAATTGAACTCAGGATCTCCTTGTAGCTTACAAAGGGGTGTAATTAGTCGAATTATATTTGATAATACAAATTATGTTTTAAGTTATTGCGACGTATAATTAATTGTATGTATGTACAACGTACATTTTTTTCAGTATATATAAAAATGACTGTAGAAACCTTTAATTGGAGTGTCACTCTACAAGTTCCGAAATGGTTAGCGTTCTGCCCTTACACGTGACTAACAGATGCAGAATGTCGGTAAACTAAATAATATCAAAAGGTAAAAATTGACAAATTTATACGAGTTATTAAGAATTTTTTTTTTAATTTTTAGATAATTTTTGCCAATTTTTACATTAAAAAGTATTTTTAGTGTTCCGTACCAAAATTGGCAAAACGGAACACTTATGCAATCACATCGGTGTCTATCCGAGTGTCACAAGCAATTTCCTCTAAAACCACTCAACGTGAAAATTTGAAACTTAAGGCGGAGATACGGTGTGGTGGCCTAATTCCAAATGTGAAGTTGAATTTCAATTCTGAGGGTTAATTTTAGGGGATAATCTGGAAAGTAAAAACAAATTTTTTTGCCAAGAACACCGAGTAAGGTATCAAAGGAAAGCCTATTACAGCACGAATTCATTAATATAATATTAATATATACAACTACATATTTTTGTCCATTTTTTTTTTTATTTAGAACCCGGCCTTTATTACCAGAAGGATTGTTCAGAAAAATCTGAAAAAATTCACGAACATTAAGAATTGAGTGTAGATTGTGCGAAAATTATCAAAATTGAATTCCCTTGCACAACTTCCTTGGTATGTAAAAAGAAAAGTTGATGACATATTATATTGCTTTGATCAAGATGTTGTTAATCAATAATTGTATTAATAGTGTATGTTAAACGGGTATTTTGATAATTTTTGATTAGAAATTGACAATAATATTTAAATAATTTTCTAAAATACATTATTATCTAATACACATGTTATAATATGTAAATAGTACCTACTGCTAATAGTTATTATTGAAAGAAAAAAACGGCAATTCTTAGTACATTTACTTCATTCAGTAAATATCACTGTTCGTTTCTAGTAAACCTAAACAGACCAAGTAGGTAACTATACGAGCGTTTTGAAATCGAAGAATAAGATTTACTTTAAGAATAAAATTTATTTATTAGAAAAAATATTTCATCGACTTTCATATTCCATTACAAAAAAAATCATAGAAACAACTGATTGTACGAAACACTGTTAGCACAAGTACAACTTTCACTTGGCAACTTGTTTGAATATAAATTTAGTTTACATAAAAAGCAATAATATTAAGTATATTTGGTACAAATTTCAAAAAAAAAACATCGCTATCGTTTTTAAATGAGAATGTCAGTGAAAATGCAATTTCCCATAATCCCATAACTCGTTACTCCTTAGATATTTGCATGGTGTTTTTTAAAAAACAAGGAAAATGAAATATATTTTTCAAACATTTTAAAATCAAATTTACAAAAGATCAGGGCCAATGAAAAGAGGGCAGACGTTATAGTCCTGAGGCACGAGCTTGAAAAGGAGGCCTGTAGCAGTAGGTAAGGGCCCCAAGGAATAGGGGAAAGGAGCTTCTTCTTTTTGCTCGCCTTTTTTGGTAATAGAAAAATTTTTAAAAATTTTGATTTAATCCTTTGATTGGCCATTTCTCTCTAAAGTCCTGCAAAAGATAGAGGATTTATCTTCACTTGATTGATATTTTTACCTTAAAGAGGATAGTTTGAATTTTCTGAACCCTGCTTCCATTTATTATAGCATCACTACTTTCGGAGGTATCAAAGGTTAAATTTAAGAAGTCTAATAAATTCTGTCTCGAGAAGAAAACGTTGTCTTAGGTAATAGGCTAAAACGTTTGTGTTAGGTAATAACATAATATCCATAAATACAATATACTATTTTTATGTTCGTATATTGTCTCCGATACATTGTTAGTTTTTTACATTAACCAATAAAAAAATCGAATTCGATAAACGGGCAATTTTAAATTTAATTTTATACTGTAAACTGGGTTGAATAGGGACAAATTCAGACTTCACACCGTATTTTTTTGTATTTATTTTGTAAGTACCTCTTTAATATATTAAAAATTTACGCGAGGATGGTCACTTTATCACAGTATCTAAAAAATTTTAAAAATATCGGTGGTTTTTGAAAAAATAACAAAAATCGTATAATTTCTTCTCTATGAAAAATTGCGGTCAAAAGAGACGATAAAAGGGTGAATGGGAACAACCCGTAGAGTCGACCAAAATTGAAATTCTAATATAAAATAATTTCGAATTTTTTGTATTTATACATTCAAAAAAGAAATAATACTTGATGATTTTCAGTAGAAATAAACGTAGAATCTAAAATAAAGTTTATAAAATATACAAATGTTACGCTGAATGTGTTTATAAAAATATCCAATGACTTTATAACCTTGAAATTGCTCTCTTCTATGTTCCAATACATGCTTCATCCGTCCCTAATCACGCCACATTCGTCCCTTTTTACTTTTATATAATGTCCCTATTGACCTATATACTGTCCCTATTCACACCTTTTCCGTCCCTATTAACTTCCAACTTAGCCTAAATGTCAAGTCCTCATTATTTCTTCTTAAAAAAATAAAAACAACTAAAAGTCTGCAGTCTTCTTTTTTCAGATATGTTCCAAAATAATTAAATTTTCGCTTAAACAACAATTTATTCAGAAGAACACCGAAACAAATAATTTTTAGATAAAGTTTTAATGAACAAAAAATAGCACTGTTTGGAGACGTCAATCTAAACTCAATTTTTAATATTTTTTATTAAAGCTTCAAGGTTAATCACTATTGTTACCCGAAAGAATAATAATTATTTTATAATTTGTTACGTGTTCCACAATTTTTTTTATAAGTAAGAATAAAACCCCTAATTTTGAAATAAAAAGTTCAAAAATTTTGAATTGTAAAAAAAAAAAAAAAAAAAAAAAACAAAACAAAAAAAAACTTTTTAAACACCTAGTGGTTTCATAATTTTTAAACACCCGGTACTCTTGCATAGAACAGAATAACATTATGTGGGACAGAATAAAGTTGCACGCGTTCCGGCATTTTTCCCGTTCGTATTCCGTATAATGAAATGTTTTGTCAGTATGAGCGCCTATTTAAGCTTTGGCTGACAGAAATGAACTTCTTTTTAAATTTGGTTTTTGTTTTGGAGCCACCTCGAAATTGTTGGACGAAAAGGTATGAATTTAAAATTAATTATACCCTAGTATTTCTATTGTTGTTAAAATAATTGTTTTTTTGTAAAATTTTTTGTTGTTTAAAATTTATTTTGTTTGCAATTTACTTTGTGGTTATTACCACGATACTATGTTTTTTTTTTTAAAAAAGAAGCTGATGATTTTTCATGCTACATTTCTGTTGTTGTGTGGGTGTTATCTAATTGAACTTTTTTTATTATTTTGGCGAAAAGGCGTAACGAAAACCAATGTATCAAGACTGAGTCTCGACAAGTTGAGTTTTGTTAATATGGACTGTTTTTAATGGATGCTTTCTGAAAAAAAGTACATATGATTCAACTCATTATGGATGGTATTTTGTCTAACTGTTTGGAGTCCAAGTTTTGATCGGAGTATTGAACCGTCCAATTTCATGGGAATTAGTTCAGATGTTATAGCATCTAACATCAAATTTAACCAAATGAGTCAGATAAGTGAATCCTGATTTTGCCTATTTCTTTGTCCGTGTTAACTTCCATATGAGTGTTAATTGAAGTGACTTGTGTGAACTTGCTATCTGTTCTAGTCAATTTGAAATCTTAGCTGAATCATTATGTAACTTACTTAACGAACAATTTTAATTCAGAAACCATATTTCTCAATCTAAAACTAATTTTAATTGTAAATTATTGTAACACTGGCTTGTTGTTTTTTACTGCCTTTTTTTAACTAATATTTGCTACGAATAAATTACTTTTCGTGTTTTCACAGAAATTTTAACATTTTCTATATTTTTCAAACCTGGTTAATTAGTGCCAACTTTATAACGATTTATTTTGTACGTGCAAAGTTGGTTAACCCTGCATTGCTTATTTTTTTAATTTTCTTACCTTAATCTCTTTTTGTTACGTTTAAGGCGGTTACCCAATTTTGTGTCACTTTAATGGTTGTTAAATTTTTTTAAAATAATCCTTTGCTAGTCAAACAACAAAACTTGTAAATTAAAATTGTAAAGATCTATTGCAAACAATTAAGCAAATTGTATTTATGTCTGTGAACTGACTGTTATTTAATACATGAATTGTATTGTAATCTTTAATAAGTCACTTTACGAACCAAACACCCCTGAGATTTTTAAAAAACCAAATAAAATTTTATTCTCATGGTCAAAACAACTCGAAGATTTTTATTTATCAAATACCTTTTTCTATTTCAGATAATTTTTTATTTCAGATATTTTTAGTCGAATTTTTCCTTGAAAAAATTAGACTAATACAGTCTATACGACAAGATCGGCGAGAGGCGAGAGTAGGGGCGCTATCCGTTTTCGGACCCGTAGAACACGACTATGTAGAAAAAAAAATGTCTGATATATATATATATATATATATATATATATATATATATATATATATATATATATATATATATATATATATATATATATAATTTTCCCGCTACCTTTTAATATGTGTAAGGCCCCCCTATGGATGTTAAGAGCTTAAATTTGGTAAATGGGGCTCATCCCGATGCACAACAATACTATCAAAGTGGGGTCAAATTTTGGATCCGACCCAACCTTTAAGGGAGTGGTGGTGGGCGGAAAAGCAATAAAACTTTTCCAAACCGGTTGGAAATAATGTTTCGGTCAATTATCTACAACATATCCAAAATTCAGCTTCCAAGGATGATTTGGTGGGAGTAGAGGGGGGAAAAACGATTTTCGCTGGATCTAACACGCCCCCGCCTCCCAGAATTAACGTAGAGGGTTGAAATTTGGTGTGTTGATAAAGTTTGTACCTAGGTTGTGCTTTTTGGAGGTTTTAATATTTTACCCCCACCCCCCTCATTTTTAAGCTACAATTTCATGCATTTTCGACGTTTTCGAAGTTTGTACCACTCGCACAGGTCACCCAAATAAACCTAGAGGACTGAAATTTTGTATTCGGATTGAGTTAGTATCAAGGGGGTGCCTTTTGGAGGTCTCGACTTTTAACCCCTACCCCCACCATTTTTATACCCAAAAGAACATGATTTTTCTTGTTTTTTAACAGTTTCGTTCGGGTCAAAATCTCCCCAAATAAACCTAGAGGGCTGAAATTTTGTGTACAGGTTAAGCTAACAGCCAGACACTGTTTTTTGGGGGTTTCAACTTTTAACCCTTACCCCCACGAGTTTTACGCCAATATTTCCTTAATTTTTTTGCTTGTTTTCTAACACGTCTAGAGACTCTCTAAGGAAACCTAGAGGGCTGAAATTTTGTACATGTATTCAGTTAGTATTCAGTTTGATTTTTTTGGCAAGTAAGAAAATTTTCAAAATTTTACATCTGGTGCATTGTTGTTTAATTTTTAAAATTCTAAATCTACCGTTTTTTTTTTTTGTTTTTTTTTATAGTTATGTCACGTATTGTTAATATTATTTTTATTGTTTTATGACCTACTGGCTTTTTTAGTATCTATTTAGATATGAACAATAAAATCAGAAAGATCTGGAATTTTTATTCAAGGGTATAATTATAATAGTCCTTTGAAATTAGCCCATATGCTTGTCATGTGTTTTCTTCTTCAAAACTGTAAAACTTGTAAGTGAAATGAATATTTAAACTGATACACCCCGTTGGAGCATTAATGCAATATTTTCATATGCAAATGTTAACTGAAACCGTATACACACTGTTGGACGTCTTTAAATGACATTTTTCTATGTACGCCGCAATTACGTTTGTTCGGAGAACTGGAATCCGTTAGTAAGAGTTACTGGTTGTCTACCTATTGTCCATGAAAAATAAAAAAATAATATGAAATAATATGGATCGGTTAAAAAAGATTGAATTGGTACAGTTTGAACACAATAAAATTAAAATCTATAAAATCAGTACAGTTAACATAAAAAAAATATTTTTTCCTGCTGTCTTGGGGCCCCCAATATGCCCGGGGCCCACCCGCAACGTCGGGCCCTGCGGGCCTGCTATCGCCGCGACTGATTACTACCTGACCTACCTGTCTAAAATTCCCGGGCCAAAAGGATGGCCAATCATCGGAAACGCTTTACTAATAAAAGATCTTAAAAACTTACAACCTTTTTCAATAAATACATTCATTTTTTTCTTTTCCAGTCGAAACCTATTCAAGAGTAATTAAAGAGAATGGTCACTTTTTTAAAGGATGGGTTGGACCTATTCCAGGCGTAATTGTAACTGATCCTAAAATTTTACAAATAATATTCAAAACTCCAAGTTCGCTGAGCCAAGGATGGATACTTCGTCGGTTGTTACATATATCCCATTTTTACGAATTCACTTGTTAATGCAAGTGGTAAAACTTTATACTTGTTAAAATTTCTGTCAGATTCTGCATGATATAATTCCTTACACTGGAAAAATGGAAGCGAATTCGTAAAATAATCAATTACGCATTTAGTCCAACAATTTTGAATTCATTTTTACCAATTTTTAATGTCATTAATGAATTATTAAATAAAGAACTGAAGAAGAAAGTTGGAAAAGCGGAAGCGTTTAATGTACGTGATTACTTGCAACATGTAGTGCTAAATTCCACATGTGGTAAGTGCAGAAAAATTCTATATAAAAAGTTATTTATAATAACACTTATGTACAGTTTTTTAACGATTTTAGCTGCAACTATGGGCATTGACATAAATAATTTACAGATGACTGAGAATCCTTACTCTCAAGCACTAGCTACGTAAGTTTCACCTTAAGTTTGCATAGAGACTGTTAAAGTGATTTTGAGTATAGTGAGGTAATTTGGGTGTGAATGCTATTTATTACCAGGCCACAAAAGTATAGTTATGTTTTTCAGGGCCATCTATGTATCTATGTAGGATTCATTGTTGGCTTGTAGACTTGTAGTATCTAAACGGCTAGACAGGTTTTAATAAATGAGATGTCATTAGATTTTTTTAAATTCTAGTGTCATAGGATGTATAAAATGTTAGTGTCAAGAAATATAATATAGCGACTGACTTAAGAGAAGAGGGTCCTCCAGAACTTTAAAACTTTTCATTTTTTGTTTTGCTTTAAAAGTTCATTTGAACCTTAAGGAATATATTTCTAATATTTTAATCCCAACAAAAACACTTAGATAACAATAAACTGATTTTAATTCTACTTTTCAAGAAAGAAAACTTTTTAATAGCGTTTTTCTCAAAACAGGTTTTTTTCCACGCCGTGGAACATAGTGCCGTGGAAAAAAGTGAATTTTTTTTCTTTTTGATTTTAAATTGTGAAAAAAAAAAATTTTCTCATCAGAAATAGGTATATGCAAAGCGTAATGACTTATTTTAATAAAATTTTTTTGTCCGATTGAATTCAGTTGATTACAAGAGGCTGGGCATTCCATGGCGCAAATTAAAAGATTCAACTTGGAACAGCTGTAGTGCCGCCATTTTTTCTTTTTTTTTGCATAAAAATTTATTAGTGAATACACCGTAACATGTACTATACTATGTAACTTCATTTGATACAATAAATGTATCCAGTTTCTTAAAAAAAAATTATTAAAAATCCTGTTGTCTGGAGGACCCTTCCCCCTTAAGATCGAACTACGTCAGTAAAAACACTATCGGAATCTATTCAGCGATTTTCACGTGAAAAATATACGTTGGATCATAACAGGTTAAGCATAACTCACCTTCTGTAACTGATGACTAATGTAGACCCTAGGGACCACGTCAATGAAAACTCTATCAAGATACATCCAACAGTTTTCACATGATGAAATAACAAACAGACAGACAGACAGACCAAAATCCTATAAACTGTTGTTTCGGCTTCTATTCGATCTCAGTAACATTCTTAAATAAATTCTTTAAAATTTCTTCAATTATTTCCAATGATTTTATCATGGGATCTAATCGACAGGCTTCAATTTTAAAAAAAGTTAAATTAGACACCCAAATCTTGCCAACTGATCCTACAAATATGCCTATGCCTTTATTGGTTTCTTTGTTTTACAGGATAATTGCGACAACTTATGAACTTTTTGCCATATTTGGACCTATCCACAGTTTATATTCAATTTAACCACTTCAGGACAAAAACAGAAAAAGAGTCTGTATATTATATGGGACGTAACAAACAAAGCTAATAATCGGCGTGTTCGTTACTGAGTTTTTTTTCTCAAAGTGAGCTGTTGGCACATGCGCAAGACCTTTTTATGGAATCGTACTTCATAAAAATGTTCTTGCGCATGCGCTAACATTTCACTTTGAGCAGAAAAACTCAGCAACGAACACGGCGATTGTACAATTTATGAATTTTGACTAGAACCAAAGTTTAATTTTTTCTTTTCGGTTTAGATTTTTGAGAAAAAGTTGAAATTAAAACGGAAAAATACAATAAAAGGTGACTATAAAGATACTGACCAGCCAATTGAAAAAAATCCATTTTTAGGCTTCCTCTTAGATATGGTACAAGCTTATCCCGAATTTACTACTGAACAATTAAAAGAAGAAATAAATGTCATAATCATGGCCGTAAAAATTTTTTAAATTAAACACAAATTAAAAAAAAAAAATACAAAAATCAAATTAAATTTAACAGGCTTATAAAACCATCACTGTAACCTTAGGTTATATCTTTGTAATACTGTGTGCACGGCAAGATATTCAAGAAAAAGTTTATAACGAGTTATTGAATATTTTTGGAAATAGAGAAAGGTCTATCGAACTAGACGATCTTCCAAAATTAAAATATACGGAAATGGTCATTAAGGAAACGGTTCGTTTATATCCTGCAGTGGCACATACTTCTCGACAAGCTTCCGACGGTATTGATTTAGTAAGTGTTGCAAAAAATTATAAAATACCTGAGGGAACCTGCATTGCAATATCAATATTAGAAACACACCGGAATCCGGAAGATTGGGATAAACCAACGGAATTTAATCCGGACCGATTTTTAACTGAGCATCATCCCTATGCATTCATACCATTTAGTAGCGGTCCAAGATGTTGCACTAGTAAACAAAAATTATAATCATTGAAGATAACAAAATATAATATTGGCCTTATTAATTTTTAGGTGCCAGATATGCAATGACGCTTATGAAAGTTTTACTGGCAAATACTTTACGAAAATATGAAATTCACACACCGCTAAAACTGGATCAACTTAATTTTGAATTAAATATTGGAATCAAGTTATTGAATGGACATTTAATTACAATTAAGGAACGTAAGAAATAGGTTTAAATTCTGTTAAATTATGATAGAGCAAACGCGTCGTTTGATCAGTAAAAAAGGAACCCTTATTACACTACACCGTCCGCGCACTTTCATAGTAAACTTCCCCAAGGGCCCGAAATATTTTAAAATTAAAAAAAATATATCATACCATTTCAGACCAATCATAAAAAAAATAAAAATAAAAATGGTACCTAATATAAAATTATATTTTTAAATGTTATGTTTATGTTATTCTTCTATAAATGTTTACAAAAGCCAACACACAGAGAGTGTGCTTATTGTAAGCCAATATGTAGGTACATAGTTGCGCACACATGTGTGATCACTACGGTTGTTCGGAGTATTTTCAGATGCTGAAAACGCGGACTGTAAAGCGTTATTTTTTTTTATTCAGCCTCGTGTTCGATTAGTGGTATAAAATATTCCAGTGCATTTGCGCATGTGCATTACTAAACCGCGCGAACATATTAGCAAAAATTTAAATATATAACCATATATGTACTACTACCATATAGCTAATTGTATAAAGAAATAGGCGAAAACACTACAGTACCGACGATCTGTTTGTTTCACTTCAGCAGTAAGTACATAGTACCTTATGCGCATATGTAAGATTCAAATTATTAAATATGTGGATATTCATTGGATACATGCAATTTGACAGAACCGTCGCACTTGCGCACAATAGGCTACGTCCCTCATTCTGTTTCACTCTTACCGTGGCCCTGCCACTTATAGGCATTAGCCATATAGAAGTATTACATATATGTATATAACGTCTACAAGTTTCCAAATATGGTAGTAAACGTCAAATAATTTGAATTTTTGTTTGCGCGGTTTAATAGTGCACATGCGCGAGAATTTTTTATACCACGAATCGAACACGGCCCAGTTTATTGAAGAAGTTCTTACTGGTATTTCTAATTTGTTTATACAATAAAAATACATTTAACTTAATTAAGTTCTAGTTGAAAAATTATTCAAATATACCATAATTTATGTCCATACCATAACAGATTTAATATCCTATAAATTCTAAATTAGTTAATTCTTTGTTTTACAAGTTTATATACTATGACGTGGTTTTATTAGTTTTTCAAATAGTGCAGTCCCGTAACTATATTGTACAGCTTGGGAAACACAGGATAAGACTTGGATTCTGAAAGCGCAGCAGTTCAAAGCCTTCCATCAAAGTTTTTATCGTATCGTACTTATTTGACCGGATACAAATATAGCCTATACAATTAACTTGATGTCGAAATTCCAAAGCCATGCGGAAGAAGCCGCGGGTAAAAGCTAGTTTGTACATAAAACTAAATTTTGTACGCCTCATAAAAACAAAATAAACATAAGTATCGTCTCCGGCAGTATCTTTCAACTATTATTTAAAACATTATAAAGTGGTTCAATTTGTCCCAATTAACTTGTCAAATATGTAGTTATTATTCTTAAGAACTAAGCTCACTTTTACTGATTAATTATAGTCAGAATAAAGAATTTACGATACAACAATGGTATATTTAACCATCCTCATTGATATCTTTCCAAGAATAAAAATAAAAAATAAATAATTCTTTTACATTTTCTTTCCTTGAAATTTATTAAAAATTGTAAAATTATTATAACAAAATACTTATCGAATTATCACATTTTTTTTTACTTAACATTTTACTTAAAAACAAATTCTATTCAGTTAATTAAGTAAATTTTATTTTTGAAGTAGCCTAGTAAAATTTGAAATCAATACGATTTCATTATTTAATTTTGAAACTCGTAACAAAATATGAAAATTTATTATTTTTTCCTGGTTATTATACACCATTTTTTGTAATTATGTTTTATTATTTTAATTAAACTATAAAACTACATTTATTAACACGTTGACGGTCATGAGGTATTACGACGAAACGCTCAACGGATACACTGTTTTGACAACTAATACACGAAGACATAAACAAACGTAGCTTGCTCTCTGCCTAAGCATACATAATAGGTACGATAGGTACCACAGATTTGCTGCACAATACGTAATGTATCTATGGTTCCTAGAGAAAGAGCAATGTTTGTTTACATATATAGATTATTAGTATACACTTTATACGGAATTATTGACCCGGTACAGCGTTGTGTTATAGTTTATCAGATTTCACTTGACACCGTATGGTTTTCATAACCGCTAACGTATTAAAAAAAAATGCTTTTACAAAGTATACTATATTTGGATTTTTTTCTCAATTACTGAAATAAGCACTGAAGACTCTTTAAATCTGCGTTTCTGTAACTTTTAAGCTTTGTGTTTTACACATAATGCCATAAAAATAAACAATTTTAATAGTCTCTTTATAAAATTTAACATAAAATAATTGTAACCTAATTTATCACAAAATTTTTTATATCTTTTAATATTTAGTCCGATAATTGAGATTTTTTTTAAATCTATGTTTTTTAAATACTCATATTTCATAGGTTTGTCAGATTAAAAAAAAAAAAAAAATTGACTCCTTTTGTTGGTCAGCTTTTTGTTGTATAGAAATTATTAATTACAATAAGGTTATATTTAGAAGTTTTAATTTTTATCATAAAATTTTCTAAACAACTGTACGAAACTGCGAACTATTCTGGCGTGCAAACTAGCACCAGAACCTCGATATCTTGATCAAGAGACAGGTTACGTACGTAGGGACATAAACGTTCCATTTCAAATAATTCGTTTATATTTGAGTTATTATTTTTTAATTAACTATTTTGCTACATTTTTTAATGTATCGTATGTGGGAGTAAATTATACACATGTGTATATGATGTTCTAACCAAAAAAAAACTACATATTAAGGTCCATTCATATCTCATCTGTGATTCATATCTACAGACACTGAACGTCACAGACACGTATCGTGGCAGACATGACAAATATTGTTTAGTGCTTTTCTTATGGGTGTATTCATATATACACGAATTATCTGTATGTATGATGTGTCCATAAGAAAAGCATTAAACAATATTTTTTGTGTCTGCCACGATACGTGTCTGTGACGTTTAGTGTCTGTAGATATGAATAGGCCTTTATCCGTGCTGTTGTGAGACAGAGAAAAATATCGATACAAGGTTCTAAAATTGTGTAGAATTTAAATAATTATTCAATTGATTTTTTTGACAGTATCAATTACCGGACTACATAAACATTTAAATTTAATAATACAATGTTTGACAAATACTGATTAACGTTACTTAAACTTAATTAGAATAAAATATTCACAAAGAACCATTCACACGTAGTAAACAAAAGAAGATCGTTTTTGCTATTTTTAATAAATAATTCACCTTTTAGCTTTTTTAGTTTGTATTAAATGGCACCAACTAGATTTTAAAGCTCTCATAATACCTACTTTTTAAGTAGTTTTCTTTATTAAATACCTACCATGTAAAAATTAACAAAATTAACTGAAAAAAACAAATATGATTATGAAACAAATATGATCACCAAATATGTGAGAATTACTAATAATAATAGTTCAAATAATATAAATTGAAAATAAATTTATTATATCGCACACTTAATAGAAAAATGAAGACTTTTAATAATTTACCAAAAATCTTCTGTTTATTTCTCATCAGCGACGCATAGATGACACTGTATGTGATTTCTGTACATTGACAGAGCAATTCAGTTTCCCTAGCGGTCGCTTAAGAAACTAACGACTGACAAAATCGTCACCAATACTTCAAAGTGCATGAAAAAAAATGTCGCAATTTTTTTTTTTTTTTTTTTGACTGCTTTGTATATTAAAGCTCCTGTATTTTTAAAACACCTGTACTTAACATACGATTACATTTTACATTGCTAACAGAAGATGACTTAACATACGACATGCTGAAGTAACGACGATAAAATATGTTTTATAATTGCTGCACTAAACGGCGCAACTGTAAGTATCCCATCTCACTTATTAGAATTTATACTATTAACAAATAAGACGTGAAGCAAAAATCCTCAATTGCACCAAATGACAAATTGGCGGCAAAAAGATTACGCGCCCACCTCGGGTGATGAAATTCGAAGCTGCATCAAGTAGAACATCTATGTATACTTCTAACTGAAGACAGAAATATATATTATACAAAATATTCGTGTATTGTGGTTTCTATCTTCAGTTAGACGTATACCTATATCTCCGATCCAGCAAAGCTTCTAACTGTTCCATAAAAGACGTGAGTAAAAATCTTTGCGTTGTTAGTTGTCAGGCGATAATTCTATAACCAACCACTAGGGAATGTAATCGCTGATAACATTTAACTCGAATTCAATGATAATTGTGAACGAATAGAATTCGAAAATTACAGTATTAAGTCAGTTTTGTATCAAATGTGTGATACATTTGTAAATAATTCGTACTCATAAAAAAATATGTATACATAATTCATTAATACTAACAAGTCTTTTAAAAAATCACTCGATAAAAAATTTTTCATAAATCAAAAAATATGTAGTACCTAATTCAATTTTATCATCTAGAAGTTTCAATAATAGTTTCATTTTTGAATTTCACTGCTACAAATTAAGAATAAAATTTAATATGGTTTCTTAAAAAAATAAAAATAAATAAAAATTCTAATACGTAAACAATTTAAATAAATAAACGATTTTAATATAAATTTTAATACTCTATAGTTGTCATATAAATCTTTATAAAATTTGTGCTTTTACTTTAATTTTAAATATTTTTCAATCGATATGTCTTAAAAATAGTATTTAAATATAGGAAGCTTACTATAAATTGAAATTTTAAAAAGAAATAATAATAAAGTTAAAATTTACTATAAAATATTTTTCATATAATTTTTCGCTACAGATTATCAACGAACGATTAAAGATCTATTTTAGATAACTGTATGACTGTATTAAACATTTTGATAGTTTTCTCATAATTAGACTTTTTACATTTTCACTGGATTCACAATTTTTTGTTAAATTTGAAAAAGGCAAAAGCAAACACTAGATGAAAAATTATTAAAATTCCTACTGTCTAAGCTTCTAACATCTTTACTACACCTTGTTTCATCTATTATTTATAATTTACTTTGGATTATTCTACTTTTCAGGTATACCTTATTTCAAATACAATTGATCATGAGTCAAAGTTAAAAAATTAAATAATTTTTATATTCAAAAAAAAATTAATCTTCTATTATTTTCTAAAAGCAAACTGCAATTTTAAAATTTACGTAAGTGCAACAATGAAAGAGATAAAACGAAGAAAACGGAAATTATTTAAATTCATAAGTGATGAAGTATGGTTAAATTTAACTGAAATGGGCCATATCTTTCTTTCTCGAAGGGCCGACCAACATTAATTTATTGGTCCACATAAATGTATAAATGTACAAATGTGAGAAAATACGCTTACGGCCCTACGAGTAAACTAATTTTTCGATCGCCGGTGACCGACATGGCGTTAATTATTGTATGCCTACGCTTCATTACCGCGTAATAACCTCAAAACATAAAATTGACGTTTATCATAAATGGCGTAAAATTTTTGATTACGTCTTGACAAAAAGAAAAAATAACGTGTCCTAGGCTCCGTTATTTGTTTATATCAAGTTAATTTCACTGATTTTGTTTGAAATTTTCAAATTTTTCACCGCAGAGGACCTTTAACATGATTTAATGTAATTAATAAAAATTATAAAAATATTCATTATTTAATTCTTACATACAAAATACCTACATTTGTCTAAAATCTCGTTATACACGTAGGTAACTCCAATAACGAAATTAAAAATTTTTCAAATTTTCAATTTAATAGATTTGAGAGTTACACTATGGTATTCCAAATTTGGTATTAATTATAACATTTTACAAAAAATACCATTTTCATTTATTTATCGATTTTGTGATATCTTTCCATCAGTAATGATCACACATTTTGTTACATTACCAAACAAGTTTGATAATGTCACAAAATCTATAAAATAAAAATAGTATTTTTTCCCAAATAAAGCGTTTTATTTATAATCGTTTTTACTATTTTTCAATCATAGTAAGCCTCCAAAAAGACAAATAATTTCATGACTAAGTAACGCAACGAATAAATAATGTCATGAATAATTTCTAATCTAAATTTCAGAACATATTTAGGTATCCGATATAAAAATAGTCAATTTTGCTAAATAATTTTTGCTTAAGGAATGAATTAATTTTTATTAAAAATTAAGTCTTTAATTAGCATTTTCTTTACCATTTCCTTGAGATGATTCCGTAGGAGTTTGCTCTTCCGTCGATACGTACAATGTAGGCCAGTCTTCACAATTCGATGAAGAATTACATTCACTAACTTGAGTAAAACCAAAGCCTTTCGCTTGTTCAAAGGCTTCTTCTGCTTCAACTACCGCTTGAAATATCTTTCTTTTTACCTGTGTTTGTAAATTACCAGGTAAATTTTTCGTAGTTTCACACATACTCAGAAAAAAATGATCTAAAGACGACATAGTAGAAAATTGCCTTTCTTCTTCTGTTCTTAATTTTTTATTTGGCAGTTCGTATGTAAATTCATCGTTCACATAAAACTGTTCATCAATATCTGGTGCTAGCATGTGCTCAAAATATGACAACTCGGGAGTTTCAGTACAACCTTCAGTTGTTTTACTACAATAAAAAATAGGCAATAAAAAAAAAATAATAATAATTAGAATTTCACTAATTATTCTTACTCTTTATGATTCATAAATGGTGTTAAGAAACTCATCAAGTTACAATATTTCCAGTATTTACCATTTTTCTTTCCATTCGGTTTGTTCAATGTAAGTCTGAATGTGTCTCGCAAACGTTTCCATTCAGTTTTCGCCGTTTTTTCTAAAATATATAAATAAATATTTTCAACAAGAATTTTGACAATCAAAAAAATTTAATATTACCATCGGGAAAACCGCATTCAGCACATATTTTTTGCCAAATAGTACATCGTACTTCTTTATTGGTGTAATCTGGATGTCCATTATCATAAAGTGCCGGATTATCACGAATCATCATTATAAATTTCTCCATTCTGATATACAATTATGTCCAAATTTGGAACATAAACAAAACAAAATTGTCACATTGACAATTAAATTTATACTATGTACTATTAGATGGCTCTAGTTCAATTGCTATGTAAAAAGAGTTAAAAGAAGATAAATTAACACAAAATCGATTACTTATGTTTTCTCTCTTTTACAAAGCACACAAATGTCATGATAGTCCGTGGTCATGATGTATGTAATGTATATCATGCATCAGTTAAAAATTGTGTTAAGGTTCACAGAATATATGTGAATGGACTAGGAAGTAATGGACTATTATAAGCAGAGATGGGAACAAAAGGTCCCTAACAGAGTCGCCATATAAAATATTTTGTACTGGGGGGCTACGAATAGAACTGGAGGGCTGTCATAAAACGTAAAAATATTATCAATCTTTTTAAAAATCAGTTTTACGACGTTTTACTATTAATACCACATCGTTAATGTTATTTTGTGTCTGTTTGTGTTTTTTAATTGCCAATATTATGAATCATTTTGCTTGTTATATGTACATACATATTTTTATATTTTTCTAATGAAAAAACAAAACCATGTTCAGTCTTGTGAGCGACCTACTAGAGTGATACAAGCTACTAATAAAATCAATTTTGTTTACGTTAAAGCAGGTATAAAGAAGGTGACATGTACATATTATTAAAATAATCACAACGGAAATAGAGATATTGTTTACAATATAAATGTTTTGAATTCGTTTAAATTAATTTCTATTACAGTCGACCACTTATTTATTCAACATTAATTTTTTTAAATTATTTTTAAAATTAAAATTATATATTATATTATGAAAAATGGGTAATTTTTAATTTTTACTGATTTGTTCTTTAAAGCTTCCTTAGGCTAGTCATCAAATCCAGGGGAAAATCCTCAGCCTTCTAATAAAATTTATAGCCCCCCAATTCAAAATATTTTATATGGCGATTCTGTTCGGGACCACTGTTCTCCCAACTCTAATTATAAGATAGAAATCATACTTACTTATATGGGAAGAATTGGAAAAATTGGTCAGGAAAATGGCAGTAATTAGGTTTTCTTTTTTTTACCTCCGGTGGCGTTAATATTCTTAAAATACTGATGTGAATATAGCGAATTAAAACGGATAAAATAGAATGTAACTACAGTACTTATTCTCAAATGAAAACACGTCAGAACTGGGGAAGTGAGTGCTTCGATTTGATAATCACCAAAGTCGATTGATAATATTTAATAATAAAAAAATACATAGAAATTACATATGTATGAAATAAATTATTATAGTTTAAATTACTTTATACGGCGAATATCCAATGGTACTGATTCCGATTTTACATAGTGACGTCAGCGAATAGGGTACTTGACTGCAATTGAGAAATGATTCTAAATGCCTTGTTCTTACGTATAAATTAGTTCACTTTGCTAAATTTTTAAAAATCTTCAAAAAAACCATTGTTCAATTTTAAATGAACAAATTGGCGGGAAAAACGACTTGGCGTAGTGACGTATGCAATGACGTCACGATTTAACTCAAACAGATGTCGCTTTCATTCATGTCAATACTTGTCAACTTGGTTTCAAATTTGTACACAATATTCAGCAGTCATCATGCTCAGTTTTAGTGGTATTTACAACTTTCTACTTTGTTATCTTCTTCATTTATTATTACTGTAAGATTTTCATGAAGCCCTACAAGTATTAAATGCACTTTAAGAAAACAGTTTGACGTAACTTTAAAATTGTAGCAAAAAATAAAAGCATTTTTAACATAATATTTAAAACAAGTTGATAAGGATATTTTACGATTTAAGTGACGATGTATTCCTTCCATTAATCTTTTTTGAGTGCAAAATTAATTGCAAACCAAAAAGTTCAAAATGGATTACAAAAAAAAAAAAACTTCTCTTAGTCAATTAGAATTGTAAAAATGTCACAATGAAAATGCAATTTGTCATAGATAATACGTAACTACAGTAATAAGATCTGCTATAAAAAATGACGTCATTTTCAAATATCACTGTGTTTTTAATCATTTAAATGAAGGCTAAAAATTTATAATTTTCAAAATCGAATTTTTAAATAACTAAAGAATATTTTTATTTGTCACTACTAAAATTGAATATATTTAAGGATAATACATAAAATTATTCAACATTTAAAACAAATTTTGTATACAGTCAGGTACCGTATTATATAATATACAATGTAAATGATGCGACTCAAAATAAAAATTGTTAAGTTTATTTTAAAAACCATCGAAAAACGCACTTCATAACTGAGTTGAACATTGAAAAAGATTCCAGAAGAGTCTACTCAAAAGCTAAGAAATATAGAAGCTCGCGTTTCCATTTGAGAGTGTTCCATTTGAGAATAAGTACTGTACCGCTTTGGTAACTAAAGCACACGAATGCCCTCTTATTTTTAAATACTTTTTTGAAAACATTGAGTTGCCTCACCTTGTCTAATAACCATAAATGTGGACATTAAAGAAGGCAAATGCCGTAGACCGGGGTGAATAGGGACGAATTCAGACTTCGCACCGTATTTTTTTGTATTTATTTTATGAGTAGCTAATCTTTATAATATTAATAGATTTGAGCGTTACTTTATGGTATTCCATATTTGTAAATAATAAACAAATATTTTACTTTGCAAAATATTTGTTCGTTAATATATTAAAAATTTACGCGTGGATGGTCACTTTATCCCAGTATCCAAACAATTTTAAAGTGTCGGTGGTTTTTGAAATAATAACAAAAATCGTATAATTTCTTCTCTATGAAAAATTGGGGTCAAAAGAGACGATAAAAGGGTAAATGGGGACAACCCGTAGGGTCGACCAAAATTGAAATTCTAATATAAAATAATTTTAAATTTTTTGTATTTATACATTCAAAAAAGAAATAATACTTCATGATTTTCTGGAGAAATAAACATAAAATCTAAAATAAAGTTTATAAAATATAGAATTGTTATGCTGAATCTGAATGTGTTTATAAAAATATCGAATGACTTGATAACCTTGAAAGTGCTCTCTTCTATGATCCAATACATGCTTGATCCGTCCCTAATCACCCCAAATTCGTCCCTTTATACTTTTATATAATGTCCTTATTAAGCTATATACTGTCCCTATTCACACCTTTTTCGTCCCTATTATCTTCCAACTTAGCCCAAATATCAAGCCCTCATTATTTCCTCTTAAAAAAATAAAAACCACTAAAAGTCTGCAGTCTTCTTTTTTCATATATGTTCAAAATAATTAAGTTTTCTATTAAACAACAATTTATTCATAAGAACATTGAAATAAATAATTTTTTAGATAAAGTTTTAAGGAACAACAAACAGCACTGTTTGAAGACGTCAATCGAAACTCAATTTTTATTATTTTTTATTCAACTTCAAGTTTAGTCACTACTGTTACCCCAAACAATAATGATTATACTATAATTTAAGTAAGATATATTATGTTCGCATTTACATTAAGTATTTTTAAATTAAGTTCATGAAAAACATTTCTCGTTCGGTCCCTATTCACCCGCCTCTTCCGATTCGGCCTACTCTACGGTGTATGATGGTTTGTATCACAGATGAACAGATCAAGCCTACATATAAAAAAGTGTAATCCTAAAGCTGCAATAAGTAGCAATTTACACCAGTACTGATTTAGTCTATTACTGACCATCGTGGTGTTCACGTCACAATAAATATCATGTTTTTTTAATCAACTCATGAAATTTAAACAGAAAAAAATATGAAGTGTGTCGTATTTAAGTGTTAAAATTCTATTGAATAAAAAATTTCTTCTATATGCGAACTGCATATATCATCATCAACATATCATACTAACACATTGGTATATTCGTGTCCATACATCATGTGTTTGCTTGTGTGTTACGTCACTCACTCGTTACAGCGGACTCAGTTTGGTAGACATACTAGTTTGACCCCTTGGTATGTATGTACATCGAGTGCGCTTCAGTAAACGTAAATTGTTTGAATATTTTATACTTCCTTGCAATTATATTTCTAATAATAGTAATAATCTACATATGGTATCATAGAAAAGACTTTTCTACAGAATATAATTATTCTAATTTGGTTATATAAAAAATTAATAAGTATCTATTTTTTATTTAAATCTTTTTTACAATTAAAAAATTCCTACAAAACATCGTTAATAGTTTTGAAATTCAATACGAGGTGGCAGTAGTGAGCAAAAATTAGGTCACAAACTCACTATCTAAAGGGCAGCTTATTACGCTTATTATTTGAACGTCCGTATTAAAATATTATTGGGGAAAAGTCAAAAATTACTTTAATTTCTGAAATTTTAGAGTATTTTTAATTCTAATTTTAATAGATTTGAGCTTTACTTTATGGCAGCGGTTTCCAAACTGAAGGACGCCGTGTTCAATTGCAAATATCGTCGTCTTTTTGATAAAATCGGGCCTATTCGTACCGCACCAAGTCAAAGTGTCTTGCTCTTACTTTTAAGAACATTACACTTGTTTTGAAGAACTTTTGTCTTACTTTGGAGATATTTGTATGTTCCTGTCTCACTTTGATACGATGATTGTAGCATACATAGTTTATAGTCAGTCATAGCGTTCGGTATACATCGTACATATCCTTCACCCTTCTCTCAAGAACACGGAAAGTGAGACAGGAACATACAAATATCTCCAAAGTAAGACAAAAGTTCTTCAAAACAAGTGTAATGTTCTTAAAAGTAAGAGCAAGACACTTTGACTTGGTGCGGTACGAATAGGCCCATGGTTTTAAAAATAATCGCTCAAACATAATTACCAAATAATGAACATTTTATATTAAGGTAGTTAGTCGATAAATCGATTTTTTCAAAGGATTCTAACGAAACTTCTCTAGACATTTATTTAATTCAATACCAATAATACGAGCCCTTTCCGAAAAATATTGACCATCCCAATTTTGAGAAAATCGGTTTCAAAGTTTCGTAATTTTAACACGGGCTCTTATGGGAAAACTATTTTTTTTTTATTACAATGAAAACGTGTCAAAGGAATTTGATGAAAATTTAATATGTTATAAAATTCAAAATTACAAACCGACAGGGGTGGCGGCAGAGGTTTTTATAGGGGGGCGTCATTGCACAAAGTTTGGAAACCGCTGCTTTATGGTATTCCATAATTGATATTAGTAAATAAAAAAGACTTTACTTTGCGAATGCAAAATATCAGTTTTGTGGTATTTTGCAAAGTAAAGTGTTTTTATTTACTAATATTTTTATGTAATTCATTATTACATTACATCATTATATCATTATCCAAAGAGCTCATTTGAATTTTTATTTTAAACTAAATGATCAAAAAATAAAGCAACAATAGTGAAGTTGAAAAAAGAAAAAGAAAACTAGACCAAATAATTAGCCGACAATATCCACAATATTGATTTTTGGACTGCTTTGAACTTATATCAATATTATTAATAAAATGTGGTTCTCATATTTTACATAATCAGGTACCTCTGGTGTTTGCATTAATAAGAATAGATATAGAGTTCTCTTAAATCTTAAATAGTCGTTAAATAAGATTGAAAATTAATTTTTTCGATTTTCTTCAAATTTAAATACACAAAATAATTTAAATTTGGGATGTTTATACTCAGTTCCGAAATCCGGAGATCTTAGAAACAAAACAAATTTTAAAATTCGCCAGCGGATGTTTTGGGACGACTTATGATTAACCAATTTTGTGAGAATTAAACGATTAAACAAAGTTTGACAAAATATATTGATCTTACTTTTAAAATTTCTCACTTTCGAACATTTGCTAAAAATTAGTAAAATTTAGTGAGGTCAAAATATGTGATATTTCTACTCGTATATTTTTTTTAATTGAACTAAGGAGTTGTGTATTTTGGAAGTACTAAACATTCGGTACAAGATATTTACTTGTTCAGTTTTTTTAAATATTATTTCGCAATCTTTTTATAATACTGTCTTTATTTTTGTACAGCAGATCTTCGTTTCATGCGATTTTAACTAAATCTGGAGCGAAATGTTAAATTGATAAATTCAATGAAAAGGATATATCTGTTCTTGTAAGACTTGTAAAATTGGAAAATTTATAAATACATTTTTTGAGCCACTAATTGCAAGCAAAACATTGTAACTATCCGGCAATTATTGTATTTTCCTCATTAATTATCCTTCAAATAACTTAATTGTTGTTTACGTGAAACCGCTAAATCTAATCATTCGTTTAATTAGCTTATTAAAACTTAAATATTGTTGTAAAAATTAATAATGAAGGTTATTCACATATGTAATTTTGCGTATTAAACAATTTTATTTACAGAAAATTAAAAACTCATATAATACATAGAATAAATTTTTCAGCTGAATTTCCCTTAATATTTTGAACCACAACCCATAACTAAATTTAAATATATAATATTTTATTTCGACATCGATATTATTAACGTGATCACTCTACCATTTACATAGCTATTAACCCAAAATTATTTTTAAAATAAAATTGATGTTTAAATAGGTACCTATATTATTTTCCTACTTAAATATGATGCAAAATATTTTTTGAAATTAAAAATAACAAAACTTATAAACTACATTTAACAAAACAGTAGAAGTTCTCAGCACGCCAAACTTGGTCAGTAATCAAGGAGTAAAATTCTTTGAACAGCTGTATTCCCACACTAATTCCGTCATTTTCGCTAGTCTACTTATAACGCGATTTGAGCGGATTAAACTTAAAAGATTGTAAGTTTATAAGTGGTAACAATTAAGATGTATAGAACTAAATATACTACATGTCCCAGCCGTGCCGTGTTTACCCAAAGGGTACGTTTCCATACCCATAAAATTTAAGCAAACAAGCTGATTAAATGTTCTTTTGGGGACTACGCCAAACATATTACCGTAACAATATAGGAAAATATACACCTTATTGTTTTTATGATTTGATTATTCGCATTCATTAAGCGTATCCGATAAAATTTTGGACCGAGAAAATTATAAATTGTACACATTTTTGTGGTTTGATGTTTTTTTTTGTAGTTTTGCTTTTCTTCAAAAGTCAAAAGGACCTCAAACTTAGTGAATCTAGGTGCCCCCAAATTTAGTAGACGCAAGGGTTTGCAAACTTAAAGTGCTCAGGGGTTTCTTGGTAGCTTGAGACGACCCTGTGTTCTAAATTACATGTCCAGCACGAGGTTCGTGTAAACGGTAAAAATAAGAGTTTTAGTTAATCAAATAAACTCTTACTTTTTTTCGGTAATTTTTTTTAAAAAAAAAAGAGGTATGATGGCTGATTTTAGATAGTTTTATAGTTTTTAGTATTATCTTTCTTATGAATTAAGGTTTTTTTAAATATATTTTAGAAACCGAGAAATCGCTAGGGCACCGTTTTGAACCGTTTTGAAATGTTGTTTCGTTTTGGTTTAGCTCTGGTTCAACGCAAAAAAAGACTAATGGTTTCGCTTACGATTATGGTTATAGAGTATCGGTTATTTTCAATTTCGGTTCTGGTTTGGGTTTCGATTTACAGTTTTTGGTTTCGGTTTTTGAATAGTTTAAATTTTTTTGCGCGTTGTGAATATATTACCTATTTTATAGAAATTTCCTTTATAAAACATAAATCAATGTTAGAATAATTCAATCTTAATATTTTTCAAAATGCTTGAATTTATCGAAACACCATTTCCCCCTTTCAGGTGTACACCTTAGGCCTGAGAAATCTTTTTCGATATTCGCTTGACTAGCTGGTACGCTATACAGAACTTCTGAAAAAGCTATGAATATAAATTTTCATTATAATCCATCTATCCATCAGTAACCTGTCCCTTTTCTAATCTAGAAATACCGTCGAAAGCAGATATCATCTGTCTGTTAATTCTAATTAATAATGAGGTGTGATACAGTAAAAAAAAAATTAAATAAAATAAAATATTTTAATGACCATATGTACGAACGTTAGAAAAGTTTATTGGTTACTATCTCTGTAAAATTTTATTACATTTAGATCCATGAGAACTTTTCAAATGTTATTGTTTATTTTATTCATATACTTACCCAGGGCCGGACCTAGCGTAAGTGGCGCCCGGGGCAAGGTAAGAAAATTGCACCCCTGTAGAAAAAAAATATTATTTTTTTCCTAACAAAAAACAAGTGACTAGCGAAAAAAGTCTCATATCTAATTTTGACGCCCTCTTAAATCACTTTTTGGCGCCCGTAAGACCTGCATCTCGGTGCACACACCCCCCCCCCCCCCGCCCCCAAATCCGGCCCTGTGCCTACCTATCTTATAGAAACATCAGTTCGTTAAATTTTGAAATTTATTGTTGAAGGTTGTAGAATAAAATTGAATATCGAATTTCAGGTATGAACCAAAACGAAAATACCCCTGTCGTAGCATCCTGCATAACATAGCGAATTTCCGTTTATAAAAGTTAGTTTTTCTCGGAAACTAGTTGACATAGAACAATAGTCTAAAGACCTTTTTTATCTAATTTTTCCTCCCCTGTTAAATGGTGTAAAAAAATTTCGCAAAAATTGTTGATTAAGTGGAAATTTTGGCAAAAAACTAATTTTTTGCAAGAACAAAAACCATGTTCCTGGCATCCGATGTGTCTGGTTAACGAACTCGTCCAACGGTTTGGAACTTCCAATATTTTCACCAAATTTCGTAAACCTAGGACATTCCGTTCGAGAGTTATCGAGCGGACACATATATATATATATATATATATATATATATATATATATATATATATATATATATATATATATATACATATATATACATATATATATATATATATATATATATATAATATATATATATATATATATGTATATATATATATATATATATATATATATATATATATATATATATATATATATATATATATATATATATATATATATATATATACATATATATATAAGGTCGCGTTATGACAGTGGCTGTAATAGCTGAATTCCATTCTGGAAATTCGCTAAAAGTAATGGTTTCGGTTTCAGTTAACGGTTTTTCAAAAAAATTATTTCGCTCCGATGAACGGTTACTCTGCGCCAAAAAAGATCAGTTTTACCGGTTTTTGGTTATGGTTACGGTTCGGTTCGAAGCTCTGTTTTGAATTACAAAATTGGCATGTGGCAGTCAACAGGCCTACAAGGGCAAATGGAAGGTTAAAAAAAAGAAACAAAGTTCAAGATACCTACATTTCCCAAAAAGTGTTTTTTTAGCACAACACTTGTAAAAGGCCTCTAAATAGAAAATTGTTATTATATCTTTTTGTATTTAATTCGTGTTGAAAGTAGAAAAATATGTTTATGTTGGAATTTTAATTTTTATAGGTAATTGAGGATGTTATTAGTCTATTTGAATTTCATAATATGTTTGTATACATCCTTTAGTGTTATTGACCATATTTATTTTTATAAAAATTTTTTGCATTAAATTAAATTAATTTTTGCAACACTTAAATAATGCAAATCAAAAATATTTAATATAGGTATTTTAATCATCACATTCAACTTTACATGAATAAATTATGTTTGTAATAATTTAATTTTATTATAAACAGTTTATTTTCACTTTCAATTTAATAACTACATCCACCGTTAAAAAAAAATAATAAAAAGTATAAAGTATTATTAATTGATTAAACGAATATGAAGCAATACGTAAATAATAATATGGCTCCTTAAATATTTATGAATTATATATGTATATGTATATATATATATATATATATATATATATATATATATATATATATATATATATATATATATATACATATATATATATATATATATATATATATATATATATATATATATATATATATATATATATATATATATATAAAAGTAGTATAAGTTTCCGTTTTATCTTAAACTTATTATAAATATTTATTAAAAATATTTTTCTAGGTGGTCAATATAATTTTAAGTTATTTTACAGATAAAATAAAGGTAAGTACATATTTTAAGTTTTACTGAATGAATAACTTGGAACACCCGGTACATACAATATACAAAAGATAGTGCATACGTATATATGTACGTAAAGAATAAACACAAAACTATATCATAAATGACCTTTTTTCATTTTTCCAAAATTCTCCTGCTGTCAAAAGGGACCAATTTTATGATAGCTATAAAGACCCCGCTCAAATCCTGTGACGCCAAATAGTCAAGTAACAATTTACTTAAAGAATTTGAATTAAAGACAAATTTAATATAATGGATATTTGTTAGTGTTCCGTACCAAAATTGGCAAAACGGAACACTTGTCGAATCACTTCGCTGTCTGTTCGTCGGTCACAAGCGATTTTCTCAGAAACTATTCGAGGTGAAAATTTGAAATTTAGCACAGGGATAGAACGTGGTGGTTTAATTATAGATGTGAAGTTGAATTTCGACTCCGGGGATTATTTTTGAGGGGAAACCTGGACAGTGGGAAACAATTTTTCCAAGAGCATCAGATAGGGTGTCAAAGAAATGTTTGTTAAAGTACACATTCAATAATATGTATAATTATATTTTTTTATATATTTTTTTTCTTTGTTAGAAAACATCTTTAAAAATTGCTGCCCTTATTACCAGAAGAACAAAAAAAAATCACGGTAAGCGTAAATAGGTCAAAATAAAGGTAAAACAATTTTTTCTACTCCTACTATTAAAACTAACATTTTGTGCACGGCTAACTATATGTAAAAATTAACAATTGTCCACACTGTGCGGAAATTGTTGGTGGGAAATTATTTCCCATGCCTCAATATAATAATACCCCTGTCGCAGCACCTGCATAACATAGCGAATTTCCAAATTTTGGGGACTGGCGGATCTCATCTAAGAACTGTACCTATTTAAAATAGTTTAGCTTTCTAAGAGTAAAAGATTTTTTAAAATCGGCTGGGTAATTAGTTTTGATATTTTTGGGACCCAAGAACCCGAACGGACTTTGTGCAGCATAGTTGTATCCATCTAAAATAATTTAGTTCTCTAACAGTGAAAAAATTTTCAAAATTGGTCGGTTAGTTTATTTTTTACAATAATGGAAACAGTAAACCCTAGCGGAAATCATACAACATAACCTTTATTCATCTAAAATAATTTTAGTAAAAAGTTTATCCTAACAGTAAAAAACGGGTCCTAGGGATCTCATATAACTTATGGTAGTCCGTAAGGTTCTTGTGGACATCATTTAATTACTTAATGAATTCAAATACTTTAACTTACTAACGGTGAAAAAATTTTCAAAATTTTCGACATTCGCTAAAAAAATCATTGAAAAATATTTGATATATTTCGATCAATTAATGGTCAACATCAGCAAATAAAAGTTACTCAAATCGAAGAAAAGAATGAGTTATTTGTCCGTAGAAATTAAAATACAAATTCTGAAAACGAGCAAAGAAATATTGAAAAAACTAGATCGGCAAAACATTCTGACAAATAACACTACCCAACTAATACTCGCCAATTTGAATGAAACTTAACATACTTATTAAACAGCGAAAAATATTAAATACGTGTTTTTTTTTTATTTCGGCTAAATACGCTTTTTAGGGGTAGAAAACACCATTCAACCTCTGTAGATGAAAACAGTTATAGCTAAATATTTTTGAAACGACATATTTTCTGAAAAAAGGGCTGAGTACCAAATTTGTAGAATTTAAAGCGATGCACTTGATAGTGACCCTGAAATCGATTTTCAAGGTCAGTTGAAAATGATTAGCCATTGCCGAAGTTTGACCATATCCTGTACCTATAAGCAGTAATTTCATGTATTGACTCAATCTATCTTCAAAATTGATTTGTTGCGTTATTTTTCTAAAATAAAAAAAATAAAAACCTGGCGAAATGGAAAAATAGACGCAAATTTATAGAAAAAATTAGAAGAAAACATTTTTGTAAGTAATTTTAGAAGTAAAGTTAAGGAAAGATTTAATATCACTCCAATTGTAAGTTAAACATTAACTTTATCTTATATTAGAAATTTTCAAAATTTTTTAAAATTTTTATTGCTACTCTATAGTTATCATATTAGGAATTCAATTGAACATATGATTAACTATTATTTTTCCGATTGCGATTGAGCAAGTATTTTTCAAAATTACTTCTTGATCACTTATTTTCTATCTTGCATGTGAAATTCGTTCGAATATACTTTGAACCATTTAGGGATGAAAAGTAAACTACTCCTTTTGAAAAATATTAAATGATTTTCAAATGACTTTGGAAATTGACCCCAAGGTCAACTTCAAAGTCATCATCAAGTGCATCACTTTGAACTCTATAACTTTGGTCCTAAGCACTTTTTTCAGAAAATATATCGTAACATAATCCACTTCTATGTTGATTCCTGGTCTCTTTTCCTGCGTTTCTAATATTTATGTCAATAAAAAATGTGCTAGCACCGTAGACAAGGATGAATAGGTACGCATTCAGACTTCACACCGTATTTTTTTGTATTTATTTTATGAGTACCTAATCTTTAATATATTAAAAATTTACGCGAAGATGGTCACTTTATCAGCAGTATCCAAAAAAATTTAAAAATATCGGTGGTTTTTGAAAAATTAACAAAAATCGTATAATTTCTTCTCTATGAAAAATTGGGGTCAAAAGAGACGAGAAAAGAGTAAATGGGGACAACCCGTAGGGTCGACCAAAATTGAAATTCTAATATAAAATAATTTCGAACTTTTTGTATTTATACATTCAAAAAAGAAATAATAGGTACTTGATGATTTTCTTTAAAAATAAACGTAGAATCTAAAATAAAGTTTATATACCCCTGTCGTTTACCCCTAAGTTTATATTCCTCCTATTCTTATTTTAGTTCAAAAAATAATTTTTCAAAAGACTAAGACATAATAATTAATAACAGTGAGATTCTACGTCCATTTTCAGACTTTTGTCTAATACAGACGTTACCTAGAATTTTTTTTATCTACAAAAACATCAGTCTACAGAATTTAATTTATTAGTTAGGAAAATAATTCAAATATGTCTCACTAACAATAAATGTCTTAAATGAGTTTAAAAAATCAAAACGATACTGTTTATTAAATTGCGTAAAAGCTAGTAAATGCAATAACAGATATGATGAATTTATAAGGATTTTCTTGTACTACAAAATCTTAAAAATATGGGAACGCGTACTTTTTTTCGTTAATTGTCTTTTATTTTTTTGCACAAAATTTTAAAAATACTTTATTTTCTTAAGAAAGGGAGGCAACTTTAGTCACAGATATGCCTATGAAAAGTTTTTGGTAATCCGGGAAAAACGAAAACACTTTTTAAAATTTTTTTATTGTTAAAATCGAAATGTTCTTTTAAAGAGGGTTAAAATTATCATATTTTACATTAAAATTTTGATACAATCACTCCCTAACTAACGAGCCTTACTTAATATTAGGAAATTGAGAAAAAACACGTCAATTAGATTTTTTTACACAGATTTTATTTGTTATATAATTCAAAAGGATATTTTAAAAATGTGTATGAATGGCTTTCATTAAATAAATTTCAATATATTTTCCATTTATTTTAACAGTGGAATGTCCTTATTAGTGGCTATACTTTCGGCTTGCAGCGAATTAGACGAAGATTTTCTTCTAAAACCAAATTTAATAATTAATTAAAGTAATAAAAAAAAATTTGTGGATTTCCTACCGTTCAAATATAATCTTTATTGTATGTAAAAATGTTATTACATTTTTTCAAAAAACTGTAAGTAAACTGTAAAATTTTCTTTACAAATATGTTAAAATAGAGAAATGTTTCCTTTTTAATTTATTTTTAACTCTTTTTAAATGATTCACTTTAAAATTTTTTAATATTTTTTAATCGAAATTTCATAAAAGAATGTGTCAAAACTCAAAATTTAAAAAAAATTTTTCTTTGTTAAAAAAAAAAATTGAATGTGCAAAATTATTTAATATTAGAATACTCTGATTATACAATTCTAATCATAACTGTTTTGTCAATTGGATAGAAGATTACGTAAAAATATTATTGTTTGAATATGATTTAACGTAATTTTTATACGATTGAAGCAAACTCTTATTAATTTTAGGAAGGTGTAAATATAATCTAAATTCTGATCATATCACATAACAGATATCGTCGGGATTTTTTTTGTAAAAAAAAATGGAACAGAGATACATTATAAAAACATTTAACTGACAGAGAAATAGAATATAGCCGAATCGTTAAATTGGATTAAAAAAATCATGACACGCTACATATAAAGCGGTTTTTTTCGAATTTAGCTCGCAAAAAATGAGACAGAAAAAAAAAGAATGCGAGTGCGAGTGAAATGGAGAACGACATATTTCCTAGTTTTTCTCGAAAAGTAAATAATTTAGAGCAACGCTATAAAAACATTTTTTATGCATTTTACCTTTTACTAGGGCTTGGTGTAAAAAAAAATTTGAAAAATTGCTTAATTCTGGCAAAAAACTCATTTTGTTGACAAAAAACGCCCGGAAAACCTACTTCTGGGCATCCGACGTGTCTGGCTAACGAACTCATCCAACGATTTGGAAAATCGAATTCGCACACAAAATTTCATAAGCATTAAACGTATCGTTCGAGAGTTATCGCGCGGATACATATATATATATATATATATATATATATATATATATATATATATATATAAATTTTAGTGAATATCATTTTCGTATTCTAGGGACCTCAAAACATATTTCTGATATGGTCTCGGGCTTAGGTCGCACCATGACACCTGGCGTAAAAGCTGAATTTCCAGTTTTGGAAATTCGCTAAAAAAGTAGGCTGTTCCGTTAGTTTAATATATAATATATAGAAATAATACTAAAAATATACATTATATGTATGTTGATTATTTATTATTGTTTCCATAGTTTCAAAGTATGCTTTGGCAAAAATTTGAACATCTTCTCAACTGACATTATAAATTTAAAAAATTTTTACTAATTTAAATTTTATTTTAATTATTTATGTTAAATTATACGAAAAAAATGTGCTCGTAGAAAAAGTATAGTGTAAAATGCGTGGGAAAAGCTTATTTCTCACTCATACGAATTGTTACACTCGCCCTGCGGGCTCGCGCAGGGCGAACTCATATTCGTGAGAAATAAGCCTCTTTTCCCACTTATTGTACAATATACTATTGAAATCGAGAATTATATAGTTTACTAGCTTTTACCCGCGGCTTCGCTCGCGTGGCTTTTGAAATTATGACATCTAGTTAAAACGTATAAGGTGTACTTTCATCGCGTCGCTATTGAGAGCTGTTACTTTTTTGGGGGAGTTTTCCCACAGAAATATTTTTCCCGGATAAAAAATAGACCCTAACATTCTTTTTTTATATCATTCTAAATATATTTTCCCACGGGAATAAGACTTCCCACAGGATTTAGATATTTTCCCGGGGTCGAAAGTAACCTATATTTATCGTTGTATATTTTTCTTTCTGTTAACAATATGCTAATCAATTGTCCGTTGTTATAATTTAAATATCAGGGTGACCGACCCCAGCCCGGTGGAAATTTCATCTGTACGGAATTTGTTAAAAATAGTGGATGTGCTAATTGACGATAACTGGATAGTTACCGGTTGTTTATTTCCTTATAGGACACAAATAATATTTTGAACAGTAAATAATTTCATAGTAGTCGTCGGTAGAAATATTATTATTTATTATTGGTGGTATCTATAGAAATATTTATTAATATTGTAAAGTGTAAAATACATTTAATTAGTAATAAATGAAAACATTGCTCGTTTAATAGTATAAAATACATTTTCCCACGGGAATTATATATTTTCTCGGAATAAAAAGTAGCCTATAACCGTCTCTGTTCCGCAAAATACGTCTGTGCAAAATTTTAAGTTAATTAGTTAAGCTGTTTAGGCGTGAAAGCCAGTCAAACAAACAAACAAACAAACAAACGCACTTTCGCATTTATAATATTAGTTAGGATTTCATAATTATATAATTTATTCATTAAAAAAAATATTTTGTCTACTCTCTTATGCTATTATATATTATTATGAAATTCATAATAATAACTGATAGCAAGGAACACTATTTACGCAAGTATAACTTGCACCTAACGACTTGTTCTAACATTTCGTATTTAACTGGCAAGTCTCATTCACTACACTATTTTAGGTACCAAATTTTTTTAAAATCGTTAACTTTTCAGGAGCCACCTGACAAAAAAAAATAATTAACATGGTTTTTACAAAACTTTAACTATTGGTATGTTCAATAAAAAAAAAAGTCAGAATAAGAGCACAACTTCTCTCTCACCTAACAAAAAAAAAAAAAAAAAATAATAATAACATAGAGATACAATAATAATAATAAAAATTTGGGGGACAGGTCTACCCACACTGTCAAATTCCCATTGGGTGTCCTTTTTGTGCGGCCCGTGTGAGGGGTCCAACTGTACCCAGATCATAATATGTATTTCAAAATAACTTCTATTCTTTCTAATAAATCATTTTGACGACACAAAATCTAGTTACATTTATTTTATATTTGTTATGTATTTAATTTTGAATAACGATATGGTGCGGTATGATTATTTTGATTATTTATTAATTTATTTTATTACATAATTTTATTTCTCATATTTCAACGCCACACGTGTTGTTTACATAACATTGAAATTAAAATGCAGAAGACATATTTTTTGAGGCCCTAATCTTTGTTTAATATGACTTATTCTAATTAAACGCAAAAGTTTTTGATTGGCTAATACGATGTGGCGTGATTCTAAGATCGGAAACCAAGCGGTTTATATTATAGGACAAATCGAAGATTTGGGCAATTCCATCTTAGACTTTAAACAGTAAATTACATTCTAGACTTCAAACAGTAAAGTCCATTTTAAATTTCAAGCAATTAAGTTGCATTTTTATATACTTAGATGGAATTCAAGTTTTTTATTTGCAACAATAAGTTGTTAAAATATGAAAAAATTAAAAGTATTTAAAATAAAAAAAATATTTTTTTATATAATCTGAGTTTTTATTATTTAAAAAAAAAAAATTAGTGAAACAAATTGACTCCATTTATTCCAAACCGGAATTTTATGCGAGATTGTATAGAATTTTTATAAATTCTATTTCATTTGTAACAATAAGAGTGTGTACAAGTGCTATAGCGATAACGTGCCCATAAACACACCAGTTACACCCGCCAAGGAACATAATTTTTCGAACAATTTGTTCTGCTTATGCACAGTTGAGCATACTCTGTACTTTTTAGTCGAATTTTCTCCGAAAAATTAGACTTATACAGTCTATACGATAACAGCTGCGAGAGGCGAGACCAGGGGCGCTATCCGTTTTCGGACCCGTAGAACACGATTATGTAAAAAAAAAGATGTCTGATATATATATATATATATATATATATATATATATATATATATATATATATATATATATATATATATATATATATATATATATATATATATATATATATATATATTTTCCCGCAACCTTTTAATATGTGTAGGGCCCCCCTATGGAAGTTAAGAGATGAAATTTGGTAAGTGGGGCTTATTCCGATGCACAACAATACTATCAAAGTGGGGTCAAATTTTGGGCAAATTTTTTTTCGGACCCGACCTTTAAGGGGGTGGTGGGGGGCGGAAAAGCAATAAAACTTTTCCAAACCGGTTTTAAATAATGTTTCGGTCAATTATCTACAACATATCCAAAATTCAGCTTCCTAGGATGATATGGTGGGAGTAGAGGGGGGAAAAACGATTTTCGCTGGATCTAACAGGCCCCCAGCCCCCCAGAATTAACGTAGAGGGTTGAAATTTGGTGTGTTGATAAAGTTCGTACCTAGGTTGTGCTTTTTGGAGGTTTTAATATTTTACCCCCACCCCCCTCATTTTTAAGCTACAATTTCATGCATTTTCGACGTTTTCGAAGTTTGTACCACTCGCACAGGTCAGCCGAATAAACCTAGAGGGCTGAAATTTTGTATTCGGATTGAGTTAGTATCAAGGGGGTGCCTTTTGGGGGTCTCGACTTTTAACCCCTACCCCCACCATTTTTATACCCAAAAGAACATGATTTTTCTTGTTTTTTAACAGTTTCGTTCGGGTCAAAATCTCCCCAAATAAACCTAGAGGGCTGAAATTTGGTGTACAGGTTAAGCTAATAGCCAGACACTGTTTTTTGGAGGTTTCAACTTTTAACCCTTACCCCCACGATTTTTACGCCAATATTTCCTTAATTTTTTTGCTTGTTTTCTAACATGTCTAGAGACTCCATAAGGAAACCTAGAGGGCTGAAATTTTGTACGTGTATTCAGTTAGTATCCAGCTAGTACCTTGTAGGGAGTCCGCATCACTTTTCCCCCCACTTCTCCCATTTTTACATCGGAATTGAATGCTATTGTTAAATGTGTTTTAAAAGCATTATGTTTATTCTAAATACAAGTAGGCGAATAGTAATTTTAAAAAATTTAAAAAAAAGTGAACTTACTTTTATGACAAATGAAATACATACATATTAAGTAATTTAAAAATGTTATTAAAGTCACTGTTTATTTATTTATAAATTAGGAATTTTGGATTTTTAGTATTTATAAAATAGAAATTTTGGATTTTTTTGGAAAGAAAAAATATCTTTATAAAGGCCTTCCAGTTTACTATTGAAGGTCCTTTTTTAATATTTAAAACTAATACATAAAGGCAATTAGCGGATAAACATGGGCAGGAATGTCCTCGTACGAATTGTGTTGGCTTTTTTTCTGCTACCTGTTTTCGGCACAAAATTGAAATTTACTGAGATACAGCCCTTAAATACTTAAAACCTTTTTTTAAAGCCTCGATCAGCCGAACACTCATCACCAGTTTTGAAACCAACAAAATGACAATTCGGTTGTAGACTTTCAATCACATTTCGCTTGTAGACATTCAATACCGAAGATGAAGGGGAAAATTCGACTACCGTGATGGGGCCCCGCTGCTCACGGCGTTTTTTTGTTTTCCGATGTTATTATAACATGTACAAATAAAATTGTTACTAAAAATTTTGGTCGTTTCCCCTGTCGTAGCATCTTGTATAACAGAGAAATTCCGTTTACAAAAATTAGTTTTTCTCGGAAACTAGTTGACATAAAATAATTGTTCAAAAATCTTTTTTATATGATTTTTTTCCTCTTCCCAACGGTGTAAGTAAATGTCGTAAAAACTTTTGAACTTGGGGAAATTTTGACAAAAAGCTTAATTTTCTCACCCAAATGCCTAAAAAACCATGTTTCGCGCATCGGATGCGTTTGGTTGAAGAATTTATCCAAGGTTTTTGGACTTTCTACATTTTTACCAAATTTCGTAGAAATAGGATATTTCGTTCGAGAGTTATCGCGCGGACACATAAATACATACATATAAGTTTTAGTAAATATCATATAAATTTTAGTGAATGTCATTTTCGACTCCTAAGGACTTCAAAACTAAGTTTCTATTATGAACGCAGGCTGAAGTCGTGTCATGACAGTGGCTCTAATAACTGAATTTTTAGTATACCCTGTGTATATGTATATGTATATATATATATATATATATATATATATATATATATATATATATATATATATATATATATTACATAAAGTCCACCTAGAATATACGGTCGAGCTGATTTTTTAATGAGGTCCAGCGGAATCTTGCAGATCCAAAAACGCTAGTAATAAGCTACCGAACCAATTCTAAAAAATTTCTCACTGCTACAGAATTAAATTATTTTAGATGGATACAACTATGCTGCACAAAATCCGTTCGGGTTCTTGGGTCGCCAAAAATACCAAAACTAATTACCCAGCCGATTTTAAAAATTCTTTTACTCTTAGAAAGCTAAACTAGTTTAAATAGGTACAGGTCTTAGATGAGATCCGCCAGTGCCCAATATTTGGAAATTCGCTATGTTATGCAGATGCTGCGACAGGAGTATTATTACTATCATCTGGGTATTTCAGTACATTTTACTACTTTACATGCACACGTTAGGAGAATTGTAGTGCGTAGGTGAGTGTACAATATTATGAGAACCGCTAACGACACTCTGACAAATCGCCAGTGTGATATCACCCTAATGACGTCTGACAATGAGATAAATGATATAATTTTTCTGTCTTTATGGATGATGACTTAATTGCAAAAAATTTCAATTTCACAAACAAGAGCCCGATTTGTTACGAAATATGACATTTGAATTCCTATATTGCATTTCCCTCGTACGACTTATTAACTTGAAAACCGGATATTAGTTACAGTAACTTCCACCAATCAGGACACGGATTCTTTAAAATAAATATTTTGATTATTAAAAAAGTTATTGATTATACAGCTATATACAGCAATCTAATATACATGTATATACCGGTATAAAATGTTTTTCCCAGCGCTCACATCGTAATTTAATTGAGTGCAAAGAACTAAAATATGAATAAATAACTAGTATTGCATTCTATACTGTTAATAGTTCAGCCGCAGTAAATTTACCTACATAATTAAATTTTCACTCAAATATTTTGGAATATCTTAGTGATTCTGGTTCTAATACTAAATATAAAACTACCTTTAAGCAACACTTTATCAAAATTGGTCAATTAAATTCGTACATATGCAAATCAATTATTCAAGGTGGACGAATACTCAAGTGTTTGTAAACGTAAATCTTTCTGCACGAAACTTTATAAAATATCTATGTAATATGCATAGGAATTATGCAAATATTTTAGTTTGAAAAATAATTTAGAATTTGTTTTAATTATTGTTTTTGTTTTTTTACTTAAATGAAGTTAGATTACAAAATTTTGGTCAATATTCGCTTTAAAATAGTGTCGCATCTATTATGAATAGTGAAAAAACAATCGCTTCAAATAAGTAACAATAAAATGAAGGAAACAATTTTCATCAATATAATTCATCAACGATACCCAGTTATTACCTAGATTTACTTGAATCCTTTATGTTAAATGTGTAATTCCTTTCACCTATGTAATAACAATAATAACGGCGTTAGGTGAGTTTCTAATTAGGAGAAACAATTTTCGTATAACATAAAATCTGTTCTAACATTTTATACAAAATTTTGGCTAATTTACTTACATAAATGTCCTTATTATTCATATTATTATTAAATTTAGAGGTTCCACATTAGGCACAACTGTCCCATATTTAATTTTTTATCCCATATCCAAAATTTTCCCGCACTGAACAATGTACAAATAAGGAAATAATAAAAAATAGACCTAAAACTTCACTTTAAACCTCAATATTTCAAAAACGGAGCTTAAAATTGAAGAATACTAAAGGCAACTTAATTTTTTTAAATAGAACTTTTTAACTATGCTAGACACAGTGAAACTCGTGAAAAAACTTTCGCTTCCTCTTCAATATAGGAAAGTACCTCTAAAATTTAAATTTTTTTTTGCTGCTTATTGATATTTTTACCTATAGCATATATGTGCAAAGTTTACCTTTTATAAGTTCAAAGATACTGAAATTATAAATTGAATGTGCTTAATAGCCGGTCACAAACTTTTGTTTGCACAAACTGTTTGCGCAAACACAAGTTTGTGTAAACGAGACATGTGGACGTGAAGTTTGCGCAAACATCACGTCCACGCGTCCTGTTTGCACAAACTTATGTTTGCGCAGTTTGCTCAAACAAAAGTTTGTGTCGTGTAGACCGACTATAATGAACAAACATAATGAAAATATAAAGGTATTAAAATTTTAATATTTTGACTACAGCACCTTAAAAAGGATAAATGAACTGATGGACAAATTGGCTTATTCTTTTAGTTACGGCTAAAATATGTCATTAATAATTAATTTAAATACTAATAATACGTCTAATATTAAGGATTTTGTTGCTATATTTCCGTATATTTTTTTTTTTAAATTTTGATAAACAAACTAAAATATGTTTTTGGTATAATATTCTAAATTTCTGAAAAAATTTATTAGTTATTAAATTTATTTGTTTCGGAAATAATTATGAAGTTCCTTTTAATTTCCGAATTTTAGGTTGTGCATAATTTTGAGAGACCACAAGGCGTTGTGGTCGATTTTTCCGCTCGATATATATATATATATATATATATATATATATATATATATATATATATATATATATATATATATATATACATATATATATATATATATTATATATATATATATATATATATATATATATATATATATATATATATATACTAGCGGAAATAATTAAAGGATCAAAAAAAATTCCAAATTTTTTACTCTTAAACTCTCATAATCTCGAACAAAATGAAAAAAAATTTTTCTTTGCTTTTTTCGCATTTTTATCAACAACAGTATTTAAATTTATAAAAAAAGAAAATTACTTAAAAAATTTTCAAAAAAAAATTTTTTTACGAATTTTTCGAAAAAATTTTTCAAAAATTTTCTTGAAAAATTTTAGAAAAAAATTTTTTAAGAAATTTTCTTCTTTTTATAAATAAATACTGTTGTTGATAAGAAAGTGAGCTGAAAATAAATTTTTTTTTCATTAATTTTAATTATCTTATTTTTTATTTATAATAATTATTTTTTAATTTTAATTATTAAAATTAAAAAATTTAAGCGTTACTTGGGAAATTGCACCTTCTTGTATAACTACAGAAGGTTAAACGTAAATAAATTAATTTTGTTATTTTAAATTATTTAGATAAATATGAGTCAGGATAATAATAATGAGAAATTTATAAGAAGAGTGTTGTCTCTTATTCGTAATCTCTCTTCTTTTTATTAAATCATATTATCATGGATACACAATATTTTGATATTTGTCAAAATAATTATGAAATTTTTCACAACTTTAGATTGTTCTGGCGGTACCTGAGTGAAGTGAAAACATTACCACAACGTTTTCTATCAATAAAAAATATTCTTAACTTTCATATATATCTAAATTCCAGAACTGTTACTTTATATAAATTGGGCCTTATTTTTTACACTCTTTAAACGTTAGCGATGACTCAACCCGGCCGAATAGGCTTGTCAGAACGGAATTTCTATGTAGAATAAGTATCCAAGATTCTATCTTCTCAATTTGACGCGTGTTGAATTGACCATCGCAAATCGGCCAGTAACTCCTGGTCTATAATCAATCTGAAAATAAAAAGACACTAATGTAGCTATGTTCAGGCCATATAACCTTTGTTACGTCATATAAGCGCTCGGAAACTATAGGCTCGTTATCGGTTCTTAGTTTAAAAATTTATTTTTAATTTAATATAACTTCTTAATTATTATGTTTAAAAAAAATATAGTTTTCTTATAAAACTTATATATGATTTATAAAAAAAAAAATTTTTCTTTAAAAACCTAATTACCTAAGGAAGTAAAGAATAATTTTTTTAGTCGAATTTTCCTTGAAAAAATTAGACTTATAGAGCCTATACGATATCTAAGAACGGCGAGAGTAGGGGCGATATCCGTTTTCGGACCCGTAGAATACGATTATGTAGAAAAAAAGATGTCTGATATATATATATATATATATATATATATATATATATATATATATATATATATATATATATATATATTCCTGCCACCTTTTAATATGTGTAGGGCCTCCTTAAGGAATTTAAGAGCTCAAATTTGGTAAGTGGGGCTCATTTTCGAGGCACCTCATACTATCAAACTGGAGTCAAATTTTGGGCAAATTTTTGACCCGACCCAACTTTTAGGCGGGTGGTGGGGGGGGGGGGCGTTAAAACAATAAAACGGGTTGGAAATAATGTTTCGGTCAATTATCTACAACATATCCAAAATTTAGTTTCCTAGGATGATTTGGAGGGAGTAGAGGAGGGAAAAACGATTTTGGCTGGATCTAACACACCTTCAGCCCCCCAGAATTAACGTAAAGGGTTGAAATTTGGTGTGTTGATAGAGTTCATACCTAGGTTGTGGTTTTTGGAGGTTTTAATATTTTACCCCCACCCCCCTCACTTTTAAGCTACAATTTCATGCTTTTTCGACGTTTTCGAAGTTTGTACCACTCGCACAGGTCACCCAAATAAACCTAGAGGGCTGAAATTTTGTATTCGGATTGAGTTAGTATCAAGGGGGTGGCCTTTGGGTGTCTCAGCTTTTAACCCTTACCCCCACCATTTTTATACCAAAAAGAACATGATTTTTCTTGTTTTTTAACAGTTTCGTTCGGGTCAAAATCTCCCCAAATATACCTAGAGGGCTGAAATTTTGTGTACAGGATAAGTTAATAGCCAGCCACTGCTTTTTAAAGGTTTCCCCTTTTAACCCTTACCCCCACAATTTTTACGCCAATATTTCCTTGATTTTTTTGCTTTTTTTCTAACACGTCTAGAGACTCTCTAAGGAAACCTAGAGGGCTGAAATTTTGTACATGTATTGACTTAGTATCCAGACAGTGCGTTTTAGGGATTCCACATTACTTTTCCCCCCACTTCTCCCATTTTTACATCGAAATTCAGTAGTATTGTTAAATGTATTTTAAATGCTTTATCTTTATTCTAATACAAGTAGGCGTATAGTAATTTTAAAAATTAAAAGAAAATGAATTTACTTTTTTAACAAATGCAATACATACATATAGGTAGTTGCATACATACATATAATATTACATATAGGTATTTCTATATGTATACATACACATAAAGTAGGAATTTTGGATTTTTATTATTTATAAAATAATTTTTATTTTTTATTTTTTTTTATTTTTTATTTTTTATTTATTTATTTATTTTTTTTTTTTGAAAGAAAAAATATCTTTATAAAGGCCTTCCAGTTTACTATTTAAGGTCCTTTTTTAATATTTAAAACTAAAACATAAAGGCAATTAGCGGATAAACATGGGCAGGAATGTCCTCGTACGAATTTTGTTGGTTTTTTTTCTGCTACCTGTTTTCGGAACAAAATTGAAATTTACTGAGATGCAGCCCTTAAATACTTAAAACCTTTTTTTAAAGCCTCGATCAGCCGAACAGTCATCACCAGTTTTGAAACCAACAAAATGACAATTCGGTTGTAGACTTTCAATCACATTTCGCTTGTAGACATTCAATACCGAAGATGAAGGGGAAAATTCGACTACCGTGATGGGGCCCCGCTGCTCACGGCGTTTTTTTAACAAATGTAACACATAAATATTAAGTAATTTAAAAATGTTATTAATGTCACTGTTTATTTATAAACTAGGAATTTTGGATTTTTATTTATAAAATAGAAATTTTGAATTTTTTTGGAAAGAAAAAATACCTTCATAAAGGCCTTCAAGTTTACTATTTAAGGCAGATAAGCATGGGTAGGAATGCCCTCGTACGAATTGTGTTGTTTTTTTTCCTGCTAACTGCTATCGGCACAAAATTGACTGAGATTCAGCCCTTAAAAACTTAAATTTTTTTTTAAAGCCCCGATCAGCCGATCACTCATCATCAATTTTGAAACCATCAAAATGACAAATCGCTTGTAGACTTTCAATCACATTTCGCTTGTAGACATTCAATACCGAAGATGTAGCGAAAAATTCGACTTCCGTGATGGGGCCCCGCTACTCACGTCTCTTTTTATTTTACAGTTTTTAGTGTAATTTTTAATTTTAACTTGAAGTTTAATTACTTTGCATATTATTTAATATTTGATTATTAACACTTGTGAAATTGTTGGCTATATGATACAACATTACTGGTGAACCAGTGGCTGTCAAAATTTTTTAAGAAGTTATTTTCTTCGACATTATACATCCTAGCTACAAGTTATATTAATGTTTCTTGTTTAGTTTGTCATTCTCATTAATTATTACTTAGTTTAATTTGGGACAGGGGTCACGACTCACTCTGTATATTAAAAGAAACATCAAAGTGATTTATGACTGTTTTATAAAAAGTTCTTTTGAGATTTATGTTATGATACTTTAACTTTTAAGTACTTTTAATTTTTTTCTGAGTTGAAATATCTATACTTAAATTCAAAATATGTATTGTACTCTTCCTGAAATTATTTCTAGCAATTTGTTACTCGACCTGTCTAATAAAACATTGCAATATTCTTTTCTTTGCGGTGAACCTAATAAAAGAAACTATATATTTTGTAACTAATCGGAGGTGCTAACGTTATAGTTCAGTGATATCTTATTTTTTTATTAAAAATAATAATTAGTAGCTATTAAACAGTCAATAAACATAAAAATTAATAATATATTTGAAACCACCATGTAAGACCAGAAATAACCTTCACACATAATTTAAAATAACATAGGTAAAATAAGTGAAAAGATTAGAATTAAATTTGCATATTTGTATAAGTAATAAATATATATCATATAACAGAAACAGACATCTGAAAATATCTGTAAAGAAATGGAGACTAGTACAATTTGAATTAGTATTATAGCATTAAAGAAACACCAAGAACTGATATAATAAATTATAACAATAGTTGTGGTAAACACATTATTTAAAAAAAAATTCTTAAAAAGTTTGGGGAGACAAGTCTACCAACCTTGCTAACTTTCCATTGGGTACCTTTAAGACTAGAGACTATTGCACGTGGCCCCTGTACCCTGAACGAAGAAATTCGAGAAGGAAAACATTTCACAAAAATTTTTGAACTATTTTTTTTCATTATAAATACAAACCGCTAATCTAAGCTTCCTGCAATATCGTCTTTGTTCTCGAGATCTACGAAGCGAAAGAAAAATCATAAACGAACCCACACACAGACATCTCCCTAAAAATGATGAATTAAGATTCTAATGACCTTGAAACATGGAAATATGTCCAAATTTACAAAATTTGACCCATTTTTTTCCCAAAAATTGTGGAAAACCAAGTTTTGCTCAAGGATCACTGAGATCTTGAAAAAAATAGACGTCAGTCTAAACTTGGGACGCCAAAGTTGTTCCAAAATTGAAGTTTACCTAAAACTATACGTAGGAATATCTACACGGAGAGAAAATTCCTATAAAAATTACTGCGCTCATACTACAATCGACGTGCAACAGGCGAACTTATATATAGTTATATTATTGTAATTTTTATAATTTTACCGTACAAAAATTGGATATGTTCGCCTGTTACACGTCGATTGTAGTATGAGCACAGTAATTTTTATAGGAATTTTCTCTCCGTGTAAGAAAAAGTCTCAAGATATGAAAATTAAGTTATTGGAATATGAATATAACTCTTTTAGAGTCTTTTGGCGAGCGGAGTGACGTACTGCAAAGAAGTGATTTTGTTTATAAATTGTATAGAGTTTTAGAGTGTCTTTTAAGTATCCTTATAATTATCAATCTACGGAATGTCCAACATGCAGAAGTTAGATATGTTCTAAATGATGTTTAAATTTCCATAAAATGTCTATAAAAATTTATCAAAATTTAAGTACGTTTATACCTATCAATACGGGTATCTACGAAAAGGTGTAGAAATTAGATACATCATACATTACTGAAACAGTTACTCCAGAGTCGTTTGGCGAGTGTAGTATAGTACTACAAGTAACTTATTATTTTACTAAATTTCTAGATAATTTAACTCAAAATTCAAATAACTCGAGGCGAGTGGAAAGGCGAGCGTTATATATTACTATAATTTATATTAATATTCATGTATTTATGTATTAATACCTACTGGATGTCCCGGCGATACAAACGATTTACATGTTAATTTTTATAACATTGGATTCCCATAAGGAAAAAGTTATGTCACAAGAGTACTTTGGATAAGCATATTCCTATTTTTGGTAATTTTATTTATAAAATAATTTTTTTCCATCAAATTATCTGCATTATTTCTTCAACAGAATATTCTTTTGGTATTTTTATTATTTTAATATTTATTTTCAAGAAAATAAAAAATGCCTTTTTGAATTTATAGCAGATGACACAAATATTTATTATGTAAAAATGTGAATTACTTGAAAATTCATTTCTTTATTTTATTGCATTATTATTGTTCAATAGTAACAGTAGTTATAATATTAAATTAGTATTATTAGTTTGTTCAAAGCACTCTTGTGACATAACTTTTTCCTTATGGGAATCAATGTTAAAAATTAACATGTAAATCGTATGTATACATCCAAATGGGACACCCGGTATATTCTTTACCTATATTACACGCACTTAATTAACAGACACGCCCATAATTATTGATAAAGGAACTGATTAGCTACGAATTAATTATATGTCCATTTATTATTCTCAAGGGACTTTCTTTGTGTTAACAATAAACAATTTTACATCAGTTATATTAACTGTTTGACAGATAAGTAAAAAAAGCCATTACCATTTTGCTTCTAGATAGCAATTAAATGCATTTTTCTTTTTTTTTTTTGTTTGTTTATAGAAAAACAACACATAATAAATAGTACAAAGGCTAATTACGTTATATTATAAATATTTATTTGAGATATATTTCAAAAAAGAACAATATCACTTACAAAGATTGTAGAAGAATTTCCTAATGACAGTGTTGACAATGAAATTCGTTCTACCATATATCTGGTAACAATACTTTTAATAGTTGTTGTAATGGTTTTTATTATATTCCTTTTCTTAATTATCCAATATTAATAAAAATAATTGATATCGGAAATCAGAAATTAATATGAAATTAACTACAACTTTTATTGCAACTTCCTACAACAACCAAATTGGTATTGCTAATTTCCTAATTTTTTGTTTATTAGTATTGTACTGGGTTGATTGTTTAAATCGTAATATATTTTAACAATAAATAAGGAATAGGAAATAGCTGTTGGTGTATCAAACAGATGCTTGTAAATTTTATGAATTTTATATTTAGATATTAATGTTAGAGAACTCCTTTAATATGAGTCAATTGACCCACCATTATACGGTATTTGACAGTTTTTCAAAAAGTGTTTTAAATTGTCATCATATCATAAAAAATTTGGGAAAAAAATTATTGATAATTGGCAAAAAAATGCTTTTTTATATATTAGTTAAAAATTTCTCTCTAAAATACACACATTTTTCTCGAGCCATCACATCTTTCCTGCCGCTATTGTCAAAAATTAGACAAGAGATTCTTAGTAACATCGTAAAACATTTGTAACATTTACTCCTCAGATTTTGTATGTATTTTTTGATTATTTTATTACATTACAATAAAATGATTAGGAAAGAAAAAAAGAAGAGAAATTCTATACATTTAATGTTTTGACCAAATTTTCATATACCTACATATAACCTCAAATAATGATTATACTGATTGTGACGTAAGCTATTTCTGGTTGCTGTTTCTGAATACACCATCATTAGCGTAAATTCTGTAATTTTATTTAATAAAATTTTTACATTTTATTTTGAATGATATGATTTTTTAAATGGGGCAATATTCAGTACTATTATCAATAAATTACTTACTTAAAAGTTAAAATATATTTTTGCAACTACTGTCAAACACCCTATTGACGATAATCAGTTCTACAGTTTCTTCAACCATTTATATTTGTTACTTAAATTCATAAACTTTTTTCTTCAAAATTTTTTTAAATATTTTATAGTAAAACCCTTTTTATACATTATTAATTTAGTTTTGCACTATTACATTTGTTACAATTTAGTAAAAGAATGTTATAATTCAAGTTTTATATAAGTGAAGGGAAGGTAATATCCATTACTGGCAAGTAATGGATAAAATTCAAAATTATAAAAATAATAAAAACCTATACTATCTATTTTCAGTACTATCTTTATTTCAATTATGATTGTTTAAGTTTGGTAAGTAAATTGCACCCACCTTTTGCTGGAATTAATTTTTTGTGCCTGCTAATAAGAAGAAGCTAACAACAGAAATGTAAAACGTTTCCGTTCTGTTTTTAATTGAAGTCTGCTGAAGGGTAGCGATTGGGATCAGTATAACTGGTAAGGGACTGATATATAAAATTTTTATAAACTTTATACTAATAGTTTAAAAAAATCCCAGTGGAAAAGTCTATTTCGTCCAAAACAAATCAAAGTTTATTTGGTGTTTTTTGGGGTAGATGAAGACATTTTTGAGAAAAATTGTTGAAAACACAGTAGCTGCAAATTAAAATTTCTAAAAATTATATTTTATAAAATGTTTCGAAATTTTCTCCGCGCTTCCTCCCAAGTGGTATAGTTTATATTTGCAGTTATCTTTACCCACTGTAATGCCATTTCGAAAAGAAATATAATACTGAATGAAGGTATGCTATGACTCCTACCTTGTTGTAAAATTTCAGAAATTTTTTAATTCTGATATAGAAGATAAGTATCTGTAAAAAAAGAAAAAAAAAAACAACCAAAATCTAGTAAGCTACGTAACTTATAAGAAACAAATTTTATCCTTGAAATAACAAAGAACTTACGGGTCTCTTGTTTGTTTTGCCATGATAGCCCTCTTGGCCAATTATTAGATTTATATGTTTATGTATTGTCAGTGTTGTGAATTGTCTTTAAATGTATAAAATTACTTTATCATAATAATTAAATTACTAAGTCGCTGGCAAAGAATGATCGAAAGATCGGACGGCAATATCAATACAAAAAAGCACTTTTGTAAGGCTACGTATCCATCTGATAGAAAAACTAACGAGAGCTGCTTTCAAAGGTCGTAATTAGAAGTGGATACATATTATGTAATTGTGTATTATTCGACAATGGAAACACAGTGTAAACTCATATCTACGACAGTTACTCTCAAAATTCAAAACACGTTCGTATTATGATAGCATTCATAGCTAAATTTATATTGCTTTTTTTATGTCATCGAAGATGACATATTAATACGGTTGTGTGACTGAATAATTATTGAGTTGTACATCCATACTGAATAAACGCAAGAGGGCTGTAGAGCTAACAACTATAGAGTTAACAAAAAATCATAAATTAACACTTTCACGGAGATAACATTACTTAGTGCGTGTCAAAAACACGCATTTTTTGTTATTTTTATTTGTGATATTTTGTCGTGTGGAGACACCTTTGTACTTTGTTTAATAAAGATCTATTAAACTGAATATTCAAAAAATTCAAATAATATCTTTCGTATGAGTTTCCTCACTTTTCATAAAAAAGTTCCAGAGAAAATTTGAACAAAATAAAATCTCCTTATCTCTCTCTTAAAAAATTCCGATTTTTCCAAAGCGTCAAAAATGGTTTTAACTTATAATTACAGAATCACTGGACAAATTATGTATAAATTTATCTTCTTTCAATCTCCATTCGATAAAAACGAAAAGATGGTTTTTTTTTAAATCCAATGAAAATCCGTATATGCTCAAATTGTACCTACTAATTTATAGTCATTATAAAATTTTAGTGTACGTCCCATTCGTATTTCTTCAACCATGCAGAAAAGATCAAAAACTAAAAATTTTCCCGAATATTTTTGCGGTTTTTACAAAAAACTTTTATTGTTTGTAATTATTCTGTTTGTATCCGTATATTTGAGATTATTGTTACTGATACGTATTCTAAAAATATGATACAGTATTGGGAATTGAAATAGAAAATGATTTCATGAGAGATAAACGTAGATTTATTTACATCCTGGCTAAATTACTTTAATATGCATTAATTAACATTATCTGTATATTATATTATAATTGGATAGGTACACGTGAAACTTAAAGAGTAAATTATTCTAGTAGCAGCGTTTAGTTACGTATGGGAAATTTTCATTACTTAAAATTTAGTCACTCGTATTTTCAAAATAATGTTTCAATTCGGTGGAGTAATTTATATTAAAATTTGTGGTTGGCGTGGAAAGAAGGAAGAAAATTAATAAAATTAATTTTTAGTCGAATTTTTCCTTGAAAAAATTAGACTCATACAACCTCTACGATAAGAACGGGTCGAGGCGAGAGTAGGGCGGTATCCGTTTTCGGACCCGTAGAACACGATTCTGAAGAAAAAAAATGTCATATATATATATATATATATATATATATATATATATATATATATATATATATATATATATATATATATTATATATTATATATTATATACAGTGGTGGCCACAAAAATAGCACACCTTGTAGAAAATAAGGATAATATAAAATTTTTGGGATACAAATAAATATAATAAACGAAAACTAGCATAAATAAATTACTATAATTATTTAGTAAAAAAATATATTAAAATTAAATATTATATTACTATATTACTTACAGTTTTAAAAAGAAAAACAGAAAAGCAGGAAATATATCTGGACATTAAAATAGCACACTTTAATAAATTTAATATTAAAAGACTTTTCAAAAGCGATATAGCACTCTAACATAAACTATACTGTTTATATGAAGTTTAATTATTTAATATTTCGTTGGAAAACTTTTACATTCAATTACTTTTGCACATCTCATAGGCATACTTTCCACTAATGAACGGTAACGTTCAATAGGAATGCTATACCAAATTTCCTGCACAATCTTTCACAAATCTTCTAAATTCCTTGGATTTTTCTTTGATAATTTGTTTTTAAGATATTTCCAAAGATTTTCCAATGGATTTAAATCTGGACTTTGCGTTGGCCAGTCCAAAACTTATATTAATTTATTTCTTAGCCATTGTTTTATTTCCCCTGCTGTATGCTTTCGATCATTATCCTGCATAAATATCCAATTAACGGGCAAATGTTTGTCTGCAAAAGGTTCCATATCGTTTTTTAATATATGTATATATACTTTGTGGTCCATTTTTCTATCAATTTTTACAATGGGGTCTACACCATGCCAAGACATGGCTCCCCAAACCATGACACTTCCACCATCATGCTTAATAGTTTTTACTGTGTACAATGGATTGTGAGACTGGTTTGGAGAACGTCGCACATACACTTTCCCATCAGAACCGAATCGATTTATTTTAGTTTCATCGCTTCACAACGCTTTTTTCCAAAACGACACGTCTTTTTTTAAATGTTCTTTTGCGAATGCAAGTCTTTTTTTTTTATTTGCACTAGAAATAAGTGGTTTCTTCTGGTTAATACATTCTTGTAAATTATGTTCATTTAAACGGCGACGGACAGTTCTGGCTGATACTACGACACCATGGTTTTCTTCTAATTCCTTTTTAATTTCAGTTGTTCAGTGTCTTAAAAGGATTAGAAGTGCTGGCGCGGTATATAATTCGGTCTACTTGTGGAGTTGTCTTCCTCTTTCTGAGTTTCCTATTTATATTTTCGTATGATTTAGTTTCCTTGTATGCTTTTATTGCATTATATATAACTTTTCTTGAGCACATTAAAATTTTCGCTATATCAGAAATATTCATTTTTTGATTTGTTAATTCAATAATAATTTTCCTCTTTTCGGGAGTGCAGTGCTTTCTCCTCCCCATTATATTTACAAAATATATACTAAAAATACTTTTTAAAACAAATTAATATGATTAATATTAATTTTAATCTTTGAGAGATGTTATCTGGTTCACTGTTCCAATGAAAATAATGATGTGTGCTATTTATATGACCACATGAATATACAACTACTTGAAAAAATGTCTTACTCCGATGAAAGCTGATTACATTTATTTCTGACAATGTATATTTTTTATTAATTTATGAGTATCTAAATGTAATCAAGTATACTGAATAAGTTTATTGAATAGTTTTATTAATTTACACGTGTATATTCAGAATTTTTAACAAGTGTGCTATTTATGTGGCCACCACTATATATATATATATATATATATATATATATATATATATATATATATATATATATATATATATATATATATATATATATTCCCGCTACCTTTTGACATCTGTAGGGCCCCCCCTATGGAAGGCAAGAGCTGAAATTTGGTAAGTGAGGCTCATTTTCGATACGCATCAATACTATCAAATTTTGGGTAAATTTTGGATCCAACCCAATCTTTAAGGGGGTGGTGGGGAGCAACAAAACAATAGAACTTTTCTAAGCCGGTTGAAATAATGTTTCGGTCAATTATCTACAACATAATTTTTATTATTTTTTAACAGTTTCGTTCGGGTAAAAATCTCCCTAAATAAATCTAGAGGGCTGAGGCTTGTGTACAGATTAAGTTAATAGTCAGCCACTGCTTTTTAGAGGTTTGAACTTTTAACCCTTACCCCCACGATTTTTACGCCAATATTTCCTTGATTTTTTTGCTTTTTTTCTAACACGTCTAGAGGCTCTCTAAGGAAACCTAGAGGGCTGAAATTTTGTACGTGTATTGAGTTAGTAACCAGCTAGTGCCTTTTAGGGATTCCATTTAGGGATACTTTTCCCCCCACTTCTCCTACTTTTACATCGGAATTCGATAGCGTTGTTATAGGTGGTTAAATGTGATTTATATTGATAACAATACAGTAGGCAGAATAAATTTAAAGAAACAAATTAATACTATCATTTATCACAAATGCAATACATATGTAAGTAATTTAATAGTATATTATTCAACAATCTAGTAATGATAGCCATTACTCACGAATGTAAATTAAAAATCACAAAGTGATTGAAAAAATTATCCGGATTTTCCGGGAATCGAACCCAGGATCGCCTGGTAACTAGCCAGGCGTGCTAACCACTACACCAACGATCCTATATGCTCGACAGGCGTCCGAGCCGGACACCCATTCAATCGCCTATGTGTATTAGTACTCTCTCTGATTCGAGAAACAGTTAGAATTCTAATTTCAAATATTATCGAGTGCTTGTGAGACATTACTACGTATGACAAATTTTTGATTGCATTTCAACACACGCATTATTGATTGTGATTATTGATTGAGTTTAACTGAACGATAAGTGAACATATCAATAATGCGTGTACTGAAATGCAAACAAAAGTTTGTCATACGTAGTAATGTATCACAAGCACTCGATAATATTTGAAATTAGAATTACTCACGAAGATGAAATTGCATCCAAATGCATCCTAATGCATCTGCGTGAGTAATAGCCATTGCAAGCGAGTAGAATACAATATTTTTTCTACGACTTTTTGCTTTTAAATTTAAATAAAATTGAATAAAATTTTAAATCAAATTTTTAGTCTATTCCTAATTTCATTAAATATTTGTATAATATGTATAAAACGATCAACAAAGTATGAACTACTTTGTTTACTTGGACGTTACTACGCAACATATATTAAATTAAAACTTGATACATACACTATTCACAAAACAATCGTGAACCCATTGAATAAAGGTTAAGACTGTGATTTCATTGGTCAAAAAAGTATTGAGTAATGATCATTCCTCCACACCTTTGAATAACGACAAACTTTCTCAACAATTAACAGATACATAATGAGTGTGTTTTTCAATAGGAGTAGAAAAAAAAATGTTATTGATGTCATTATTTATTTTATTTATAAAATAGGAATTTTGGATTTTTTTGGAAAGAAAAAATATCTTCAAAAAGGAATTCCAGTTTACTATTTAAGGTCCTTTTTTAGTATTTAAAAATAAAATACAAAGCTACAATTGGCAGATAAGCATGGGTAGGAATGCCTTCGCACGAATTGTGTTGGCTTTTTTCCTACTAACTGCAATCGGCACAAAATTGAAAGTTACTGAGATTCGGCCCTTAAAAACTTAAAACCTTTTTTTAAAGCGCCGATCAGCCGGACACTCATCATCAGTTTTGAAACCACGAAAATGACAAATCGCTTGTAGACTTTCAATCACATTTAGCTTGTAGACATTCAATACCGAAGATGAAGGGAAAAATTCGACTTCCGCGATGGCGCCCCGTTGCTCACGGCGTTTTTTTATTTAAAGTGTAGACGCCAGGTTCATAAATTCGAATTTTATCGATATTTAGGAATTTTAGCAGTCGTGCATAAAGCTTTGTATGCAACTTGTACATAATTTGACTTTATCAACTCGCCTTTTTTTTATTGGCCTCGCTCGCAAGCTCGCTCAGCCATAAACACGGCTCGTTCATAAAGATTTTCATTATGTACTTGTTGCATTATAAGAAGAACTATTATAAGAACGTTGCAATTTATGCAAAGTATGTAATTGCAGTAACTGTCTTACATTGTCAATATATTATACATATCATTAAAATTAAAAACAATATTTCAAGATCTTTTAGAAAAAAATTTAGCAAGGACATTTAGAAAAGATCTGTCTATAAAAAGGGATTTACTTTCCATATTAACCAGGAAGGGAGTAAACATGCGTCTTAAGTTAATATTTTTATTGTAGTATGTTTCAGTTAATTTACTTCCGAATGTGGACAATGTATATACATTCCTGATATCTTTATTTTATAATAGCTCAAATCTCCTCATTAAATCTTTCATATCAAACTAATATTGAAAAAACCTGATATTAAAGAATTTAAAGAAATTGTAAACAAAGACGATACGGATTGGTGATGACCGTGTCGCTACTGGCATCTCTTTCTTAAAAATGATTGGAATTTCGAAAATGCCAAGAATTCGTTCTAGAATATTGATCTCACCCATATATTGTATAAATTTTATTATTTCTTATTTTACCTGTGTTACTATAATACCTAACAATGAATTCGTATATTAAATACATACTTACACATACAGCTGAACTCTTTTTTATGCGGTCTTTTTTTGTGCGGTTTTTTTGTGCGATTTTTTTTTGTGCGATTTTTTTTATGCGGTTTATAAAAAATGACCATTAAAATGCATAATGTGAATCAAAATCACGAGACAGTAAGAAATTTAAACAATTAATATAATAACTTTCTTTGATAAAGATATTTTTTAACGATTTTTAAGCATTTAATCAATAGGTTGCATAAGAACATAAATTATTGCATCATTTAATTTTTTTTACCCATGTATTTTTCATAATTTTCATAATATTATAAAAACGAAATAAAATGTTCCTACGTGTAAATTAAGGCTTTATCTTGTTTATAGAAGCAACTTCTAAGGAAATTTCTGAGTTTTGAGCATTTTGAGTGGTGTTTTTTCGATGAAACCTTTTTTATGCGGTCCCGACCAACCGCATAAAAGAAGTTTTTTGTGCAATCTGGATCGAACTATACTTCCTATAGCTATTGATGATATTTTTGAATATAATTTTTTGTGCGATTTTTTATGCGGTCTCCTCCACCCTACAAAAAAAGGATCAGCTGTATATGTATACGTATTTTCATACTCATTTGCATTTTTTTTAAATTTTAAAGATTTTTTAAAAATCTTTCTGATCAAGATCTATATTCACGCCAAATTTCAAATTTCTAGCACTAGTCGAAATACCCTAAGATTATGACTACATCAGAAAATTGAAATAGTCCTCATAAAAAACTTCCTACCTTTAATTAGAATATTAGAGAACCAAGACGGTTGCACTGACTGACTACTAAGAATTATAAATCTTTTGAACATTCGTTCAATATGAGTTCGTTTAAAAGTCAAGGCGTCTTGAAACAACTACAATAATGTTAATATCTTCTACTTAATAAGTTCAGTAAAGCATTTCATTAAGACAAAACCTTGGGTAAATTAAGTCATTCAAAATCTGAATAATCTGGTTTAAGTAAAATTCTTGCGAATTGTATTATTTTATGTAAATATTCTGTTTTATTCGTTAATGACTATTCAGCTTTAATTGTTACAAACGTATATTGTTAAAATTAAAACAACATTGACATTGTCATATGTACATAAAATTAAATAAAACGGTAAATAAAACTTTAATTGATTTCACTTTAGTATTAATTTTTGTAAGTACATAAAAATTATATCATCTTAAAATCATTTCCACAAATAAGAATTACACACGATACACATACATATAAATAGATACAATAATAAATGTAAGAATGATTGCAATGTAAATACAATTAATATTAATTCTTTTAATTGAAAAGAAAAAAAGTTGTTAATATTTTTTTTTATAATTGCTATAATTACATGTATAATGCTCTAAAGTTAAGGGATAAAAGCGTTAAATACTTCTGAAAAGTGACACTGATGTCGTCAAGGTACAAGTTCAAATGAAGAAGAAAAAAATTACTTTACGGTGCTGAAATCGCGGATTAATCGTTAATCAGTAAATAAGTAGTTTAAATAAATAGATAAATTTTTATTTTTCAAACGCGTTTTTCTCGAAACGACTTTCCTAAAAGGTCAAGCCGTACTTCCATGGTGAAACTGCCTCTAATAGCAATTTATATTAATAACTGTACTAACGGTATGGTGAGACTATATATAAGTAATCTACTACCTTCCTGGCTAAACCCGAGTAGTTACGGAGATAACTAAAAAATAAAAAAAATGAGTGCTTTATTCAAAAATACACTAGCGGAAAAAATTAAAGGATCAAAAGAAAAAATTCAAATTTTTTGCAATTTTTCGAATGGCTGTATCTTCGTAAAAAATGGTCGTATCGGAATCGTAATCAAAGCAAATTAAAACCGGAAGTTTCTAGTTTTGAGATCTTGCTTTAAAAAAATTTTCAAAGCAACGTGTATCGCTCAATCCTAGTAAATACATTGAAAAAAAAAATTTCGAAATTTTTTCGAGTTCCTTTTTGCGTCCACGGATTGGAAAAAAAATTTTCCGACTTAACCACCGTATGGACCGGATAACTTGTTCATTCAGCTTTAGTTTGCTTTTTTTTAGACCTTTATACGACCACTTCGCGCTGAGATATCGGACTATGAATGGAAAAGAATCATTTGGTCTTTGACCACCGATATCTCAGTACCCAATGATCACACAGAAAATTGAAGATGGGTTTTAAAAACTCGAATAAATTCTCTACAAGTATTAGCCATTGTTTGTTCAAAAAGAAATTTTTTTGTATACTCTACATGAATTTGAAAAATCAAGAAAAAAAGAGCTTTTGGTGGCTTTTTGGAAATCAAGCGCTAAATTAAAAATTTCGAGAAAACCATAAATGTTAAGTGTGCCTTTTACAGTTCAATATACCCACAAAAACCCCACCGAGTTTCAATTTAATCCATCCAGCGGTTTTTTTGTTTCATTCGATTAAATTTTTAAAAAAATTAAAGGATCATTGTTTTTTGGTCTTAATCTTTCATAAACTTCAACAAAATGAAAAAAAAAATTTCTCAGCTTTTTTCATATTTTTATCAATAACAGTAGGGTAAAAGCCCCGTTTGTGGAACGCGATCCAATAGAAAAACAGTTTTGACATTTATATCTTAATGAAGTTATTTCTGAAAGAAACGTCTGATAACAAAAATTATTATTAATAGAATGATTGTTTTTCAATTTAAATTCATCTCACATTTAATGTTTCTTTACTTAATTAAAGAAATACATATATATATATTAAACAATTTTTGCTGAATGTGTCTCTTTTGCGTTTGATCAATGCTTATTTATCGAAACACATGCCTTATAAATTTCAACATTTTCCAGTTAATTTTCGAAGTTAGCGCAATAAAACTATACAAATAATTTTTATTAGTCCAGTTAAGAGATTATAAGAGCTAAATCATCTTTTTATTCGGTTTAAATGTAATTTATATATATGTGTATTTCTTTCAGTACACAATATAACCTCTGTATTTAACTAAAATCATGTACGTAAAATAACTCAAAATTTATATTATAAATAGTTTTAATTTCTTTTTGAGTCTAAAATATTTACTTACTGCTTTAAAATCGTAAAATTTTTAATATTTTTTTTATTTCGGAGCGTATCGTCAATTGATAAATAAAAAAATATTGATTTAAAGTTGCAAAATTTTATTAATAATGAAAAATTGTCGCCATTTTGATAAGTTAGTTTAGAAGGTTTAGAATTGATTAGAACTTTACCAAAATACATAGATGGCGAAACAAAATATAGTATTTTTCTGTGGTATTTTGGTATATTCTGTGATTTTGGTCGTTTATTTTATCGAATATTTAAACCATTCTATATTTTTTAATTTGACATTCTATTTACTACTAGATGTCACTCTATGTCATAGAGTGAAAAGATGGCAAAATATGTATGTGAATGGTATGTAATGTATCTCATGTTGTACATACGTGTTCTTTTTTAGGTGTCAATGTGCTGATTTTTTAAAGGGTGTTAATATATTCTGTCTGTTTTTTTATAGATGTCAACAAATTATAAAACAAAACATTAATAAATCAAAATTTTTGGGTTATATTTTCTTAAAAACATATTCATTGGATTAAAAAAACTTGGTTTCATGCTTATTAAGAAAAAAAAAAGGGTGTTTAATTCATTTATTAATTTTTGTAAGCAAGTTTGATGAAATACCTAAAAATAGTGTTCCACAATCGGGGCTTTTACCCTATTTAAATTTATAAAAAAAAAAATTTCTTTAAAAATTTTCAGAAAAAAATTTTTTTTAAGAATTTTTTGAAATAATTTTTCAAAAATTTTCTTGAAAAATTTTTGAAAATTTTTTTTTTTTTTTTTTTGAAAATATTTTAAGAAATTTCCTTTTTTTATAAATTTAAATACTCTTATTGATAAAAATGTGAAAAAAGCTGAGAAAATTTTATTTTTCATTTTGTTGAAGATTATGAAAGTTTAATATCAAAAAAATGATCCTTTAATTTTTTCAAAAATTTAATCGAATGAAACAAATAAAACGGCTAAATGAATTCGAACTGTATTATCGAACTGTATTAATTGTAAACTGTATTAATTCGAACACATCGAAATTTTCAATGCAGCGCTTGATTTTCCAAAAAGCCACCAAAAGCTCTTTTCTTTTTGATTGTCCAAATTTATATAGAGTATGCAAAAAAAAATTTTCTGAAAAAACAATGGCTAATCCTTGTAGAGAATTTATTCGAGTTTTTAAAACACACCTTCAATTTTCTGTGTGATCATTGGTTGCTGAGGTATCGATGGTCAAAGACGAAATGAGCCTTTTCCATTCAAAGTGCGATATCTCAGCGAGAAGTCGTCGTATAAGGGTCTAAAAAGATAGCAAATTAAGGCTGAATGAACAAGTTATCCGGTCCATATGGTGGTTAAGTCGGAAAACTTTTTTCCAAGTCCGTGGACCAAAAAAGAAACCGAAAAAATTTCGAAAATTTTTTTTCAGTGTATTTATTAGGATTGAGAGATACACGTTGCTTTGAAAATTTTTTTATCGCAAGATATCAAAACTAGAAACTTCCAGCTTTAAAATGCTTTGCTTACGGCTCCGATACGACCATTTTTCACGAACATACAGCCATTCGAAAAATCGCTAAAAATTTGGAATTTTTTTTGATGCTTTAATTTTTTCCGCTAGTGTAATTTTCTCTGTAACTACTTAACATAAAAATAATTCCAAATCCACGTGAAGGCAGACACTCTCTAGAATATTAGACATATTTATTAACATCCCAGTCCTCGTTATTAAGGATTATAACAAGGATAAAATACGATCTAATGTTATTTTTATAGGGTTTCAATTGAGTTACCACCTCAATGGGAGCCCTATGAATATAAGTTTTTATCGGGGGCAGATCCCCCATATCTGATAATATCCTTTTTTGATTTTCCCTGATTATCTCGAAAACTATAGAAGATAGGGAAAAACACTTTATTAGACACAACACTTTATTTTTAAAGAGCTTTCGGTTTTAGCCGAAAAGGTGGTGGACATCAGTTATTGATAGTCTCACCATACCGTTAGTACAGTTATTAATATAAGTTGCTATTGGGGGCAGTTTCATCATGGAAGTGCGGCTAGACCCTTTGTGTACACTCTAATTCAAAATTTTTTAATTAGTTAGATAGTTTCTTTCTACAATTACGTTTTATATTATTATAAACCTAAATTTGAAGTTGTTTAGATTCTTTTATTGCAAAAAAATTATAAAGAATGGCAAAAAATTATGATCCTTTCTTTAAACACCTTTAAAAAATTCAATTTTCAATTTTTTGTGGGGAAAGTTAGGTTTATTTGGAAAAAACTTGCCCTTAAAGTAAATTTGAAACCCTGTTAATTTCAGATGGAAACTGTGGCCCCTAGAATGTACAAAAACAGCTGCGTCTGAAGGTGATCGCCGATGGATGCCAGCTGATATCTTCTATATTTTCCAAGGCAATGCTCTAAAAAAATTAGAATAATTATTTGAATATATGTATAAAATGTTTTCAAAGTTTCAAAAAATTATATAAGTACGTTCCTTCCTTGCCAGAAAATTTCATGCAAATCACAAAAAGACGTAGTCCTATGAAAAAACCAAGAGATCAAATTATAAAAAATTTAAAAAAATAATTAATAAATGTGTAACAAGAAATTAATTTAAAAAGAAGCTGAATTTGACCATAATCGATTATTATTTTACGATCTTAACATTTCATTTTCATAAAGAAACAGTAAATTTTATTCTATAACAATGCATTATTTTTTTTAAAGGTTTTCAACTTTGGATGTTTCCACCAAAAAATAAACTTTCTGGAATTGAGTAACATTATTATACGGATATGAAAAAGGATGTGATAACGCAGCGCCCGCTCTAACGTTTACGCCGCCCCGGGCAAAAGGGAATACTCCCGCCCCTGTGCAAAATCGGCGACTTTTTTGGGTCGCTGGGTATGAAAATGCCGCCCTCTTTTCTTTTTTTACACCGGTGACTTTTTTTTTTGCTCGTCAGCTGTAAAATGCCGCTCCCTTTTACAAAATTTCCGCTCTTAAAATTTCCCGCTCCGAGCAAATCTTTTTTTTTTACTCGTCACTTGTAAAATGGCACCCTCTTTTCACAAAAAGGGGGTGGCATTTTACAAGTGTTACAAGCATTCCCCCTTTAAGGGCGGAAATTTTTTCCCGCCCTTAAATTTGCCGCCCCGGGCAAATGCCCGGGTCCCCCACCTGAAGCGGGCCCTAGATAGCGAAGTAAAAAGGTTATACATATTGTCGTTCAGTTATTTTGTCTGCGATTGTTTTGTTGCGATTATTTTGTTACGTAGTCAAATATAATAAATTATAGGAATGTATTGTTAGATTTTTATTTTGTTTTTGTTACTTCTACAAATAAAACAATGGAAAATAGAAAATTGAGTTTTATTAGTCGTAAAATTTAACAATAATGCATCAATATTTATTGAACATTATACACAAGGCTTATTATATTTTGCGAAATTTACGTAGGTATAGTTATTTCATTTTTTACTGTCAAAAATAGAAATTTATTGCATTAAATTAAGGCCAAAAATTTTTAATAGCGTATATATAATAATAATTTTTAAAACGACTATGCGCTCCTCTCTGGTAGTGAAATTAAAAGCTGTATCATGTAAAATATCTAGTTGGCAATCGAAATTTAATACGTATTATTCTAATTATGTAAACGTTACTAGATTTCTATCGTCAATTAGACACACATACAAAAGTCTAACTTGATAGAGATTCTAGTTTCCCTACCAAGGGAGCGGATGGAAATCTTTGAATTGTAAATATACCTCATTTCAGATACAATTGATCATGAGTTTTCGTTAAAAAATAAAATAAGTTTTATATTCGAAACAAATCAATCTTCTATTCTTTTCTAAAAATAAACTGCAAATTTAAAATTTACATAAATGCAATAATAAAGGAGATAAAGCCAAGAAAACGGAAATTATTTAAATTCAAAGTGACGAAGCATGGTCAAATTTAACTGAAATGAACCATACCTATATGAGAGATTGTCCACATAATTCTTTTAAATTTTATGTTTTCAAATTGTAAAAATTTTAAGTTAAAATTTAATCCTTTTATAAATTTTATTCTCTTATTGCGCCATCAAAGATGCGATCAATGAAATTCGGCGAGTCTAAGTAGCACGACTTTAACTTTTATTTTATTCCTGAAACGAGGGGTCGGCAGCCCGCGACCCGTTGCAAGTCTTTGTGCGGCCCACCAAGCAACATAATTTTTCGAACAATTATTTGCTCTCTTTATACACAGTTGAGCATACTCTGTACTTTTTGTTATTCGACGTTATTATAACATGTAAATAAAATTGTTATTAAAAGTTTTCATCGTTTTCCCTGTCGTAACATCCTGCATATCAGCGAATTTCCGTTTACAGTAATTAGTTTTCTCGGAAACTAGTTGACATAGAATAATTGTTCACAAACCTTTTTTATGTGGTCTTTTCTCCTCTTTCCGACGGTGTAAGAAAATATCGCAACAATTTTTGATCTTGGGGGAATTTTGGCAAAAAACTTTTTTTTTTCACGAAAAATGCCTAAAAATCCACAGTTTTGTGTCTGGGTGAAGAATTCATCTAAGATTTTTAGACTTCCAACATTTTTACGAAATTATCTAAAAATAGGATATTTTGATAGGATATTTATATGTATGTATGTATACCCTGTTTCAAATACAGTTGAGCATGAGTCATCCTTAAACAATTAAATAATTTTTTTTTATTTTATTATTAAAAAACAAAATAAACATACAACAAATTAACAAATAAGCAATAAAAAATAACAAAAGGAACAATTGGTCGTTAGCCTTTCGACTATATCGGCCAGTCACCAGTCTTCGTGAGGTGTGAACACAAGATTTTTTCCTTTTTTGGCGGAAATCTGATGGAGTTTCGACAGGATGAGTTGGGTATATTTGCCACCGAGGCAGATCGGGGCTGCTTGGTGTTTGGGTTTCTGTTTGCTGCCATGGAAAGGTTGCGTAGGTCTAGATCGAGTATTTCGACCGTGTGTTAATGTGGGGCATGTGAACAGGATGGTGATTCAAACAGGAATATTACAGCAGAAAAGAAAGGAAGTGATAGCTGAAAGTACATTTTTGTTGTTGAGGGATAGGAGAGAGATGTATTTACTGGAAAAAATACTTTTTACACGGAAAGTCGGTTAAACATTATGGATTTCTGCTGGGTGTATATAGGGCATGAGAAAAGAACGTGGTTATCGTCGCAGTCTTCACTTCCACAGATGCACGCAGCGGTGTCACGGACGTTGATGCGGTGCAGATGATGAGGCAAACTGTTATGTCCAGTGCTGAGGCGGCTCAAAGTTACTATTTGGCGGCGACTGCAGTTGATATAGTCGTTAAACCAAGGGCGGCAGCTAACTGTTGGCTGAATCTGCTTCAAACGGTTACCCTTGGTTATAGCAGCGTTGGTCCAGTCCTCATCCCATTCCTGTTGTAGCTTTCGTGTTGATGTGTGCATGAGGTCCGTTGAAGGCGGTAAGTATGGGGTCAACCACTGTGTGACGCGTTTTTTGCTGCAACATCAACACATTCGTTCCCACGTACGCCAACGTGTGAAGGACACCACACAAAAGCGACGTGAACACCAGAACAAAAAAGTGGCGTTTTTATTGCTTTTTCTTCCCCTTATCTTGTAAAAAAAATGTTTTAGAAAAAAGAAAAAGAGAAGAGGAAAAAACGCAAATATATACCTAATAGACGAGAAAAATGAAGTTATATACAAAACAAATTTTAAAATTAAATATTTAAAAATTAATTAATATGAAACAATTAAATAAATACAAATAGAGCTGTTTTCGTCTTACCAAATATACAGTAGAGGTATTATAAAATACAGGTAAACAACACAAAAATAAACTTTTATTCTTGTAAAAACAAGTGATTCCCAAAACAACAATAAACACGTCTTATCCTTTCAAATGTCTATGCAAGAATCCCTAAATAATTCTTATATTCGAAACAAATCAAACTTCTACTTTTTTTTGGAAAACAAACTGCAAATTTAAAATTTACGCATTTGCAACAATGAAAGAGATAAAGTTAAGAAAACGGAAATTCCTCAAATTCGTAAGTGATGAACCATGCTTAAATTTAAGTGAAATAGATTATATTGTATTTATGTGTCCGCGCGATAACTCTCATGGACACATAGTGATTAGAGATGTTGTCATGAGTACTTTTCCTCTCACGATCACTCACGCTCACAGTCGGTTTTAAAAGCTTACGCACAATCATGAAAATAAAAATTAACATATTTTTGTTCACGCACGATCATGTAGTATATTTTGTTTCGTGTCATGTCACTCACGTCGTGATACGAGACAAACGTGACTCACGTCCTTCACGTGCATTTTCGTGAATGACGTGACTCACGTTATTCACGTATATTTTCGTGAATGGCGTGAATTAGGTCACTTGTATATATTTAACTATATAGTCAATTCACAGAACATAGATTTGACAGTTTATATAACACATCTGTGTTAAAAATCTGTACGTAATTTTCTATGTGATTAACGACACTATGTAGACTGAAATTTACGTCGTAAGTTGATCGATCATAAATCTTATAGGTACAGAAGTTCAGTTTAGAATTTAGTGTTTGGTAAAAATGAATTTTTTGTTTACAAAATACTTATAGGATCAACTAGAAAACAAAACAAAATAGTAAAAAAAATTTTTCATGAGTGGCAGTACGTTCTAGCAATCACGAAAATTCACTCCAACAAAACTTAACTCACGTTTACGTTTACTCACGGCAGTAATTTCCAATTTTACTCACAATCATGCGTGAGCGTCGTGAGCAGCATCGTGACACGAAAAAATCACGCACGGAAAACATCTCTAATAAGTACACACATATAAATTTTAATGAATGTCATTTTCGACTTCTAGGAACTTCAAAAACTTTCTATTATGGTTCCGGGCTTACGTCGTGTCATGACAGTGGTTCTAATAACTGAATTTTTGATTCGAAAATTCACTAAAAGGAAAAAACCCATTTAAGCTACATGTACATACTACATTACAATACACATGACTGTGCGGCCCGCTTAAAAATAGTTTTTTTTTTTTTTTAAATGGCCCAATCCAGAAAAGTTTGCCGACCCCTGCCTTAAACGAAGGCCTTAATTTCAAAAAAATGCTTATATTTATATTATCTACATATTTCCTATCAGTTCATAATTTTGAAAATACTATTATCTACACAAAGGTCCTTACAAAATTTTTGTCAAACCTGCGGTTGCGGAGATAATAAAAAAAATGTATTTCGCTGGTCATCATCCAAAATGACGGTCGAGCTATTATACAATACTCTATGTCCCAAAATTCGGTTTCACATTCGCCATAAAAATGTTTATAATATTCCAAATAAAAATTGCTATCTATCCAAACTTCATGGTTTGTCTTTTTTTTGTTTAAAGTAGTAATTTCTTTAAGCAAAACTTAATACTTAACACTACTATACCTAACTAAAAATTAAAATATCGATTTGCTTCAAAATTAAGTGAATATATATAGTAAATTTTTTACGCGTTTTATATAGATGTAATAATATGAAAATATATCTCTAATAAATATTAAATTATCCAAGACCCACCATCTCTCTTGTTGGCCCATCTATTTCAGATTTATCTTACTTGTCTGACCAACCTTGTTGGTATTGTGAATTCAAATTTAAAATATGTAAAATATTATTACAAAATTAATACATATTGGCAAAACACAATAAAATTATTTGTTCTAAAAATAATATTTATGAAACAGGTAATTTATTCAAAGAATTTGGTGAAGCAATTAAAATTATAGTAATTCATTCATTGTTTAACAAATGTCTAATCGTTAACAAAAGTATTATTTCTGACAAATATAAACATCTATTATATTGCATACAATTAGTTTCAAAAATTCTATATTGTACATAGTTCCCATAAAGGTACTACAAAAAATTTGAAAACGTTTCTATTTCATTTTTAGAACTAGAATAAATTTTACGCAATTTTACTTTTTTTAAAATTCTTATGGGGTATTCTTTTCTTTTCTTTCTGTTGTGCTGACTAAGATTTAAAAGAGAGAAAATTTGTGATTTGCTCTTGTCAAAAATCTAATGTTTGTTTATCACTCTATTATTACACCGAACATAGTGATAATTTATGATTATCTTATAGGCCTTATATTACCCACGTCTTTAGCCAAAAATTAGTAGGTACCTGGAAAGAAAGTTATAGAAAAGATAGGAAAAATTTCATAGAATTCGATAAACTATTTTTAAACAGCAATACGATTAAACTATTTATAATTCTGACTTAATGATTACTGAAGACGACATTGAAAAAGTATATAGAATATCGAAATTTTCCAGATCCCTAAAAAATTACATAGCCATAGACTTATATTATCATCAAAATAAAGTTATGCTAAATTATGTACATGACATGTGTACTTCACCTTTATTACTAAATAATATGTTACTAATGTTCCTAAAAAGTTCAAAAATTACTTTAAACATTTTATAAAAGAATAGAATTAGTATATCTACCTAATTTAAATACAAATGATAAAGTGAAAATTACTATATCGATATAGAACTCGCATGAATTTGCTTTACGGTCAAATGCTGTTTTTCGTAAATTTACTAAAAATCTGTACCCCTAAACTTTTTACTTTAGGAATTACATAACGATTCTTGCAAATGTAATACATAATAATATGTATTTGGAAATTTGGTTCTAACAAACTGTAAGTGATTTAATTAAATGAACAATCACTATAACACAATAGTTTAACAAAATTTATATCTATAATTGTTATTCATTATACAAATTTCTTATTTTACAGATTTCATTTAAATAATAGATTGTTTCCAAAACTACCATAAAAAATTACAATATGTGATTATTATGATTAAATCTGCAATTTACGTAATAGGTTTTTTACGTTGAATCTATTTAAGAGAATATTTAGTTTAATATGAAGTAATTAGTAGCATGAATTGATCGATTCCGCGTACTTTTGTTCTTGTTTTATTTCACCAACATCTTTAGAAATGATCTTTGCAATTACAAATCAGATAAATTTTAGGTAAGGGAAAAGTTACAACCGGTAAGAACAATGTAGCTACAGTATATTAAAACTAGCTAAAATATATCTAACAAGGAAACGGGCAAGAAGTCGAAAATTCAAAAAAATCTGAAACTTTGTCAGTATGCAGAGAGTGGCTACCTAATAACATAAAAAATATCAGTTGCTGCTAAAAAACGTTTTTAAGGGATGAAACATCCCCTTAAAGTTGGAACTCAAAAATTTAAAAATCGACGAAATTTTGTTTATACGTACCTTAAAAAGTTCTAGTAACAAATATAACATTATTTTTTGCATCTACAAATTTTTAGGGATTGAAACTCCCCTTCGTATGTGTGCATAAAAATTTAAAAACTGATGATATTTCGTTTATATATACTATACAGAGCTCTAATAATAAATATAACATTATTTTTTGCATCTACAAATCTTTAGGAGTTGAAACCACCCCTTCATGAATGTACTTAAAAATTTATAAATTTATGGTATTTTGTTTATATATACTATAAAGAACTTTAGTAATAAATATAACATTAATTTTTGCATCCAAAAATTTTCAAGGGTTGAAGCCACCCCTTCAAGTACATCCCTAAAAAATTAAAAATTATCGATATTTTGTTTTTACACATTATACGAAATTCTAATAATAAATATAACATTATTTTTTACGTCCGCACATTTTTAAGGGGTGAAACCACCCCTTCAAGTGTGTGCTTAGAAAATTTAATATTGACAACATTTTATTTATATATACTATAAAGAATTTTAGTAATAAATATAATATTATTTTTTATACCTACACATTTTTAATGGGGTGAAAACACCCCTCTAACTGTCGAAAATTTAAAAATTGCAAGATTTTATTCACATAATATCATCACATAAAAATTGATTAATAATTTTGTTTTCGCTTCCATACATTTATAGTGGTTAAATATCCTTTCCAAAGTGGAAATTAGAAGTACAAATTGACGAAATTTTGTTTACATGTACTACACTGTAGTCTAATACACTATTTAAAAGCTATCTGTATTGCTAATTTTACACATTATTATTATATTTATTGTAAAATTGTTGTACTTGTTGTAGGTATATGTAAACAAAATTTTGTCAGTCTTGAAATTTTAAGTTTACAACTTGGAGGGGGTGTTTCACCCCCTAGAACTGTGTGAAAGAATATATTTATAATATATTTATCGTTAGGTCTCTATGTAATATATGTAAGCACAATATCGCCAATTTTCAAATTTTTAGTTACGCACTCGAAGGGGTGGTTTGAAAATTTGTGGATGCAAAAAATAATGTTATATTTATTACTAGAGTTCTGTATAGGATATGTAAACAAAATATGATAAATTTATAAATTTATAAATTTTTAATATGAAGGAGTAGTTTCAACCCCTAAAAATTTATAAATACAAAAAATAATGTTATATTCATTACTAGAGCGCTATATAGTATAAACTGAAGGGTGGTTTCAACCCTTAAAAATGTGTAAATGAAAAAATAATGTTATATTTGTTACTAGAACCTTTTAAGGTACCTATAAACAAAGTTTCATCGATTTTTAAATTTTTGAATTCCAACTTTGAGGGTATGTTTCACCCCTTAAAAACGTTTTTTAGCAGGAGCTGATATTTTTTATGTTATTAGGTAGCCACCCTCCATATACTGACAAAGTTTCAGATTGTTTTGAATTTTCGACTTCTTGCAAGTTAAACTGGGATATAACACTTTTTTTCACAGAATCTCTTGTAGAATCTGTTGTATATATTTTATACTTCTAACCAATTCAGATTACAGTAGAACCCCTCATAAATTATAAACCTCTCGTAAGTTATATTTTGAATCCCTCATAAGTTATATTTTGCTACTCCTATTATAGTTACAAGCGCATGCGTAGTTCTATAACAGTAGTGAGGACGGCAATGCGCGGTTTGTTAAAGCACATAATGCGTACTCTTGGAAAGGTGTAACGCATTTGTGTCAAATTTGTTAAAACACTTTGATGGGAGATTCGTAGAATTATAACATATGAGAGGTTTGTCGCTCTCAAGTGTATAACTTATGAGGGGTTCTACTGTACTACCTAATAATTACAATACGAATATTGTATATTATTTTATAATATATTAAAACTTACAATTAGTTCAGCCAAAATGGATCTAAAGTTGAACCGTGATACCATTTTTAATACCAATAAAAATTAATAATTGTTTTGTATTAAAAACTGGCTCAAAGCAGGGCTTTGTAGGGACCCGCGAAACTCAAGTATGAGAAATATTAAATTTATTAAGGTAAAAGCCCCCATACCCGAACCCGTTCAATACTCGAACAGTTTTGATATTCAATATACATATAATATGTATTAGTGAGGTTATTTCTGAAAAAATAATATTAAAACTGTTCAAGTATTGAATGCGTTCGGGTATAGAGGCTTTTACGTTATAACAAATTCAAATATTTAACATGGCTAAAGTTCAAATACGTATATCTACTTATTATTTTTTTAACTTTTTTCTCTTAAAAGTAAAATTAACGTTATTCTAATTGTCTTAAACTATTTTCCATGAGGTAGTTCTAGAATTACTCAAATTGTACAATTACGTAGACAATTATCCACTAGTTTACTACCTCTCAACTTAATATTAGGAAATTGAGCAAAAACAGGTCAATTAAATTTTTTGCGTAGATTTGAAATCTGTAAACAATTTTTCAATATATTGTACTTTTTACCCTCTGCTCGCAAAATTAACCTCTAAATTTAAGCCTCCAACCACCCCTGTTGATGCATTTTAAACAAATTATATATCAGTAGATAGCTCTTTAAAAAATAATAATACCACCAATTTAAACTTTTGCTCTATCTTTTACCATTTTTGAGATATTTGGAAAATTAAATTTTTACTCCAATTTTTGAAGGACGGTTTCACCCCTTCCGGCCGTTTTACCGCCGCTAAAAAGAATACGGGTCCCTTATTTTTCGATGCTCTATAACAGGAGTTGGCAACCCACGGCCCGTTGAAAATTTTTATGTTGCCACCAAGCAATATAATTTTTCGAACAATTTTCTCTGCTTAAGCCGGTTCTACACAATGCTACGAACACCTTCCATCATTGGACGTTTGATGATTCGTCGCATAGTGTGGCCGTTGTTCGAACCCACGAGCGTCCAATGTCGAGTGTCGAACGTTCACATTTGGCCATGTTCTCGCCAATGTCGATATTCTTTCACCGAGTCAAAGGGATGCTTCCAATGTTTGAAGGACAATGTTCGTTGGTTCACGACTCGTTCATATGAAGAGAGACAACATTATGTATATTGTGTATAACATTAAAGATAACATCAGACAGATAACATCCTCGTCTATTGAATAAACGTTTGACCAAACTACTTTCATATGTATTGGATCAAACATTCGATTCACCGTGTAGCAGAAACATTCGTAGCACCAACTGTCGAACCTACTTGCATCAAACGTTCGATCGAACGTTGGAAGAAAAGTTCGTAGCATCGTGTAGAACCGGCTTTATACAAAGTTGAGCATACTTTGTATACTTGTTTTGTTCTCCGATGTTATTATAACATGTAAATAAATAAAACAGCAACCAAATTTCGTAAAAATAGAATGTTTCGTTCGAAAATTATCGCGCGGATATAAATTTTCGTGAATGTCATTTTCGCCTTCTAGCGACTTCAAAACAAATTATTTCTGTTATAGTTCCTGGCTCAAGTCGCGTTAAGACAGTGGCTTTAATAACTGAATTTTCGATTAAAAAAATCGATAGAAAAAGCCTATTTAAGCTACATACTCTATTACAAAATATCTGTATGACCTGCTAAAAACTATTTTTTTTTTAAATGGCTCGCTATCCAAAACAGGTTGCCGACCCCTTCTCTATCACATGTCAAAGAATAAACAAAATCGGAGGGGTGACATTCTTTGTGAGTCAAAGGAATACCTCCAACGTTTGAAGGAAAATGATTACTAGTTCAACTCAGCGGTTACACGAAGAGAGGTAACATCTAATTACAGATAACATCCACCATCTCCTAGTATGCGTTTTATGTCTCCTTTCTTCAAATAATACATTACAGGACAATAAAACTGCAGCAACGCCAGCAATAGCAACATCGTTACCATCCTCGTTCATTGTTGAAACTGAACAAACGTTTATACCAGAGCCGACGAGAGGGTAAAGTAGCCGTGGTTGCAGGCCCGGGGCCCAGGCTTGAGGAAGGGGCCCATAGCGGCCCAGAAGCGGCCCTTGAAGAGAGGCCTGGAAAAAAGTTAAGAGTTTTTTTTGCTCACCATCTATTTTTTTGGAAGAAAATTTTTAAAAAATAGGGTTTATTCTGAAGCCCGCCATTTTTTTCCTCGGCTCTGGTTTGTACCAAACTATTTTCATATGTATTGGATCAAGCATTTGAATCATCGTGTAGCAGAAATACTCGCTGCACCAACTGTCAAAATTACTTGTGTCAGACGTTTGGTCCAACGTAAAAGCGAGTGTTGGTAGCTCCGGCTGAAGAAACAACGCATTCGGTCGATTTAATTCATATGATCTCAGCTAACAAAGAAGTTAACAACTTACAGCAATGTGACACAGACGGATATTATTTTTGAATTTGAATATGACTGTGGTCAAATCAGGACCGTGAAGAGAAATCAACAGCTCAAGAGACAAACTATTCTGGCACTCCTGTTATATATTAAGCTTATAACTGACACCTTTCATCAAAAATGCTTAGGGCTACAGCTCCGGCTGCCCTCTCCCTTTCGCCAAAACTGGCACGAATATATAAACTTTGTGCGATATTTTTTCAAGCGCGCACAAGGGCATACCTTATAACCTATTATTATCCTATGTACCAGTATAGGACAGTAACATATATCTGGCCCACGTTTTTTGAAAAGATGAGGTTGAGGTATCATGATTATTATCCATAATAATAGGTAAAACAAGATAATATGTATCTAAAAACACAATTAATTAATTATTACTATAATTTTACTTTGAACTTCCGTTAATTATTTCTTATTATTACTATTATCTAAAAAAAAAAAGAGGAACAAAAAATAACATATTTAATCATAAAAATTGTCTTGCGTATGAAAGCGCACCTCCTTGAGAGAGTTTTCCCTCCTCTATTCACTCACGTAGAGATACTATGTGTATCAAAGTATTTAAATTGTATGGCAAAATTTATGACAAACTCATATGTTACACATACCGCACACAGTATTGTAGCGAATAGAGATACAAAACACCGCGAATAAAAGTACAGTTGATTTGTAACTGTCAGAACGGCTACTACGGTTACCATTCATTCATTTAACAATAAATAGAGTGTACCTCGACACTCAACACAATATACGGTCGTATAATCCCCTGTGTTTTATCAAAACAATTTAACTCAACTAATCCATCTCTTCCAATGGATCTCTACTAATTCTAGTTAATAATAATAATAAATATTAGAAGCGTACCCATACATATATAAGTACGTAGTGCACATATACATAAGTACACACACGTACATTGCAGTGAAACAAAAAAAAATCGTAAAAACAAAACACACAGTTTGTTTAATCGGTGCCGACAAAGCACACTCGATCTCTATATTGGACGTATATGTATAATAGTGGTGACCGTAGATCATAGTTTCAATTAATCGGGTTATTTTGATCAATAATAAAATTGATACTACTCGATCCGAAGATCAACAATTATCAATTTAAATTCTTTCTGTACGGTTTTGTCGTTTATCGGACAGATGGTTAAATCGGAAATGATTTTAAAATAGTGTTTTTAATGTTCTTCGATTGATTAAGGATATTGAATTAATTTTTTTTTCTGTGTGTTCTAATTTTTTTTGAAGTTTGACAACAATATAGAAGAACGGAAGTTTAATCGAAGTTTGGATTTTCACATGTTGGTGTAGACGGAACCGAAATTTTTATCCAAAATTTTGTAAGTTGAAATACACTTTATTTTACTACTAATAAGTTCTTTCATCGATAAGTGAATTCCTTTCAAGGCCTGAAATTAACTAAATGTAAACACTGTAAATGCAAAAGAAATAATTAGAAATTTATTATAAAAATATACTAAGGGTATCTCAGAATACAACATCATTATTAACATTGTTATTTGGTGTCGAAATTGCCATATAATTATAAATTTATATAGGTATATCTTCAAAACAGTCCAACATAGATAGAGCATGATTTACTAGAAAGCAATTTTTAAGATTTTAGTATAGGCTCATCCAATTTTATATTATATCCTTGTTTAAAAATACCATTTGTGTGGTAAGTTATCGTTTACATATAGCAAATAACTTAACACTTAAGCATCATTTACTATTCTCTTTTCTGGTTACAAAAATAAAAGGTAAACGAAGATTAATTTTAATCGTACACTTTCGTACACCTCTCGTAATTGTTTGCGGCCATGGATACTTACGAATCCTCAGCGTTCAGTCTCTTAAAAATAGTACTTACAGGTGTCGATAGGTAATGTGTGAATATACTTTTACTATATTAACTTTTGAAAAGCAAAGTTTATCAGTAACACAAAAATATAAATTAAGAATAACATTTGTAGATAATATCCATGCTTTTTCTCCGGGCATTTTATTCGATATAGATAATCTTATGACCGATTCAGTTTACGAATTTGCACATAAACATTTATTAGAAGGAGTTACTTATTGCTAAAAGCACAAATTTCAACCGTACATTTTTGTAATAAAGTCATATTGTTTCACTTGCAATAATCGATAATGGTAACTTAAGCTCTAGTGAATACTTTTTTAAGTAATTTCCTGATTATAATTCAGTGACATTATTATACAACTAATTATTATTATGGTTAAATTCTCACAAAAATTGTTAATATAACTAATTAGTAGTTTCGAAGTAATTTTTCAAAACTTAATATATTTAAAATTTAGCTAAACTAACGAATAATTTTATACATATTAAAACAATTACAAAATTGCTTATTTACCGCACAGAGCACTATTTAAGTAAACCGTCTGTCACGTATGGTTGTGCATAATATTTTTACTTTCGACACAATTTGCGTAACAATTATAGCTCATGGTATGTCTGAAAAATTGGATTAAAATTTTTATTTAAAAACTGAAAGTCAGAATTTATTTCTTCCTTTATCATGAATTTATCATAAAATCTAGGAGAAAAACTGTAATTACCATTATGAGGTGATAATTTTTTTTCTCCAATATCAAAGTTTCTACTTGAGTTTCATATTTCAGACAATTTTGGTTCCGCGTCTATCTGTCGATCGATTTATCTATTTGTCAGTTTGTGTGTTTTTAAAACCTTTCAACAGACAACACTTCAGAACTATTCGACCGATTTCGATGAAATGTTCAGAAGCAATACATATTGGTTGATCTGATGCTCCTCTGTGAATTTTTTTACAATTAAATGTAGATATTTCATTTACTATTTATCTGGTTTCGCCCAGTAAATTTTAAAAGTAATTGGAAACTAGCTAAAGACATTTTAATGATTTACAATTTTTTATATACATTTTTTTTGATTGCTATGAGAAAAATTACTGAATTTTCATCTTTTAAAATTATTTGTTGAAATACTGATACTGATTGGATTTACTTTACAATAAAAGTTATGCCGTCAGTATTGCTCGTAATTTCCATAAAGTTATATTACTAATGAGAAAAAGTTAAAAACTTTGTTCCATTCTACAAGTTACTCTTACGTCAAACCTGACGTTAGTAGTATGATAATAGACACAAAATTAAAAATAAAAAGTACTTTAAACACAAATTCACAATAGGCATGTGGCAAATACGAGGAAGTTACATGCCACATCCCTTGACAGTGTGTATTTTTATGTAATAAAAGCTTTGTTCCTTTTTCACGAATTTTTAGTTCAAATCAGTAAAAATCATGCGCAGTTGGAAAAGTTGAAAATAATGCGTTTTCCTTTTAAAAAAATATATTACTTGTACTGATAGTTCAATGTTCCTTTTACTATGAATTTGAATTTGAACTGAGTTCAAAACAGTTCAATCAGTCCGGGATTTTTGTCAAGAATTTGAACTAGAATTTCAATTTGTGTACAGTTTTGAAAAAATTTAATCAAAAAAAAGTTAATGAAGAATAATATCTACGATATCTACCCATTATCTACCATATTTACGACATCTACGGTTAGCGTCGTTAGCGTGGTAACGTTGTCATACGAGTGCAAAGTTATTCAAATTTATTTTTTTATAAATAATAATTAAAATATTTTTGTTGATTATAAATTGTAAATAATTGACGCTAACTGACGCGACTGACACTGATGCTACTTGAATATATATTATATCTATAACCCTGTTTCTCATCGAGATTTTTGTTGCTTTTCTCTATGATGGTAGTGTCACACTTCTATGCCCTCTATAGAGTATTTTTAGAATTTATTACGTTCCTTTTAAAAATTCAGAATTATTAGTTCAAGTAATAATTCAGTTCGATCATGCGTATTTGATAAATTCATTATTATTTGAACCGTCCATCATTTTGGAAAAGGAACAAAGCTATAATATTACATTTACTCGTATTTTATATTTGATATGGTATTATTTAATATACCTATATTGTAGGTAATTGTAATAATTTTATAGTATGCCTTCTTTAAGAATTTCATGTTGTAGATGAAGTGTAACATGTAACTCAGTTTGGCATATTATGCACTTGGAATTTACGAACCCGTTAATGCGCAGCTTTTGTGTACCTTTTCAATTTTTATGTAATATAAAACTAAGTAATAACACTTGTTATATAATATATAACATACATAAGTACTATTTTCATATACCCAAGTTATATTTTTTCAAAACGTTTATTAAGTATTAAATTTTCTGCGATAAAAATGTAAAAGTGGTAAATAGCATGTAATGTTTTATGTAATAAATAGCATGTAATAAAATATAAACATTATACTCACTAAGGAAAAAAATTAGTATGGCTATACCTATAAACAATTAAAAAAGTTTTTGTAAATATCAATAAAATTACAATAAAACTAATATAGTTAACTGAAAATAAACACACTATAATAAAAATTGAATTCGGAATACCTACGAATATTACATTTAGCTGATTGCTCTTGGGACTTTGTCGAATTTAATCTAAAACGTTATTCCTTTGGAACACCTTTTCAGACGGAACATAGACATTTGTTATTATTTATTCATTGTCTTAATTTCCGTGTTCTTGTAACCTGTAGTTTGTCTAAGTTTAGAAGTTTTAAACATTTCAATTGAAATTTCAATGTCATTACTGAGGTTCTATTGATTTACCTTGAAGATTAATTCAAAAACAATTAAATTATGCATTTACAAAAAAAAATCTATCTGAAATTGAGTCTTATCGATTGATTTTGAGTAAAACGTAAACAAACCTTGGATTTGAACAACAATTTCATTAAATATCTTAGGTAGTCGCTGTATTGTGCGTAAGGTATTCCTGGTGTTACATAATCTATATTTATTTTTTCGCATTTATGTGAATATCCCATACTCAGATTTGTAGGAGGTGTACTTTTAGCAGCCTCACTTTTACGCATATTGTTTACAAATTGTTTTTTTATGGAAAGTGTGTAGTTGACATATTCTACAGTTACATAATATTTACGCATTGAAAATTTTTTCATAAACGATTATGTTTGTATGACGTGCTTACATTAATTGATAATATTATTTTCGAATAGGGTTTATAATATAGGATTAAATATACACTGTCAAGAGGTGTGGCATGTAGCTTCCTCGGGCTCTTCTCATGCTTGGATAAAAAGGTGATTTTTATCCAATTTTTAAAGTGATTTTATACATTGAGATAAGAATAGAATGAACTACTGATTTCTTAATTATTTCTAATAGACAATTATTGTGAAAGATGCAGAAAAGACTTTAGCCCTTTTGTAACGTCAAATCTTCTGAAACTAACAAAATCTTTCTCAAAATAGGACAAATTTTGTAAATCAATATTTTTTACTTCAAATGAGTAAAAATTGGTTTTCAATTTTTGTTTCAAGGATAGGTGATGTGCAAATTGATACTGAATTAAATAAAAAACGAAATAAAAAATTTTAAACTTAAATTTATATTTACATATATTTCCTTAATATTTTGGTGGTAAATTTTATTATTAATGAAAGAAAGTTGCTTTAAAAATATAAATCAAGAATAATATATTAGATTTATTTTTTAACTTACCCATCTTTAGTATAATAATTAACAAATAATATTACCTAATAACTATGCTCATACAAAAAATATAGCAACGTGGTCGTAACTAGTGATGTCGGATGATTAATCGATTAGTCGGTTTAGTCGACTAATTTTATTTACATTTAGTCATATTTTAATCGACTATTTTACCTTCGATTAAATAATTAAAATGATTAATTTTTTTTAAATGACTAAAAACGACTAATTTAACAATTTTTCTGAATTATTTGTTGGAGTTCAAAAAATGGAAACTAAAAAATTATCTATTTGTATGATTTTTCACTTTTATGTGATTAATATATTGTGATATTTCATTTCTTTCTTTTTCTAAAAACAAAAATATCGAAAGTCCATAATTAAACACAAAAGAAAACCTCGTTTTTGAAAGAGTTACATAGGTTACCTTATTCATGAATTCGACAAAAAATTTAGTCGATTAGTCGACTACTCTGTGCTCGATATTTTCGACTAGTGACTAATTTTATCTGAAAAACAATTTTAGTCGATTAATCGACTAACTGCTTCTCGTCCCGACATCACTAGTCGTAACTCGATAAAATACAAAGTAAAAACTGAAGTGCTCTCTACGAATAGTATAGTCTGCCTCACCTTAATAAGAGTAATAAACTAGAAAGTTACGTAAAATGTTTAAGAAAAAAAATGTTACCCATAATAACATTTAATAAAATTGACGAAATCTGTAAATTTATGGATGAAAAAAACTGAAAATAGAAAAAAAATTTCCCTAAAATAACAACTTCAATCAATTCACTATGCACCACATTGATAATAACCAACCAATTGAAAATTCGTATTAAAAATTGCGAAAACAAAATGCGAGGACGTACATATGTTGAATCATTCATCTTTCAGATTTTTTATATATTCCGAATCGTCCACGTATTGCGAATGTGAAGGCGAATGTTCGTTGTAACCGTAATCTTGACCGAAGGGTTCGACAGACTTTTGCAAAAATAGGTATTTTTAAACTGTTGCCAGGCTATTAGGCAGGGCCATTCTAAGTTAAAATGCAATTTAAATACAGAATAAAAACGACAAACAATCTAGTATACTTTGGGGAGCTTTACAAGGGGTTAAAATATTAAAAATATCACTACTGTCATCGATTTATATTTATAATCAAAATTTTAAAAAGTCGTAGGCATTACTGATCTTTCTCTACTTTATAATATAATAACAATTTTTCTAAAAGCTTCTATGGACTTCTCTAATATAAAATTGACATTCGCTTCATAGAATATCTTAACTAAATCAAATCTGTATTATATTTTACATATATTTGATTTTATCATTCAAGAAGTGAAGTGTTTCAGATTATCGTATTACTAGCTATAATGATATGATATGTAGTTAACATGATTTTAGATAAAATAACAGACACGTTTTCCTTGATTTATTAATTAGAGATTACTGTAATTAATAAGCAGTCATAATTATTACAGCATGTTAATAAAAAATATATTAATAGTAATAAAAATGTCTTTATAGCTTTAATAAAAATCCACTAATCATTAACTAATTATTTTTTTACTCTTTCTTAAAATTTATATTTCAATAATTTTATTTAAAAAACAGAAATATTCACTGGAAGTTATTTTTTTATTTTATTTTTTGTAGAGACTGGGTGGGCATTGAACTTTCAGTTTGTGAATGACAAAAATTTCTGTATAATAACAAATAATTCAATTTTATTGATAAAATCAAAACATTGATATCATTGAAAATTTACTTTTTTTTTGTATACAGATGCTTACAAATCAACCTATTATCATTTTAAAATAAATAGGATATTAATTTATTGAAAATATAGGACAAATAATTCATTTATTTTTAATCCAATTGTTGTAATACGTTAACCATTTTTATTAATCTCTTATCAAAAAAAAAATTATCAAAGTTAATTGAAATATTAACGATGATAACGAGTCATTTAAAAAACGTTTAAGTGGCATATTCCCAAAGTTCAAGAGTTAGTGTACCTAATTTGAAATTTGAAGATCTCAAAAAATCTTGTTGTTCCTCTGGGCCACTTTGAATTAGTTATTAAATCCTTAGCCAAATTTTTTACCTTGTGGTAAAAATGAAATTTTTAAACCCATAAAATTTTCAGTAATAATTAATAAGGGATTTTTTTTTGAATAAACTATTTTTTTACCTACACGGAGAGAAAAGTCATATAATTTTTGTAGATAAAATTTCAGAAAAATTACCATGCTCTCTTATAATGCGTGCGCGATCGACGACCAAAATAAAAAATATGTGCTAGCATGGTAATTTAATGTGCTAACACAACTTTTATCACACTCTTATGCATTCATTTATACCATTCATTTGCGCATCTGACCCGCAACCTTATGTTGCTTGGGCGGTACCTGTAAAAACTTCGAACCTGTAAGAACTTTATGATGTATACAAAAATTCGTCAAGTGCGTGTTTGACACGCACTAAGTAATGTCCCTCACAATCAGTGGTCATAACTAAAACTTCTTAAAATATAACAGTCCGGACACATACGTTCACGATGTGACACATACGAACACGATCGTTCTGAAATCAAAAAATAGGTTATACTTTAGGAATAAAATTTATTTATTAGGAAAAATATTTTATCACCTTCATATCCCGCTATAAAAAATTCCTAGAAACAACTGATTGTACGGAGCACTGTTAGCTTAAGTACAACTTGTACTTGACGACTTGTTTTATTAAAGTTAATTATGCATATAATAAAAATTAGAAATAAATAAAGGTTTAAAAAATATTAACTCCGGTTTTTTTTATTAGAAACACAAAATTACAAAGCCAACGTATTTATTATATCACAAAAGTTATTTCTAATGAGTTTATCGTAATTGGAAGACTTTCTTGATGTAGATGTACGAATAAATAAAGAAGTAATAAAGTCCTGACACGTTATTTTGTCCACCTACGTGCACACTTTTTTCATTATATGAAATTTTTATTTTGTATTTTTTTGATTTGTTTTAAAGTACGTTCAGTTGTATAAATTCCAAATTTTTTAATATATCTACGTTTATTCTTTTATGTTGATCTTGTTGTACGTACGGTCATGTTAAAAATCAGGAAGTGAAAAAATATGAATAGTAAATTAATTTAATTAATTAAGTTCTTTTTTGAAAAGCCCAAAGAATAAATATTACGAGTATATCATTAAAAAATTTGACAATTATTGATAATTTTAAAATAAATTGAATTCATTTTTATTGTTGTTATTTTAGTAACGATAATAAGGTAACGGGCCTAGTTTCTGACCTTTTAAGAGTGACGGCTGAGGTTAAACGACAGTAATAAATATAAGTTTAAACTTAAGAGACAATTAATAATTTTATCAACTAGTTTATGGCTTTCAAAATAAAGTCATACAAGTAAAATAATTATTTGAATTGAATTAATAATTTAAATTAATGTTTTAAAAATTGACAAAAAGGACCCAGTTTCTGACCTTCAAAATTTCTCATGTGACAGTTTTTGACCCTGACAGTGGCCTAGTTTCTGATCCTTACATTTAAAAATACAGTTTTTTAAAATTTAATTTATAAATAATTTTTTATTGATAAAAATGAATGTTTAATGTTATATACGTTATAAAAAATAACAAAAACTAATCGAAGATAACTATAAATAACAAAATAACTAACAAAAACTGGTTAGAATTTAATTGGGCCATACCACTTCAGAAGTGAGCCTAGTAATTGACCCTCATATTTCAATAATAAAAATCATTCTAAGGTATTTTATAAATATTTTAAAATAAATTTTAAACAAATATTAATCTGCTCATATATTTTTAATTAAGTTTTCATACTTACATGATGAATATTGCACAGATCAAAATGAGTACTTTGTAACATAAACTGTTAGGAAACTACCAAAAAAATAGTTTTTACACACATTTTAAACTTAAAAATTTTTTTTTATTTAGTTAATATATTCTAAACTTTTTAAATTGCTGTTCATTAGACACAGAATAGATTACTTTAAATTAAGAATTTATTTTTTTTCTTATTTAAAATATAGTTTTTTTATTAATTTATAACAAAGTTGAAAAGTTCAGAAACTGGGCCAGGGTCAATTACCGGGTCTTTTACCTTATATCTTTTTAAAAAATGTGTTTATTCGAGGACAATCGGAATTAAACCTACATTTATATTTGTATATGTCGTAGTCATATAGTAAAATACGTTATTTCACGAAATACCGAGGCAATTCATATTATGCCGGCATTTTATGTAACTTGAAGATTTTACACAATATTCTGCCTAGTCAGTTCAAGAAACAACTATTTTATTTTGACATTTCATGTTAAATCAAATGCAATTCATATGACTGTTGGTCAGAGACATGCGCATTTAAGCTTTTCAAATTTCTGTAACTGCTACATACATGTAAACATATTATTATTAAGTAATTCAAATTTTAAATAATTCACTGTTGAGAGATTTACTTTGTGAAACTCCATTTTAAATATTGAAAAATATTTAAAGTTCGATTACTTTGTCTATTTCACGAATTAAAAATTATTCTTATTTTTACTGAACGCGTTTTCAACCTTTCGGTCATCCTCAGAGTAGAAAGATGACTACACAACAATATTAGTAACTTGACCTGATGCTACCTATGGATGCTACTATATATTAAAAATACAATGCCACTACTTGCTACTGGATGGAGTCTTAATCGTTTTCTTACCAAACCATAGAGTTCACAGGTACATGAAATACATACAATACACAAGCAATACAGCCCTCTTGTGTTTATTTAATATGGATGTAAAACTCAATAATTATTCAGTCACAAAACAATCTTATTATGTCCCGAACTTACACGAAGTTAGTTCGGAACATAAAAGTGATTGCCAACAATATATTCAAATACTAAAGATAGTGAAGTAACAAAATGATGAATTAAACGGTGACATCCCCGTCCTCTAACACAGTGTAATGAATACTGCTTGCTGCTTGTAACACAGTCTAATGGATCAAGGTGCTTGATCCGACCCGTCCGACCAAGTTGGTCGTCCAAACCTATGGTTGGCTATGTGACTTGCTATGAGTGAGGTACATTTCAACAGCATTCACAACAAACTTCTTTCTATTTTTTTCTTTCTACTATTAGCAGATAGCATTTCAAATATTATAATACAGCATGGTAATTTTTGTAAAAAAAAACCAAAAATATTTTTTTGTCGGCAATGGAACTTTTTACTATGCTGTTTTACAAATTTTACGGAGCTAATATTACGGAAACAATATTCTATCTTTTAAATTTTCTATGATTAATTATAATTTTTATATTTTTACCGTACAAAACTGAATATGTTCGCCCTTTAGACGTCGATTGTACTGCTGAGCACAGTAAATTTTTTATACACTAGCGGAAATAATTAAAGGATCAAAAAAATATTCCAAATTTTTAGTGATTTTTCGAATGGCTGTATTTTGGTGAAAAATGGTCGTATCGGAGCCGCAAGCAAAGCAATTTAAAGCTGGAAGTTTCTAGTTTTCAGATCTTGGGATAAAAAAATTTTCAAAGCAACGTGTATCGCTCAATCCTAATAAGTACACTGAAAAAAAATTTCCGAAATTTTTAATTTGCTTTTTTTTAGACCTCCCGCTGATATATCGGACTTTGAATGGAAAAGGATCGTTTCGCCTTTTACCATCCATATCTCAGCAACCAATGATCATACAGAAAATTGAAGGTGTGTTTCGAAAACTCGAATAAATTCTCTACGAGGATTAGCCATTGTCTTTTCAGAAAAAATTTTTTTTGCATGCTCTACATGAATTTGAAAAATCAAGAAAAAAAGAGCTTTTGGGGGCTTTTTCGAAAATTAAGCGCTGAATTAAAATTTCGAGAAAACCATTGATGTTAAGTGTGCCTTTTACAGTTCAATATACCCACAAAAACCCCACCGAGTTTCAATTGAATCCATTCAGCCGTTTTTTTGTTTCATTCGATTGAATTTTTGAAGAAATTAACGGATCATTTTTTTACTCTTAAACTTTCATAATCTTGAACAAAATGAAAAAAAAAATTTTCAGCTTTTTCACATTTTTATCAACAACAGTATTTAAATTTATAAAAAAAAAAAAATTTCTTAAAAACTTTTCAAAAAGAAATGGTTTTCTAAAATTTTTCAAAAAAATTTTTGAAAAATTCGTAAAAAAATTTTTTTTTTGAAAATATTTAAGAAATTTTCTTTTTTTTATAAATTTAAATACTGTTGTTGATAAAAATGTGAAAAAAGCTGAAAATTTTTTTTTTTTATTTTGTTCAAGATTATGAAAGTTTAAGAGTAAAAAAATGATCCATTAATTTTTTCAAAAATTCAATCGAACGAAACAAAAAAACGGCTGGATGGATTCAATTGAAACTCGGTGGGGTTTTTGTGGGTATTTTGAACTGTAAAAGGCACACTTAACATCAATGGTTTTCTCGAAATTTTTAATTCGGCGTTTGATTTTCCAAAAAGCCCCCAAAAGCTCTTTTTTTCTTGATTTTTCAAATTCATGTAGAGTATGCAAAAAAATTTTTTTTTGAAAAAACAATGGCTACTCCTTGTAGAGAATTTATTCGAGTTTTCGAAACACACCTTCAATTTTCTGTGTGATTATTGGTTGCTGAGATATCGATGGTCAAAGGCGAAACGATCCTTTTCCATTCAAAGTCCGATATCTCAACGGGACGTAGTCGTATAAAGGTCTAAAAAAAGCAAATTAAAGTTGAATGAACAAGTTATCCGGTCCATATGGTGGTTAAGTCGGAAAATTTTTTTCCAAGTCCGTGGATCAAAAAAAGAAACCGAAAAAAATTCGGAATTTTTTTTTTCAGTGTACTTATTAGGATTAAGCGATACACGTTGCTTTGAAAATTTTTTTATCGCAAGATCTGAAAACTAGAAACTTCCAGCTTTAAATTGCTTTGCTTACGACTCCAATACGACCATCTTTCACGAAGATACAGCCATTCGAAAAATCGCTAAAAATTTGGAATTTTTTTTGATCCTTTAATTATTTCCGCTAGTGTATTTTTATTTAGTTTGTATAATTTGTGTATTATGTATTTTTCGCTAGAAAATACATATTTACCTGTTTGTAAATATATATATATATATATATATATATATATATATATATATATATATATATATATATATATATATATATATATATATATATTTACAAACAGGTAAATATGTATTTTCTAGCGAAAAAATATATATATATATAAAATATATATATATATATATATATATATATATATATATATATATATATATATAAAATATATAGCGAAATATATATAAAATATATATAGCGAAAATATATATATATATATATATATATATATATATATATATATATATATATATATATATATATATATATATATTTATAAGAGTTCACTGTTTTGCTTTTAAAAATTACCTCTGTTCACCATGCCTTCTCTACAACCTAAGGTACATCTATATGGTGCGACCCTAGATCGACTACACTAGGCTCGATGCCCAACCCACAACTTCTCGTTGGTCCTAGGCAACCGCTCGACTAGGGCCAACAAACAAGCGGGCAGGTGACTGTGGGGAAAAGTCAAGTGCAATAGGGTCACACGTACCTCCCGCTTCGTTACACTATTTATTTTAGTTTTTACTATAGCGATTTACCACCGTATTTTTTATATTTCTTTAATAGAAGAATTGTAGGCAGCTTCCCTAATATTTACATTGTGATAACGTACATGTGTCTTATTCCATGAACACGGTAAAGTTTTATAAATTTTAATAAATTCGACAACAATGTCGTGATCCTTGTTGGACCTAGCGACAGTTGCCTATATAAAATGTGCACATTGTCATATTTTCAAGGAAACTGACGTGAGCGAACAGATTGAGGCATGACGCGATTGTTTACACATAGGAATTTCAAGGAAATGAAACAAATCTATCCATCCTGTCAGTTCTCAATCTCCGTTTCAGTTCTCCTTTCACATTTTAGTTTTTACACGTAGGAAAAACTGACAGTTTGGCCGAAACTGAAACTGAACTGAGAACTGAGACGATTCTGAACATTTTTTTGTGTACGTATTCTCAAATATTTTCGAAGCTCACTTTAGACGAAGGTAAAACTACTGAGATTCAGTAACTTTATTTAACGACATTAAGAGATGATTATATGTGCTCCTTTATTGTATATTAAATTCATTTTCTAAAACATGAGCTTTATTTACTATAAGCTGATATAGAAACTATGAATACTTAATTAATATTATTAGGTAAAAATCAGATCAATAATTTTTAAAGAAAATTACATAATTTATATAATAAAAATTCCTTATACATACACTCAAAATACTCAAATAATTATGTACAGGCCAAACCAACTAAAAAGAGTCAGACGTCATCAAACAAATACAACAAATGAAGTAAAATATTAAACGTAGGTATATACTTTGTTTTTTATCTCTTTACTTTGGTCATTTTTGTATTAAAGTAACTATAGTAACTTAAGATTGTACGTCTAAGTTTGCTTCATTTGTTAATAACGTCAGAACCTTTTTAGTTAATTTGACCTGTAACTATCTATGTAGGTATGTGAGTAATTTTTGCCACATAATTGCAATAAACTTGCAATTAATGTATTCATATAACTAATTTTTAATTCTTGTTGTTTGATTGAAGGTATGTATAATATAATATGTACAATTGTAAATATCTGTCCAATTTGACAAGCAATTTTATTGAAAAATTCAATAATCTAGATCAAGGATTATTAGATATTGACTAAGCATGACCCAATTAACTTAATGTACATCTAACTATAAAAATTTGCACAACTATTCTAAACAAATTTTGAGAAATAAATAAACATTAAAATTTTGTAAAAAAAAATGTATTCTCCTTTTTTTAGTTAGGAATATAGGTACTGTCAAAGGACTAACAATTTGAATAAAAATATAATGTAAATATAAGCATAAAATATATATTCCTATTTATTATTAAATTAAATTCGTAATTGTTGCCAAAATTTAATAAATATTTAAAAATATACGAATGTTGCGAAATACTTTATAATAGAGTTAAATTTTTAACAACCTTCGTAATAGCCCGTGACAATAAAACTATTTGTAAAGAATTTATCAACTTTGTTTAAAATTTGTAATTAAACAGTTATGTAACAATTTATTTAAAACAAAAAGTTTTAATAGTTTCACACACAAATATATAGAGGAGAGATGTGTCAGCAATAACAAAAAATACCCCTGTCGCAGCATCTGCATAACATAGCGAATTTCCAATCATAAAAGTTACTTTTTTTCGAAAACCCGCTTACCTAGAATAATGGTTCAAAATGTATTTTCTGTGATTTTCTTGGTTCTTTACCACAATGTAAAAAAAATTGGAAAAACTTTTAAATTTTGGCAAATTGTTTGCAAAAAAACTCATTTTTTTGAGGTTTTTGGAATTGGACGTGTCTGACTGGAGAACTCATACAAAATTTTTGGACTTCCAACGTTTTATTGTTTTATTATATTTGCATCCCAAACTAGTATCTATCCTATAAATATAACAAGTTTCATCCAAAATGAATTTTTCGGATATATAGGCACTTAAATTTTCGAAATTTCTAAATTAATTTAAAATAGAGTTAGTCTCCAGAAATTTTGTATTATGGTAAATTTAATGTAATAAATGACAAGTATATAAGTATAGTAATTATAAAGCATTCGCATAGAACAATAGTTTTAAGTATACATGCACATAAGCAAAATAATTTTTGAATTTTCCTGAAGGAAGGAAATATTTTCCCGTAATAAAAAGTATCCTAAATGTTGACGCAGGTAATAAGTTATCACTACACCAGATTTCATAAAAATCCGTTCAATAGTTTTCGCGTAATATGTGCACATGCTCAAAAAGTTTTTTTATTTTCCTGTGGGAATGAGCCACTTTCCCGAAATAAAAAGTATATGAGATGCGGACTCAGGTAATAAGTTATCACCACACCAAATTGCATCAAAATCCGTTCAATAGTTTTTGCGTACTGTATGCACATGCTCAACATGGTTTTTCCATTTTCCCGTGGGAATGAGACATTTTCTCGAAGTAGAAAGTATCTTAGATGTTGATCCGGGTAATAAGTTGTCGGCACACCAAATTTCATTAAAATCCATCCAGTAGTTTTTGTGTGATGCGTGAACAGACGAACAGACAGACAGACAGACAGACAGACAAAAATTTAAAAAATCGCTGTTTTGATATCTACATCGATAACTATTTACAGTATCTGCACAATTTTTAAAAAATATTCCCTATACAGAAACGGTCTCGTTACATTTGTATTATATATTGTATAGATTACCTATTAATGGCTCTTTATTTAAAATATTAATTTTTTTTTAAAATAAATCGCCCCCTGTTCTAGGAAATATATATTTTTTAAATTTTTATAAAATTTCTTATGAAAGTGAGCTTCTTAGACAATTTTATTTTGTATTAATGTATTTTATTTTGTATTAATGTGAAACATGAACATTTAAATGTTGGCAATTTCTGTATTGTGGCGTTATCTATCTAGCGCGTTAGTTAACTACTTTATTTAAAAGTTCGAATAAAATTCCAGTCATTTTAATTTTTAATTGTTCAATAACTTCAGTACCTTCAGTATCATAAAAGCAAGCAAAATAATATTACAATTTATTTATGTAGATACATATATGATGGAAAGTTAAGAAAAGAAAATGTTTTTTTGGAAGTTCGTGTTTAAGGTAAAATCGAAAAAACTTGGAAAATTTAATTAGTAATTAATTTTTTTAAAATATTTTTAGGTTTGGTTGTAAATGAATCTACTGTTGATCTTTTAATATAATACTGAACTATTCATTATTTAAAATGAAAAATTGTGTACTTATTAGATGATGAAAATAAAAAATTAGTAGTTTGAAAAACCGAAACAAATCGACCGACGTCTTGAAAAAGTCTGTCGGGACACCGGAGCAACGGAGCTAGAACCGTGACAAATCCGGGAAAACCAAGACGTATGGACACTCTACACGGATTGTGAATGTTATAAACTTTAAGTTTTGATTTTTAAGCACATTATGAGTGAAATTGAAAATTAACAACCTGTGAAATTTGACATTTTAGTTAAAGTGCATATAAAATATAATACCTACATGTTTTTATAAAAATGCAAATATAAATAAATGTTTTCTGTTTTTTTTTTTTTTATTTTAATTGTTATTAATTATTTGGCTTTTTTAATAATTTAGAATTTTTCTGTCAAATGAATAAATTCTGAAAATATGAATTTATGACATAATTTCAGTAAAAGTGAAAATGAAATTTTTCACCCACACTTTTGTAGTGTCAATGTACATCACTGGATCCCAATTTTCAAATGGATAGATAATTTCAGTAGCGTAGAAACTAATTATTAAAAAATTGCAAACCAAATGTGTTTATATGATAATACGTACTTATAAAATTTATATACGTGTTCTTCCGGAAATCGTAAATACCTAATTAACTTTCTCACGATGAAGTTGGATTGACAAACATTTACATTAGGGATGTTATGGATATTCGTAACCGTAACTAAAACTACCGATATCCGAAATAATTAAATATCCGAAACCGAAAGCGTACATATACGAAAATGAAAGTTTATAAGTCTAGTAAGTACTTAACACATTAAATATTTCAGTCCCTTTTTGACAATCTTGCCAGAACTTAAACACTTTTTTAAATATTTTTAAATATTAAAAATATTTAAAGTTTCAATTACTTTGTCAATTTCACTAGAATTGAGTAGAATTTACTAAACGCGTTTTCAATCTCGCGACCATCATCAGAGTAATTGAAGAAATGTATGTGGGAGTGTAATAAATACTCTTAAAAATGAATTTGGGAAAAACCCGTCATTATACTATTTCATATGAAATAGGCTGTACAATAACGTACCTGAAAGACGATGTTGATAAACCAGTTTTGAATAATAGAGGTAATTATTTTTATCTGTGTAAGGTAAAAATTTTTAACCAATATGTTTAAGAATAAAGGAGGGGTGTCCAAAATGTTAAAGTTGCTGAAATTATATTTTTTCGTTTAGAAGTTCAGTTTTAATAAAGGTGAATTATTTAGGTCGTTTTGATCATTTAAAACCTCCACTTGTGGGTCACTGTTCAATCTATTAATTTCAAGAGCCTCCAAGAGATTCAATTTTGTACCCTTTTGACAAATATGTAGAACTTTTGGTTTGTGATTTATATTGGGGAAATGACCTGTTTCTAAGACGTGTAAACCAAAATTTGAGCTATGAATTTGAGATCCAACATGTTCCTTATACCTTGTCTCGAAGCTGCGACCCGTCTGTCCCACGTATTTAGCATTACACTGCGAACAATCTAAGCGGTAAACTCCACTCTTTTTTAGCGGATCAGTTTTTACTTTTGCGTTAAAAAGTGAACGGCCGAGGTTTCCAAATGAACAGAAGGCGGGTGATATATTATATTTTGAAAATAAATTGCCTATTTTTTGTGAGATGACACCTAGGAAAGGGAGTGACACCTAGGTGTCATCTCACAAAAAATAGGCAATTTATTTTCAAAATATAATATATCACCCGCCTTCTGTTCATTTGGAAACCTCAGCCGTTCACTTTTTAACGCAAAAGAAAAAACTGATCCGCTAAAAAAGAGTGGAGTTTACCGCTTAGATTGTTCGCAGTGTAATGCTAAATACGTGGGACAGACGGGTCGCAGCTTCGAGACAAGGTATAAGGAACATGTTGGATCTCAAATTCATAGCTCAAATTTTGGTTTACACGTCTTAGAAACAGGTCATTTCCCCAATATAAATCACAAACCAAAAGTTCTACATATTTGTCAAAAGGGTACAAAACTGAATCTCTTGGAGGCTCTTGAAATTAATAGATTGAACAGTGACCCACAAGTGGAGGTTTTAAATGATCAAAACGACCTAAATAATTCACCTTTATTAAAACTGAACTTCTAAACGAAAAAATATAATTTCAGCAACTTTAACATTTTGGACACCCCTCCTTTATTCTTAAACATATTGGTTAAAAATTTTTACCTTACACAGATAAAAATAATTACCTCTATTATTCAAAACTGGTTTATCAACATCGTCTTTCAGGTACGTTATTGTACAACCTATTTCATATGAAATAGTATAATGACGGGTTTTTCCCAAATTCATTTTTAAGAGTATTTATTACACTCCCACATACATTTCTTCAATTACTCTGATGATGGTCGCGAGATTGAAAACGCGTTTAGTAAATTCTACTCAATTCTAGTGAAATTGACAAAGTAATTGAAACTTTAAATATTTTTAATATTTAAAATGAAATTTCACAAAGTAAACCTCTCAACAGTAAATTATTTAAATATTTTTATTGTTAAAATCGAAACGTTATTTTGAAGCCGGTTAAATTAATATATTTTACATTAAAATGTGTGGTCAATACAATCACCCGCTAGTTAATTATCGCTAAATTTGATGCTAGAAAATTGAGAAAAAACAGGTCATAGAGATTTTTTTTTATTTAGATTTTATTTGTAATGATTGAATTACAAAATTCAAAAGGATGTTAAAAAATGTGTGTATTCACTATGAGCTTTTGCCTGTAGTAAATCCAGCTGCTCAAAATCGGTTCCAATATATCAGTTGTTCAGGACGGCATTTGTACATAATTTTAATATTTTCTTTAAGAAATAGTATTTTTTTTTTTAAATACTTGTTTGATTTTTTCAAGGCGAGTACTTTTTACGATGTGTGTTTACCAAATTCTACAAAATAATTTAAAAAAAAACATTGTAACCCTACTATTTTGAAATTTTCAAAAAAATATCATGAAAATTACCTCATATATGCTTTTTCTGAGTTAATTATTGAAAAATATTCTATTTTCCGAGATTTTTAAGGTAAAACGAGCAGATGTATGGTTTTTGTTAAACAAATTTCAGATCTTTAATACATTTTTGCCTTAAAAAAATAAATATTTAATATTTTCAAAAATGTATGATACAACTTGTCAAAATTTAAAATTATTTGTTTTGTTGTCAAAAGAAAAAAAAACTGAATGTGCAAATTTATTTACCACTAAAATGATGGGTTTATACATATAATTATAACGTAGTATTGTCATTTGGATAGAAAATTACGTAAAAATATTATTGTTTGAATATGATTTAACGTAATTTTTATGCGATTGTAGCAAGCTCTTATTAATTTTAGGAAGGTGTAAACATCATCTAAATTCTGATCATATCACATAAAAAACTGCGCCGTGATTTTTTATCTAAAAAAAAATGGAATAGAGATACATTATAAAAACATTTAACTGACAAAGAAAAAGAATATAGCCGAATCGTTAAATTGGATTAAAAAAATCATGACATGCTACTTAAACAGCGGTTTTTTTCGAATTTAGCTCGTAAAAAATGAGACAGAAAAAAAAAGAATGCGAGTGCGAGTGAAATGGAGAACGACATATTTCCTAGTTTTTCTCGAAAAGTAAGTAATTTAGAGCAACTGTATAAAAACATTTTTTATGCATTTTACCTTTTACTAGGGCTTGGTGTAAAAAAAAATTTGAAAAATTGCTTAATTCTGGCAAAAAACTCATTTTGTTGACAAAAAACGCCCGGAAAACCTACTTCTGGGCATCCGACGTGTCTGGCTAACGAACTCATCCAACGATTTGGAAAATCGAATTCGCACACAAAATTTCATAAGCATTAAACGTTTCGTTCGAGAGTTATCGCGCGGATACATATATATATATATATATATATATATATATATATATATATATATATATATATATATATATATAATTTTAGTGAATATCATTTTCGTATTCTAGGGACCTCAAAACATATTTCTGATATGGTCTCGGGCTTAGGTCGCACCATGACACCTGGCGTAAAAGCTGAATTTCCAGTTTTGGAAATTCGCTAAAATATACGGGCTAGTAATAGCCTAAGATCCCGCAGCTGATTTCTGCAGGTGTCTGTTTTTTTTTAATGAAACTTAATTTAAATGAATCCTTAATGGCAATGAAATAGATTGCTCCCAGGTTGCCTATCGAAAATTAGCCGTAAGTACCTTTAATTGCCGTCATTAAGCGAATAATCGTAAAGACATTTTTTGACGTTTTAAAGTTTCAAATATTTTCATTTTTTTTAAAATTTACAAATTTTTCTCATAGTAACAAGAAAAGTAAATAATGTTTCCTAGTTACAAATACAAAAATAAGCCAACAGCCATTTGATTTGATTTTTTAATTTTTTTATTTATCTATAAGTATATCTACAATATGTTTTATTATTTATAAGAAGCTAAAGAGGGAAAATCACAGATTTGTTAATTTTCTCGTTAATTGTGTGCTAAACCCAGCCTACAGACCAAATTTCAACTTTCTAAAAATTAGGAAAGTACTCTATAATTTTGATGATCATCAGGGAGTGGGTGACGAATTTAATAGAATTTACATATTAATAATATCGAAAGCAATAGAGCTCTAAAATTGAAATTTGGTACATTTCATAAGACAGGTGACTACATTCTATCCTGACAATTTGAGCTCTTAAGTAGTATCCAGACCGAAGTTATCGGGGTCCAAAAATAGACTGATACAGCAGTGCTCTGTTTGTTTTGTTTTGCCTCGTCTTGGCGGGGGCACGGGGGCACTGTCCCAGATTTCAGTAATTTTTTTTTATTGAAAACTGATATTTTGATCATTTTATTATGCATGAATTTTATTATATGGACTGAAATTAATGTTATAATTGTCATCAGAGGATTAATTGTCAATTGTAACACTCAACATTATATTTAGTTGAATTTACATGTTACTTATTATAATTAATTTAGTTTTCAAAATTCTTCCATACATGTTGAGCGAGTCAGGTGACAAATAGCACAGTCTCTAGCAATAGGTCTAATTTTTTTTGCTTTAATTGTTATTCTTCTAACGGCATTTAGGTATACATCATTGCATACAGTTCTTATCCTAGTTTTTCGGTTTGTTTTATATAGCATTTTTTTAATTCTGAAATGTGAGTTAGATTAGAGACTAATCCAACAGACAAAACTAATCGTAGACCTAAACATCGGCTAGAAAGCTTACGGACTGGGCTGCTCTCTAACCAGTATAGCTCAAAAATAAATTTTTTGAAAACATATTTATTTTACCTGAATTCCCCTTAACTTACCGAAAATATTCAGCACTACCATTATGATTTTCCTAAGCAAGGATGTACCGGTAAAAAATCGTTTGAGTAACAGTACTCTAAAGTACTGTTTTTTTCTCGGGTTTTAAAAGAAACTGAACAAATTTTGCGACCCATCTATGAACCAAAATGCTACATTTCATAAAAGAACACCTTGTATTAATAATAAGCATCGCTACATATATATATATATATATATATATATATATATATATATATATATATATATATATATATATATATATATATATATATATATATATATATATATATATATATATATATATAAATTAAATTGAACGAAATTTTGGAAAATTATTTTGGAGTCCGAGTTTCAAAAATTGAGTTTTTGTTGAAAATTCAATTTTTCTTAGTCACTTCTTTCACTAAGGAGATTCACTAAGAAAAAAGAAAGAAATCTATTTTATTCTTCATAATTATGTTCTCTAAGGTGTTAGAAATATTCTCCTAAAATTTTATTTAAAAATAATGAAAAATCAAAAAGTTATGGGCATTTTAGTGAGCGCACTTTACTATAATTCAGTTTAAAAAAAAGCTTTAAATGCATTTTCCTCGAAAATATGTTTTTTGACGTGGTTCCGGGTGTATCTCAAAAAGTATTTGAGGTATCGACATAAATCAAAGTGCATATTGTTCTTCGATACCGTCATTTTGGCAGCAACTAAGATCTTTTAGTTCCGTAATATATTTTCAAAATGGCAGCTGTTGGCCCAGATTGTAAACTGTGGTTACTTCATTTTTTTTAAAGTGTCGTTTTGCTCATCAACGGTATTTGTATGGAGAAATTTCAAACATTTTTGTGTTTTTGTTTTTACTCGGCAACTCAACGCTATTTCTGATTTTTGTATATTTTTTTTTTTTTTTTGCGCATTTATCTAGAGCCCAGGTACATTTGAGGCTACTCTGGATGTTCGAAGGAGTTGGCCCGCCACTGGTAATAATATTAAGTCAACGTACCAAAAAGCAAGTAGGGTAAACCATATAGTTATTGGCAGTTAAAAAAAATTTTCAAAACAAAGTACAGAAAATGTATGTGTTGTAACTTTATTTTTAATGAAAAAATTCATAAATAAAAATGAGACCTGTCTATTTTAATGTACCGTATAAAATTTTCATATTACATATTGGTAAGCCAATATGTAAAAAAATATTAAAGGTGTGCGTGTATAGAAAAATAGAGTGATTGGACAAAAATTTCATTTATTGGACAACAATCTGACAATTATTGGACAAGTCATACCTTTATCAAATAAATTTAAAAACCTAACTTCTTCTGTTCCGATGTGAATAATTGGAATAATTGATCAGTGTCATGACCATCCTCGCTATTTTTCTGACATAAACATCAAAAATAATTTATTTTTCAAAAATTTGGAGTAAAATAATTAGTTTGCGATAATTAGTTTACAATAGGCATGAAAATGATTTAAAAAATATTTTAAAAACAAATAATGCGACATTATGAAAGCATTTAAATTTAAATTAACTACTATAAGAAATAATAAGAAACATTCAGAAAATGTCCTTTTCATGACTAATAAATAATCGGAAAATATTGAGAAACTAGCCGTATACCCAATGGGATTGCCTATCGACAATATCTCTTTATTAGGTACTCACTTTGTGCTCACTTTTAATGTTTTTCAAAAGCCTAAATCAATATCCACGATGAACTTCCCATATGAACTTTCATTTTCTGTTTTAACGCCTTAGGGAATAAATTTCCAAAAACAACTGACTTTTATTTATAAATAGAAGCCTAAACGCCAATTTTCATAAGTCCTGTGCTTAATTTCGTCCCTCTAAACTCAACAGTTGAGGTTGTCCGTTGTCTATCAATCAAAGTTAATGATTCATTAAATATTTATTTTAATAGCCATAGTAACATATTTTTAATATCACTAACGTCAAAAATAACGAATTTACATACAAATTTTCATTCCCTATTAAACCCACTTAGGGGACGAATTTTCAAAAATCCTCTCTTAGTGCTCACCTACGTCACATAGGGAACTCCTATGCAAAATTTCATTCTTTTAAACCCAACGGTTTAGGCTGTGCGTTGTCTGTCAGTCAGTCAATGTTAGAAATTTATTAAGTAGATGTTTAACAATCTTATTACTATTAAGTAAATTTCATATGTTTTATTGTATTGTCTACACCTGGTTCTATAATGGTTCTTAGTGTCTTATAATTTAATGGTAAATTAAATTTGTTTTGCGTACGCTATAACGATTCATAAAAGTCAAGGCTTAAGTCTGGAGAGTGCTCCTTTTAGATATTGGTTCATCAATATTTGCATGTGGTCAGGCATATATTGCATTATCCAGATTAAGGCATCTCCAAAATGTTGACTTAATAAATTTTGACGCGAGTCAGATTAAAGGACAACAAAGTGCAATAGCAGAGTTCAATAGGCTTAAATCTTTGTATCGAATAGATCTAACCAAAATTGTCCTTAAAAAGAACAAAATTCGAAAAATTCCGGACAGAGAGTAGATTTTACGACCAAATGTTATCGCTGTTCAAATACCAAATAAATCCTATAGTAAAAGATCCGCTCAAAAACATAAATATGAAACTGAATCAAACTGCAAATCGAAAAAAAGAAATAAGTACTACTTCCTACTATCCTACTATCTAAATTTAACCAGTTTGTATTAAACTGCATTTCCTACAAAAAGTTGTGAAATCTCACCAAAACCATAAATGTGAAAAATGGGCAAGTTCTATATTGTGTTAGCCTGAAAAGAATTGAAATTAAAATAAACTGTCAAGTTCCAAAAACATTATTTGTGCAAAATCGGAATAAAATAATAAATAATTGTTTTAAAAAGTATACATACGAGTACATAGCTCTTTTAAGGTAAATAATAGAAATTTTTCATTAGAACTTGGGAAGCTTTTAACACCAAGTAATACATGATAAATGAATAAAAACTCGCCATGTTCTAATGAAAAATTTACCTTAAAAAAGCTTGATGTATATTGTACATTTTTTAATACAATTTATTATTTTATTCCGATTTTGCACGAAAAATGTTTCTGGAACTTGACAGTTTATTTTGTTTTCAATTTTTTTTCAGGCTAACACAATATAATAGAACTTGCTCTTTTTCACATTTATGTTTTGGTGGGATTAAAAAAATACATAATATACGGGAACACATAATTTTATATGCGGCCCGCTGAGTTATAATGTGCTTCCAAAGTGGCCCACAAGATCATTTGGGTTGGCCACCCCAGGTCTTGTCCGATAACTGCCAATGTCCAGTAACTATACTGTTTACCCTAATACTAATAAGAACAAGTGTATAGACCAGTAACATTTTATTAAAATATATTTTTACAAAATTTACATATTTTTTGTTCTCTTCTTTGTAAAAAAAATTTGAAAATGTAATAAAAGTGTACGCAAGAATAATGATACGAAGTATTTATCGTTGGCCTTTTTTAAATTAAAATTTGCTAAAGTAGAAATAACAAAAGGCACAGGAATCAAATTATATTAAAAAAAAATATATAAGCAAAAAGCATGCGAAAAGCACCATTTGAAAACGAAAATTAAAAATGAAACAAAAATAATTGCAAATTAAATATTTATATAGTAATAAAATAAATAACATGGTAGTATTCCTTTGTAGGTATCTAATTAAATTTTGTAATGTAGAATCCCACTTAAATATTTATCTGTGTACAAAAAATTGGTGTTTTGTATATGCAGTACGTACTAAGTACATATGTGTCTCAAGATTTGCGATAATTTTTGCCCTCATTAAGGGAAACATTTAGATTTTCTACTTACTGTCGTATTGCGTTAAATGATATTGTTTTGGATATTTCATAATTACTTTTACTCTGCTACTGAAAGTCTGTATACGAGGGGTGATTCAAAAGTGATGATAATTGATATGACATGTTTTGACATACTAAATTTTATTAATTGTTGGACATAATCTCTTCTTTAGTGTGCGAACTTTTTTTTTAAAAAATCTTCATCTTAACTCTCCTTCTTTAACTTATTTAGCGGCCATCATCTCATTATTGTCTTCAAATTTCTTATCCCTGAACTGCTTCTTAAGGCGGGGGTAGAGATAGTAGTTGCAAGGGACCGGATTTAGAGAATAGAATGGATGTTTAAGCAATTCAAAACTCACTTCTCAAAAGACGGCTATCGTAACTTCACCTTTTTTGTGCTACTGGTTTCTCTCCATTTTCGACTGCTGTAGTCAAATGAATGCAGTTTCCAGGAATAACGTTGTTTTTACATGATATTTTTTTTTTACCCGTTACTAGTAAGGGTATATACAAGCTATCACAATTTTCAAATATTTTGAGGATCACTAGAAATATCTGGTTATCATTACTTTTGAATAACCCCTTCTACATGCACGATTTCTTATTTTAGATGAAAATATATATACTATGAACGCTAAAAATTTGACAACATATGGAAAATTCATATGAGCAACTTTCTTAGGAATTTGTATTTTTATGAACCAATTAACAAACAGAAACTTTTCTTTTGTGTTCTCATTTATTCCTTTTAATTTGTCACGTCGAAATATGATGAACTCTAAAATTTGTTTTAACTTCGCTCGAGTAAAATAAAAAAAAAACTGTGATGGCTTAGTCATACCTGAGCTGTAAGCGTCTACGTGAAAATATTAAGAATTCTGATTTTCGTACTCTTTTAGAGGGTACAGATTAATTGTACACAATAATAGATTTAGATCATATTTCTACTTCAAATGTGCCGATATTCTTAAAAAATTTTCACTTTTTGACTTTAGAAATTAATAAATTGCTGGTTATTGTTGTTGAAATTATTATGTATCGCTTGAAATTCAAAGTGGAGTCTTTAAAAGTCTTCTAAAGACAACTCAATCAACATTCTAGCGTCACTCGTTTGTAAAATACATAAACTTCAAATTATGGGTACCTCCAAAATAGGGTTTCAGAAATTACATGATTAGTCTCCTTACTAGCTAAAATATATAGACTATCTAAATTTAGTCGACTTAAATCCGACAGTTAATTATGGACCGAAATGGTGAATACTCATATTAAACGTGTACTATTAAATTGAATAAAACATTTTCTCGGAGAAAATATTTAATTTGTAAATCGTTTTCCAACACTCCTACGTAGAAATTAGAGAAAAGCATATAGCACTTTGCTATGTATACACCTACAACTTATAAATAAAATGCTTTTAGTAGCAAACAAAATTTTGCTGTTTATCATATTATGGTGTATATTAAATTAGTGAATTCTATAACATTTGCAAAGTAAATTTAATCACGTAAAATTTCATGTGTGTGTAAAAATAAATCGTCGGAAATGAAAAATATTTTTTTTTTTAGACATAAAAGGTAATATGTCACTGTTTGATATATAAATAAGTATAACGAATAAATAAATGCGTGCGCTTAATAAGAGTTGTGATTGAAAAAAAAACAAACCTATTTTGAGTAAGCTATGAATAATAATTATGTGTTCATAATCAGAATCAAAAGAAGCAAAGTCATTGTCTCATTGCTTTTAAAACATGCTTATACCTGTCGTATATATATATATATATATATATATATATATATATATATATATATATATATATATATATATATATATATATATATATATATATATATATATATCGCTACGCAATCTATTAGCTAGGAAGATTAATTTAGTAGCGAAGGCGAAAAAATTTGGTAAACCTTAATGAAACTTAACTTTAGTGAAGCAGAGTGAAATCAAAATTAAGTTGCAGAGTGAATGCAAAGTGGCGGTCATTGAAGTCATAGGTGACGTACAAGAGCAAACTATTTAATTATTTGGATTCCAGAGGGTTAATTGGATTTTATACTAATGTATAAATTTCATTAAAAATATTGCTGTTAGAAAGTTTTCATTATAGATATATTTGCTATAGAAATTTTTTTATTTTTTTTTGTCCCTTGAACAGACAATTGACAAGTACCGTATCTATTTTTCGATCTATATAAGCAGCTACGATTTGCTCTGGATTCACCAAATTTTCCGAATTAGTTATTAAGTACCTGGTACTCAAGTATTTCGGTATCTATTAGTTAAATTTATTTATTATATTAAGTGAATAAGTGAATTGAGTAAATAGCCTTCAATCGGATCACTCGCTTCTACATTCTAGAATTCTTTTTGCATAGAGAAATATTTTTATTAAAAAACACCACTGATTTGTTTACGTTTTTATGTTTTAAGACTTTATAATTTATGGCTTTATAGATCAGCTCATAAACAATCTTATTTATGTCATGGAAAATATGTAACTAATATTATTTCCCTTTGTTTTTGTAATATTGTTCGATTTTTCACTTTTAATAAACATAATAAGTAACATTTATGAACTTTAAGTTACAAACGAAGTTCTAAAATTCAAGAGAGAAAAGTTTAAATTTGAATACTCTTATGACATCCAAACCAATTTCTTTAAATCATACTATATGTAATTGTTTTTTTTTTTTTACTACGCATGTAGCTTTTATAAAATGTATAATATCTTTGTCTTAAAAATGTAAAGTGTAATAATATTGTTTCTTTCTATTTCTATAAAATCCTCTTAACTTTAATGAGAAAAAAGTGACGTCACTTAACAAAACTGATATCAGTTTTACTGAAACTCGACTGTAATTGTGGCAGCGTTGAAGAATAATATCAGAAAGTATACCAATTCGTTTACGGTCACGAACACCGTACGGCTTCAAGTAAAACGTAACTATTTAAGGACTCATTTCAGAATAGGATATTTTTTGTGTGTTGTGTAACAGCAACTCCTTAAGTTAATTCTACTTTTACCGTACGGTTTCAGTATGATTTTTCGATTTTTACGTCCGGTTAGAAAATATATTCGTATTACTTTTGGACAGAACATTTTTATATACCTAAAAATTATGATAGATTATGACTACATAAAGAAGACTATCCGATGTACTATGAACTATTTTTGTTAGAAAAATTTTTTTATGAAAAGTTTGAAGTAGAATATATTTTTCCTATATTATATGATGACAATTTTTTTTCACCTTGTTATCTTTTCACCTGCCACATAATATCAGTTGTCTCGATAAGATGCGTACCACTGGACTTTACATACACGCAAAACATTTTGTATTTTTGAATTTGTGTAGGTCCTAATTAAGATGTACAGAAAAGAATATTTAAAAAAGAAAAAACAACATGGACATACTTATATAATTAGATATTTCCAACATTTCTATTTTTTACGTAACTTTTTTATATTAATCTTGTAAAAAACTTTTTTTAAGAAATTGTGTTTTGAAAAAAATTTATCTCAGTTTATAATAATCGCATTAAAATCATAATTAGATAAGCTGAGAAAAGTTTAAATACCACTTAAAATGTTGTTGATGTCAGCCCGGAGGAATACGTATCTACATCCCTTAGTAACTCAACCTACACTTATTATGCGTAAAATGATAACAGTTTGTCTAGATATTATAATAGCCCAAGAGCCCAACATGATTTTCATGTCTAATCTGTGTACACATGAAAATATTTAAAATTTGTTGTGAATGGGATGTAATACAAGAAAATTGTATACTGTTAGCAAATTGGCTACCGAAAGCGTTCCAGTTCCAATTTTTAGAACAATGCCTCCTGCAGATCTAACCATGGCTATATACAATACAAACCTTTTAAAAATACAATTTTGTATCAAATAAAATATTTTCCTTATCTGCCATAGTAATATATCGTCACTGAACAATGTTAGCGGGACATCTGTTAAAAATGCATTTTTGATATATTAATATCAATAAATTCGGCTTTTAACAAAGAACATTCTGTGATATCAGAAAAATTCCAATTCCTATTAGATTTCAATTTAAAAGTTATAACTCAGTGTTTGACCACACTAATACTGTTGGTATTACATATTGTATGTAACACTGGACATTTAAGATGTCTCTATGTTACTTGAATTTTTAAATACAATATATAAGTAAATCCTCACTAATATTATAAATACAAAAGTCAGTTTGTTTGCTTGTTTGTTTTGCTTTCCCACATCAACAGCTTAACCAATCAATTTAAAACTTTCCAAAGAGATACCCCAGGAAAACATCCTATTCCAGTGAGAAAATTCCTCAGAGATATAGTAATTGCCAATTGTGACACGATGTAACTCTATTTATACTCTATACGTACTAATGCAAAATTAATGTTTTAGCGAATTTCCAGAAAGAATTCTGGAAATTCAGCTATTATGGTGTAAGCCATAGTCGAAGTTCAGCCCGAAAATATGGCAGAAATTTGTTTTGAGGTCCCTAGAGCCCAAAAATAACATTCACTAAAATTTATATATATATATATATATATATATATATATATATATATATATATATATATATATATATATATATATGTATATATATATATGTATTTATGTATTTATGTATCAGCACGATAGCTCTTCAGGAAAAACTGCTAGTTTTACGAAATTTGGTGACAACGTTGGAAGTCCAAAAATGTTGGATGAGTTCTTCAGCCAAAAACTTCGGAGCTCAGGAACATGGTTTTTTGTGCATTTTTCGTGAAAATGAGTTTTTGGCCAAAATTTGCTATAATTTAAAAGCTTTTGCTACATTTTTTTACATCATTGCGAAGACGGGAAAAAATCACATAAAAAAGGTTTTTAAACTTTTATTCTACGTTTGCTCGTTTTTGAGAAAATAAGAAAAAAAAAGTCAATTTATTTTCTATAATTTTAGTGTGTTTACAACTATGTTGTATGTGTATAATCATATAATGTGTATTGTGTAGGTATGTATGTATGTATATAACTGCAATAGTGAGACATACGTATGGGTGGATATACATACCTACTTATATTGGTCAAAAGATCTGAATGTATTCGTGAAACAAAATCTTTATAGGATGAATGTACCAAAAGTTGGTCAGTAAAGCCTTTTGGTACTTTTAAAATACAAAATCAATTATATAAACAACTATATATTTCAATTAATAGAGGATTACTTATCAATTTTATTGTAGAATCGTTTCCAGGTAGTTCAATTCAAGTGAAATCTCGAAATAAGTAATTAAATTATAAGACTGATTAATAAACCTGTTTACTTTTTCCCTAAATCGGTCATATGTGTCATGTTGCTAGTTTTGGATATTCTTGACCTTAAGATTGAATACTAACATGAGTACTACTAATTGATGCTGGCGTTCAATAAATAATAATAAAATTTCTTTGAAAGAATTGGTTTAATTTTTGCCGTAAAAAGTGAACAGTCCTCAAATAAAATATTGATCTGGAGACGAAAAATACTTTCTAGACGTATTTAATGTTAATAATATAAATCTACAAATTTATTCAAAATAATCTGAAAAAGCCGAAATAAACCAGTTAGTGCTTATAATGTATCAAATTGAGGATTCTTTTAATAAAATCATCTGCTTTCAAACATGTACACATTTATAAAAAATCAATTTCTTATTTATAAGTTCTTTTAAACCGAAGTTCTCAATTTTTATGGACTAATATTCTTTGGAAACTAGTCCATAAAAATAGGGAACTTCGGTTTAAAAAACATATACGTAATTGTATTATCCTAAGAAACTTAATATAAAGTTTATAAATTTATTATTATTTAAAGAAAAAATATAGATCCAGTTTAGGTACGTCTACCCCATAGGCTAAGAAACACTACTAGATATTTTGTTTAAATGCATTATTTGTGTCCTTGATGACAGGTATATTGATATGGAACCAATTTAACGCCTTATATAGTACAAAATGTATATATACGTATATCTATGTGTGTGAATGTATTTGTACCTCTAATATACATATTTTTCAAATAAGTACATAACTGTTGACAGTTTTAACGAATGGAATTCAGCTATTACAGCCACTGCCATGACGCGACTTGAGCCCGAGACTATGGCAGAAATTTGTTTTGAGGTCCCTAGAAATCGAAAAAAATAGTCACTAAAATTTATATATATATATATATATATATATATATATATATATATATATATATATATATATATATATGTGTATATATATATATATATATATATATATATATATATATATATATATATATATGTGTATATATATATATATATATATATATATATATATATATATATATATATATATATATATATATATATATATATATATATGTGTGTGTGTGTGTCCGCGCGATAATTCTCGAACGAAATGTCTTACGTTTATGAAATTTGGTGAAAATATTGGAAGTCCAAAACCGTTGGACGATGCCTGGAACATGTCTTTTTTAGCAATTTTCGTGAAAAAAATTAACTTTTTGCCAAAATTTCCTCTTATTCAAAAATTTTTGTAAAAATTTTTTACACTATTGGAAAGAGGAGAAAAAATCACATAAAAAAGGTCTTCAAACTATTATGCTATGTCAACTAGTTTCCAAGAAAAGCTAACTTTTATAAACGGAAATTCGCTATGTTATGCAGGATGCTGCGACAGGGGTATTTAAGAGGTAATATCACTTTGTGTTTTTAAATTCAAGGGTCATATTCTACAATTTCTGTTTTGTACATATGATAATATAAGTCTTCAAGTACAAAATATTTATTATCCGACTGACCTCAAATTTTAACAGTTATTTAAAAATAAGTTTCTTTAGTGAATATCGAAGGATTTTTCCGACTACAGTTAAGATTTGAAGTAATTCGAATAAGAAAGAATTGAAGAAGTTAAAACATACATACGGAACAGATGTCAATAGTTTTTTTCATTTCTGTTAAATAAATCTGAGTACATACGAACATACGATTATACTAACTTGTGAATACAAACTGATATTACTCCTTAAATTGTATTTATTCTCTATTTTTACGAAACGACCCACTAAACTGTGAAATACGTAAGATATGTTAAGTTTTACTAAAAGTAGTTTTCCGATTAGTCTAATTATTTAAAAATAACAGTGTGGTAAATCTAGTAAAGACAACATTTTTTGTAACTTTTCGGTGCTTAACGTAATTTTTTGTTTTAGGTAAAGTAATGAAAATTTAATTATCTACCCTGTTGCATCTTTGCTAGTTAACAATTGTAGAGGTGGGTTCCAAAAGGCGCTAAGTAATTTTTTGTAATTTTTCAGGAAATGTAAAAAACTATCTAGTTAGTGAAATGTAGTAACCTGTTTACATTGTTTTAAAGATCTTAGATAATTATTGATGTTATTTTTTGGTTTTTATTTATACATATAATTTTCAATGAATTATACTGAAAATACTTTTCAAAAAGGCACTAAGTCATCTGACTTAGTGCCCTTTTGAAAAAAAAAAATCTTGAAAAAGTTGGGTTAAGTTGGTTAAAATAAACCTAGTTTGTTTAAATACAGATATATTTTATTCAAAAAAACATTTTAAACAGTGCATTATTAGCAATATTTCATGTGTATGACATAATAGAAAATCTGTCTGCAAGCAAATTTGGCAAAAATACCAGCTATTATTGAAAAAAAATGCAATGGTCTGCAAGCAAATTTGGAAAAAATACCAGCTATTATTAAAAAAATGGCAGGGTGCGCATGCGCACAAGACTTAGAACAGTTTGAACTAAAACTGTCACTGACTTAGCGATTTTTTGGAAAACATTCCATTTTTCATCATTCATTTTACAGTAGACAAAGCTCATTTTGAAGAGTGACACTGTGAGAATCGTGTAGAGCTGAACTTAAACATTCTGCATAAACTAAAATCTCACATTAGAAAAAAAATGACTTAGCGCCTTTTGGAATCCACCTCTTCAATTTCTAGATGATAAATTTTTATTATACATACTTATATAAAAGGGACGTAGGGGAAACTTTTATCGGAATTTTTGTGCCCTCACTACCGCGCCCTTAATTTTGTCGCTCGACTACTCCTTATAAAAAGACTATTTCATTTCAGTTTTGCATTCCTATACGTACAATTAGTTTATAATTTTCACAGTTCCAGCATAGTCTTATAAGGAGTCGTCTTTCACAAAACTCGAAAAAGTGATTAAGTGGGGGATGTTGCAACTGCTGATTGAGGGAAATAGTTTTATAAGGGGCAGACTTGTAAAGGTATTTGACTGTATTACTAAATATATAGTAGAATGAAAATTTGGATATAGATATAACTTAAACATGTTAATCACGAGATTAAAAGAATTACTTTGTCAATATAATTTATATGTAAATTGAAAGCAAGTGTATAACCTTAAAAATAAAATCGAATTTTAAATAAGTATCATTTACGGAAAAACAACATTTCATATATCTACGAGTATTTAAAACCAGTACGAATATTCAGGCTTAACTAAATTAAACAAGTTTTTTAAAATTCTCGATGAGACATCCTGTAGACCCAGAGTTCTCAAACTTTTTGGACTGAACGTCTGCCATAGCCAATTACAGTTTTCACTTCGGATGCGTTTTACCTGCCATAGGAAATTTAATTTTATTTGGAATATAAAAATTGATTGATTACAAACCGTGAAAGTAATTCCCAGCACGTCCATCACTTTGAGAACACTATTAAGCGTTACTTTTAGAAACTTTCAATCATCTAATTTATACATATTATAATTTACTGTTTTTTTTTAAAAATTTCATTAATATTATTCTGTAATGTCTCCAAATATCTGAACCATATCAAAATTTATGAATAACCTATTTCAATATCTAACGAGGAAATAGAATAAAACAATTATGTATAAAAAGAAACTTATGTATAAGTATGGCAATAAATTTTTTACTCGTCCCGTCACGCTTAAATTTTCAAATTTTTCTTATATTAAAATTTTTTCATTAGTTTCATACATTTTAAATAATTTAGGACGTTAAAGGACTACTTTCTTTATAATACGAAAAATAATTAATAAAATAATTAATTTATTAAATAAGTATGTTGTAATACATTGGTTACCATTAATTTAAATCAGCAAATTGTAATGTCAATGCCGTATTTGAAAACATATTTTTTAATTATAATAAAAATGCAAATACACTAATAAAATATTTTTTGAACCATTTCAATCATAAGTTGACTTTTACAAATTTTACGTACGTAAAAGGCAACTAGACTGTAAGGAGTACTTACCATTCTGGTTTGCGATTACTATATTTACAAAAAATAATAGACCAAAAAAGTTTACTTACCGACCAATGAATTGGCCGAGCGTGCTTATGCTCTGGTACTTGCGCACTGGTACATCGAGGGTTCGAATCCTCCGACTAGCTATACTTGTGAAAGTTTCCTGCAGTTTCCCTTTACAATTCCAGATGAATATCAGCATAGTTTCTTTAAAAACCATATTCTTTGTCCCCCACCCACATCATAAATGTATCACGTATGTAAAAATTTATAAATTAGGTATACAAATACTTTCCCTGAATATGCTGGCAGGTCAATAAATTTAAAAAAATATTCGCTGTAGTAAAAAATTTAATCACTATGCACTTAATTAATTAGTTAACTAATTAAGCAATCAATACAGAATATAAAATTTAATTCGTTTCGAAAAAATTTTGACCCTCTAAAACAGGCAATTTGCAGCCCAATTGTTTATTTTTTGTGGCTCTTACAAATTTTAGATAGGTATTCAATGAAGTTATCGGTCTTGCTACTTTAAAAGGACGGCAGGATCCGAAAAAATACGCCGACACTCTTTTTCAACAAGAAGTAAAAATAAATGAGGTTTCACAGGGAGGAGAGTGGATATTTCAGCAGGATAATGTCTCAATTCACAATGCTGAGTGTGTACAGGAGTGGTTTAAACAAAGAAACTGATCTCTTTAGACGATGAGCAAGATCACCTGATCTAAACATCATCGAAAATGTATCGAACTATTCGTCCCGTAAAGTATACAACGACGGGAAACAATATAATTTCAAGTAAAATTGAAAGAAAATATTAGACATAACTGATGCCAAATCCCACTGGAATATGCGAGGAATTTATATGAAAATATTCCAACAAAAATTTCACAAATAGTGGAAAATAAAGGAACCTCAACCAGTCATTAATTATTAAAATTATACTTAATTTTTGAAAAGTGAGGCTTTTTTTTTTTATTAAAGATACTACTAGAATCAACAGAAAATCTGTTATACATAGTACTGATAAATAACAAATATAAAAATATAACAAAGAAGGCATGAACAGGTCTGCCACAAAATGGTCCCTACAATAACAATTTATAATATTGTATAACAAACACGAATTATGTACATAATAAAAGTGAGGCTATATTATGGGACAAAAAATTATATTAATTTTATATGTCTTTGATATAACTTTTGTGATTTGTTTGTGCGTTTATTTTATTAAAACAAATACTGCATATTTTTTTTTTACCCAATAAAACATTTTCAAAATATACGACTAACGTATTACTGGCTAACCTGTTTCTCTAAAATATTGTAAGTGAAATATAAAAATTCTTAGTGAGGCTATATTATGAGACGGACTGTATATATATCTTTAGTGAAACATTACGAATTTTTCAATTTTCCATCAAATTTGAAGGTAATGGTAACTTTAAAAATTAATTTTTCCTTTCTTATATATACTTTCCCGGAAACATTTAAAGGAAAAATTAATTTTTAAAGTAACCATTAACTTAATGCTATTTTCAGCGGAGGTGTCCAAATTTGAAGGAAAATTTAAAAATTCGTGATGTTTCACCAAAGATATATAATTGAAAAACTGATTTTTTGTTACTATGTACGATCTAATTTTTTTAAGCTTAAAAAATAAAGTAATAAGGTAATTATTTTGATTTTGACAAATGAAGTTTGTGCTGAAAATATATTATTTCTATAAAAGTTTCCGGGAAAGTATGTATTTTTTATTTGAAATCGATGCAGAACAATTTATCTCATATTTCAAATTTAGGCAATAATCTCTGAATTTATAAATGTTATGTAGGTAAATCCTTAAAATCACTCTTCCTCTGGCTGTACGAGCTAATTTGAAAATTAGACGCTAAAATACAACTAAGAGTTACGTGATCAGTATAAAGCTATTAATAATGAAAAAATTTTTAGCGACAGCCTGCATATAAATTATTAAGAACGAACTAAAAGAAAGAAAATTGTTCTACATGTTTCGGTCATTTCAATGGAAAATCAATAATTCAGTTGTGAAAACAACTGAGAAAAATAATATCAAAAGGACATAACCTCCAAATGTCAAATGGATGTCAAAATGACAGACGAAATTAAAAAAAATTAAAAATCAAAGAATCAAAAATTAACGGACCCCATACTAAATAGGGAAAGTCAAAATCATGATAAAATAAAATATTAGAAGACGAGATGCGACCAAATACTTACCGTATCAGGAAACATCAAGAATATAAAATTCCAACGAAGTTGTAGGAAAAACAGGTATGTCACAAAGAAATTATGTAACATCACAAAAAATTTATGTAACATCACAAGTAATTTTTTGTGATGTTACATAATTTCTTTGTGACATACCTGTTTTTCCTACAACTTCGTTGGAATTTTATATTCTTGATGTTTCCTGATACGGTAAGTATTTGGTCGCATCTCGTCTTCTAATATTTTATTTTATCATGATTTTGACTTTCCCTATTTAGTATGGGGTCCGTTAATTTTTGATTCTTTGATTTTTAATTTTTTTTAATTTCGTCTGTCATTTTGACATCCATTTGACATTTGGAGGTTATGTCCTTTTGATATTATTTTTCTCAGTTGTTTTCACAACTGAATTATTGATTTTCCTGAAAATGGTCATTTAAATGACCGAAACATGTAGAACAATTTTCTTTCTTTTAATTCGTTCTTAATAATTTATATGCAGGCTGTCGCTAAAAATTTTTTCATTATTCATTTTACCTGCAGTTGGATTCTAATAATTTATAAAGCTATTAAATATAAGTAAATTATTACTTATTCAGTTAGTAAAATAACAAACTAGAATTTTCATTCAAAATTTAAATTTTCTTAACAAATTGAAAGTTACAGAATGACAATATCATTTTTGGCACGGCATTGTATAGTACCTGATTCCATACAGTACCATATAGTACCTGGTCAGTTTATTTTATTGTGTATAGTTTTATAACTCTTATGCGCTCTTAAAACACCGTATTTACTTGCGCTGTGTCGACACGCGCTCTCAAAACACGTAATCGACAGGAGTTCCTAAACTATGCGCTGCTGTCAAGCATCACAAGGGGAGTCACGGCTAAAAAAGGGAAAGTAATGTTAATAGTTGCAGATTCAGGGGGAAAATAAAAGAAAAAGTGTCTATAAAACAATTTTCTTTTTTTTTTGCTCGTCTGTTTTGCTCCTCGAAGAAGATAGAGATATGAGAAAAAATTAATATTGCTCGTCACTCAAACGACAAAACTTAAATCATATTTCCCCACATATTTCTATAAAAAGCGAAAGAATTGGCTTCTACAAGATTTTTCGACGCCTAATGTGAATTTAGCGCTATTGTTTCTTTTACAGTTTTTAAAATCTCAAGAGTGAAATATTAGGTTGTCCGTTTTTGCTAGTTTTGGCCAACTTTTTGACATATTATCATAGCTCTACAATAGTTCTATCGATTTTTAAAAACAGTTTGAGAATAGCTAGCAATAAAAACTAGTAGCTCGCACACAGTTTTCTAACTAGTAATCTAAGCGGCATTTAACAGCAGAGGTTGATTCAATACTATTTCTAAGAGTAAGATTTAGAAAAAAATGTAATGTTTTTCATTGAAAATATATCATCATTTTCTCCAATCTCTTCAATGCTCTTTAATCATAATATGTATAGAATAAATTGTTTCACCTTGACTATAAAAATAAATAAAAATGTATAATATGTATATAATTATGTCTATTTCATGTTACAATCAATTGATAAAATATACAATGTTCCACATAAAGCGTGCTTATATTTTAATTTGTATAGATAATAATAATATGTGATTGACGATTGTATTATTTATAGATAATCACCATGGAAGGCACATTTGGTACAGGGTGTGTATTCACATGAGCCACATATACAAAATCTAATTAAAAATTACATAAGTTTTATTAATCAAAATGTTATGAAAAAATAAAAAATAAATAAAAAATGATTTATGTGAATTTATATTTACTCCCCGAATATGATGGCAGGCCAATAAATTTAAAAAAATATTCGCTGTAGTAAAAAATTTAATCACTATACACTTAATTAATTAGTTAAATAATTAAGCAATCAATACAGAATATAAAATTTAATTCGTTTCGAAAAAATTTTGACCCTCTAAAACAGGCAATTTGCAGCCCAATTGTTTATTTTTTGTGGCTCTTACAAATTTTAGATAGGTATTTATTTTTTTATATTAAACTTAAAAAAATTGATGGAGTAACGACAATTTTGAAAGTTCTTTTTTTCAAGAACTATATCTCAGTCAGAATTGGGCGGTGGAACTCGAAATCCACTGTACCTAACGTTGCTATTTTGTAAAATAATTCTTTTTTAAAAAAGAAAAAAAATTATCTCCAGAAAGAAAATTGAAATTTCTTCTTCTCACTATAAAGTTCTGCACAAAGTATAAAATTTTTTTTAAAGAATCTATTATCATACATTTTAGTACATTGTAGAGCGTGTGTACCTTTGGCTTCAGTTTCTTTCTTTTTTTTTAAATTATGTCTATCATTGTTTCGGAAGTTATTTGAGGTTAAACAAAAAATAGTACTCTTAACTTTAACTTAATGATGCTAACAAAACTAAAATCAGGACTTTAAAAGCTCAGACTACTAGGGTAGGCTAGAAATTTTGATTATGAGAAGAGAACTTCTTACTTTTTATAAAAGTGCGTGTTTAATATATTTATAGGAAAATGTATTACATTAAATTTCTTTTTTACATGGTTTTAGCAACCTTTTTTTATGAAATACAAGCTTCCAGTTGAGAATTACAATCTAATTAGCCGTTATATACTTGGCCTGTTAATGGTGTTCGTTGACACAACTAATAGGCCAAACACATTGAATTTATTATATACATTATTTAAGGTAAAGTTACTAGTAGTTGACAGGATAAGAAAAAAATTTATGTATTTTTAACTTTGGGAAAAAAAATTCTATTAAGTGAGCTTTAAAATCATGTTTTCTGTTTACTTTAGGATGTAACGAAAGTAAATTGGTAGGTACATGACAGAATAAAAATAATGAAATTCTCGTTTGGAAGAATTTAAAAGAAAATTTCTAAAATAGAGTCAGTAGTGGATACTTAATTTTACAATTTTTAGTAGTTGACATTAATAAATTTCATTAGTTGACACCAAGCAATATTTTAAACAATCTAAGTAGGCGGTTTAAATTTGCTAGAGAGTCATTAATTCCCACCAAAAATATAAATGTGAAAAATGGACGAGTTCTATTTCATCCTGCTGACCGGAAAAAGAGTTGAAATCATAAACCGTTTAGTTCCAAACAAATTTTTCTTGCAAAATCGGAATAAAATAAAATTATTTTTAAATACACATTTTTTAATTCACTTAACAGATATTTTACATTAGAACTTAACAAGTTTTTAACCAAATAAAACGTGACGAGTAAATAAAAAAACTGGCTGTTTCAATGGAAAATTTCTCTTAATTACTTTTAAAAAGTTTGATGTGTTTTTAAATCTATTTTATTTCGATTTCGCAGGAAAAATGTGTTTGAAATTTGACAGTTTGACTGTCATCTTAGGCCTGGCATACACATTACGGTATACCGGAGAGGTATACCTGTACAGGTAAACTGCACAGCGTATACCGGAGCGTGTATGTGAGTCAAACAATACCTACACAGGTTTGATTTCAGTTGTTTATACGCTTTCACTAATGTAGTAAAACCTGTGCAGTTTAGCTCTGCAGACATACCTCTCCGGTATACCGTAACGTGTGTGAGCTCGTTGCCTGTGCAGGTAAACCTGTGCAGTTTACCTGCACAGGTTTATCTGCGGAGGTATACCGTAACGTGTATGTCTGGCCTTAGTTGTTACTTTAACTTGACAATCATTAAAGACCCACATTTTTTGTTACTTCTGGCTCTATGAAATCCAAAAGATCTTTAGCAGGTACCGTAATCGGAATTTCTCATAATCTAAATAGTGACAAGTTATAAATTGTGTTCTAGTAGTTTACACTAAATGAGTTAGTAGATGACAGGATGGTGGGGGGTGTCAACTACCAGATTCCGACGTTGAAAATATATTTTAAAATAACTCATTGAAATCTCAGAGGAAATACAATAAATTACCGTTAAAATATACAAATAGTATTGTTTCATTAGTAGTTGACACTGATGTCAACTACTAAAATTTGACTTATATCAGGACCCAGTAGTTGACACCCACAGATGACAAGCTCCTGACGCAGAAATCATCAGTTAATGAATTTTAACATCAACTTCCATCTATTTCTAATCGATTATAGTCATTTTCAAACTTAAAAATATGTATGTTTTTTAAAACTACATACATAAGTAGTCAAAAAATTTACCTGCTTATGTATTACGATTACCAAACAACATTTGTCAGAATCAAAATATATGCATTTATAAAATATTTAATTAAATCAAAATTGGCGGTGAACTTTTTCAGATTATTATTAACAAGAAAACTAGATAAACTCTTATATGAAAACTAGATTGCTGTATGCGACCAACCAGAAATATATCAATTAAAAAAAGCTCTTGGTTGACTTATAACAGTTTAAAGTTACAAGTGTCAACTACTAAAGCACTGTCAACTATCGGTACCTTTACCGTACTGAGTTTTATAATAATCGCAAAAATATGTGTTGGTTAACCGATATAACCCAAAATAAAATTTATTATGGCTTTAAACAAAAAATTGTTCAACATTGCTCTAGATTTCTAGAACATGTGTGTTAATTCTACATGAAAATCATCAAACGAAAAAATCAAGTTGAAGAATTTTTCGATTTTTCGGCATGTAGATATTAAGTTTCATTGTATCAACTAGGTATAGAAAATTAGAATTAACATACCTACATAACTACGGATATGGGTCACATTACGGTTAACACAGGTATTGTACGAATCATTTGGTTGAGTAATTTCTATTATCACAAAATTTATGCAGCTGTACTGTTTGTTACAGTACAGCTGCATAAATTCAACAGCATTCGTACCTCGTATCATTATCATAAAAAGTCATACTCACAATTAGTCACATTTTTTAAAACTTGGTTGTAATGAATTGAATATTGTAGATTATAGAGCATATATCGCATACCTATATTAACATTATTTTATCTGCGTTACTCAATAAATAATATCTTTCATTAATTCATCATCAGCTATCCTATATGATTAATTATAAACTGCGAAACATGATGCTTATAGACCGATTATCTAAATTGCAAAAAATTATTTTCATGCCCTTAACAAATTGATCTCTAAAGATATGTGTAAGCAATGTTTGTCGTATAGGTATATGTATAACCATAGTTTTTGCAAAGATAATCCGGTAAAAGTTTCTAGGGTCAACACTAGTGAAAAATTAATACAAAACCTCAAGTTAGTTAATTATCCGACTGAGAATTTGTTCGCTGATGTGTTTATCTATGCTGATTTTTCAATTAACAGCTTATTAATTTTCCATAAATAATTTTGAATTTAAAAATCACAAAGTAATTGAAAAAATTATCAAACTGGATCGGCTGGGAATCGAACCCAGGATCTCCCCGTAACTAGCCAGGTGTCTGCGCCACTAGATCAACGATCCTCTGTTCGACAGCCGACCCAATTAGACAACCATTGAACCACTTATTATGGGCGCAAGCTCAAAAGACCGCCAGAAACCGAGGTGAGGGGAACACAAATTGTATTATTTCCATAGTTACCAACCAAACCAAGTAATTATGTTTTTATATGAGAGAGTGAGTAAACTTCTATTTATTAATATGATAGACAAAGATAAATGCAAATGTAGATAAAAAAGTTCTTTTTAGCTTGCGCCCATAATATGTGTATTGGTACTCTCTCTAATGCGAGAAACCAAGAGATCCTCGGTTCGATTCCCAGCCGATCCAGTTTGATAATTTTTTCAATCACTTTGTGATTTTTAATTTACATTTGAATTTTGGTCATACTAACCAAAGAAATCGAGTGCTTAAAGTTTCAGTTTAGCTGAACGATAACTGGACATATGAATACTGCGTATGTTTAAATGCGAACAAAAGTTCGTCATACGTAGTAATGTTTCACAAGCACTCGATAATATTTGAAATTGAAAATTTTGAATTTCTTAAGTACTTCTTAATTCTACTTTCTAGTACTGAAATTCTCTTATTAGTCTTATTAGGTATAGTTTAGGTGAAAGCTTGTTGGTTAAAATGGTTTATTACGTGTGTTTTATGTCGCTCTGTGACGCTTTTCATTATTTGTAAAATATAATCAAGGAAATACAGGTTTCAAATTATTTGTTACAAAGGATGGGTGTCAATAAGATAGGTTTCAATAAGATAGGTCCCCTGAAGAGTTTTAGATTTTTATTAATGTATATGTTAAATAAGGGTAAGTGTATTTAAGATAAAGGTCAAATAAGTTCAAATACTTTAATATACATATGTAACAAGAAAAGATCAAATTTATTCAGCTAATCAAATTTACAAGTTAAATTATAATTATTTACTTATGAAAATAGTAAAAAGAATTAATCTGAGTTTTCGCTTTTACTATTAGACCACTGTGATATAGTAGCGTCTCTGATGTTGCCACTGTAGAAAACTTGAATCAAATACTCATTTCTTACTTAAATACTCAATAGCATATAAATCTTTTATACGCTTCGCCTTATTCTCTTTAAACAAAAACCGCAAAAAATATTGTTACGGTTTTTCTAACCGTAAGTTAATGGGAACTTTTAACTATTTGAAGATAACCATGACATTTAATCGAAGGATACAGGTTGATAAGCAAGCACAACAGTTTCAGAAAATGTAGTTTATTGTCAAATCGTTTTTTTACAATTTTAACTATCGAATAATGTATAACTTGAACCTTGACTGTTACATCGAAATTGTTTCGTACACCTGTTGATCCTAAAACAAAAAAAATTGTATTAAACTATTGTAAAATTAAAAAAAAAGGGAGGGGGGAATTCAAATATAAAGTCATAATAGTACGATTTACATGAACTAGGTTAACTGAGTTTTGACAGGTGTCAATTAAGTTAAAATTTTGACAGTTCAATGTAAGCAATCTAAGTTATATTTAGAGTTGAGTGTTGGCAGTGGTCAAGAAAGTACGATCACAACGAAATGCGCATGTGTGGAAGTGCGGAAATATTAATGTTATTATAAGTTATCTCCCAGCGCTACGGCCATACTAACAATGCTAAATTATATATGCATATAAATATTGTATGATTAACAGGTGGTAAGAATATTGGGTAGGCACCTAAAAATACCATTAAATTAAATATTGTCCTCTGACTGATTTTTGAGACCTACAAAAATTTTTATCGGAGGGGGATCAAAAGGCTTTAAGGGAGACATTTGCAGCTTCTTAAATCTGTTTTTAAGATTTTTGTATAGTCATTTATTTACACACTATTACAACATAAATTATCCATTAGTATTCAATATACTTTAACAACTTTTGTGCAGTTTTTCTTTAACTACAAACAGGGCCGGCCTAAGCAAACGCGGGGCAAGGTGCGAAATTGATTTGCGAGGCCTCAAATAAATAGGGTCGTCAAGAAAAATGACGGACTCCAGGATCAAAAAAGTTTTCTTAAATTTTTCTCTCTCACTAACGGCTCCGGGCTTAATTTTTCGACCTGGACTCCAGGGCTACAACTCCAGCTGCCTTTCTTCTCGTTGGGCCTGGCCTTGAAGCGAATTTAGTACAATAAAATAATAATAGAATTGACATTTCAATAAAATTTAAATAAAATTAACATTTCACATAAAGAATCAATACTCACGTTCGTAAGAAATTTTTTTATAAAATGTCTGTAACGGAGAACCAGAGAGCTCTCATCCAAAAACCATTAACGCACGTTAAATATTTTTTCATGGATTTTCTCTTGTTTTGAAATTTCTAACTTCCAAAGTAGGTACATTCACATTAAAAAATTATAGAATAAAAACCAACAGTCACTAAGCTAGGAATCCGTAGTTTTAATATCTAACGCATACTACTCTTTTTAAATTAAGTAACGAAAACAATTGCTTCATATATTAAAATCTGAATTTATAATTTTCCAAATCCTAAGCTATTGTATTTAAATACATAGATAACTGAGGTGAATTTTTTTTAAATTTTGTAAAAAATACTTAGTATATTTTTATTAAGAGACTAAAATAGAATTCTTGAGGGCCTACAAAGACTCGAGGGTATAACGTGCAAATTAAAGCAGATCTAAAAAATCTTGGTCTACAATGTTTGCCAGATACAAAGTAGGAAATAATCCTATCAAAGACAAACTGTGAAGTAATTCATTTTTTTAAACAGGACTGCATATATACCTATTTATAAAATACTTAAAGTCAAATATTAGTATCCGGTGAGGTGGACTACTTTACATATTTTACAGCAAATTCGTTGATAATATCGTCATGATTAGTGTCATCATAAGTCAACGGACTGGGGCTTTCGAAAACGCGGGGCCTTGTGCGGCGCACCGTTTGCACCTACCTCTGGCTGGCCCGGACAAACACCTTCTTTAATCACTTAGTGTTAGTACAAAAACATCTTAAACATTTAGATATGTCTGATGTAGATATAGTATATCCGCTCCCGTCTACACATTCCAATCATTCCAAAAAAATAGAGTGTATTTAGTTTATATACGCACCATATACAGACGACATTAAATTGTATTAAATCTGTATAGCGTTATATAGGTATTAAATATTTAGTTTAAATAATTAATTTTATACAAAAATATGTAATCTAATTTTAATGTTTAAATGACAAATTTCTAGAATTGTATGATGAGCTAATGGTCTAGTTACAGATGCTCATCATACAATACACAACCATTTATTAAAAATAAAAAAAAAAAAAAAATTTCTAGAATCTGCTTTTTGAAAATTCTATCTGAACATCCAAAGTTACTTTTTTTTTCCAAAGTTATTTTTTTTTACTTTATTTTTTTTTAACTAGTCAATACAGTTTTATGTGTACTGTATTGTATTTACTGGATTGTGGGACAAGGGTATTTTATCGTAATAAAAAGATACGGAAAAATTTATGTTTTAACACTTTAATTACTTCTCAAAAAAAACAAAAAAAACAATGCAGCATTCATTTCTTTTAAATACATTTATATAAAAACGCCGTGAGCAGCGGGGCCCCATCACGGTAGTCGAATTTTCTCCTTCATCTTCGGTATTGAATGTTTACAAGCGAAATGTGATTGAAAGTCTACAACCGAATTGTCATTTTGTTGGTTTCAAAACTGGTGATGAGTGTTCGGCTGATCGAGGCTTTAAAAAAAGGTTTTAAGTATTTAAGGGCTGTATCTCAGTAAATTTCAATTTTGTGCCGAAAACAGGTAGCAGAAAAAAAACCAACACAATTCGTACGAGGGCATTCCTGCCCATGTTTATCCGCTAATTGCCTTTATGTTTTAGTTTTAAATATTAAAAAAGGACCTTAAATAGTAAACTGGAAGGCCTTTATAAAGATATTTTTTCTTTCAAAAAAAAAAAAAAAAATAAAAAAAAAAATAAAAAATAAAAAAAATAAAAAATTATTTCTTCGGTATTGAGTGTCTACAAGCGAAATATAATTGAAAGTCCACAAGCGATTTGTAATTTTGGTGGTTTCAAAACTGATAATGAGTGTCCGGTTGATCGGGGTTTTATAAAAAGATTTTAAGTTTTTAAGGGCTGAATCTCAGTAAATTTCAATTTTGTGCCGATAGAAGTTAACAGGGAAAAAGCCAACACAATTCGTACGAGGGCATTTCTATCCATGCTTATCCGCCAATTGCCTTTGTGTTTTACTTTTAAATATTAAAAAAGGAACTTAAATAGTAAACTGGAAGGCTTTTATGAAGATATTTTTTCTTTCCAAAAAAATCCAAAATTTCTATTTTATAAATAATAAAAATCTAAAATTCCTAAATAATAATTAAATAAATAAATAAACAGTGACTTTAATAACATTTGCAAATTACTTAATATGTATGTATTTCATTTGTTAAAAAATTGTATTCACTTTTTTTTAAATTTTTTAAAATTACTATTCGCCTACTTGTATTTACAATAAAAGTAATGCATTTAAAACACATTTAACAATAGCATTCAATTCCGATGTAAAAATGGAAGAAGTGGGGGGAAAAGTAATGTGGACTCACTAAAAGGTACTAGCTGGATACTAACTGAATACACGTACAAAATTTCAGCCCTCTAGGTTTCCTTATGGAGTCTCTAGACGTGTTAGAAAACAAGCAAAAAAATTAAGGAAATATTGGCGTAAAAATCGTGGGGGTAAGGGTTAAAAGTTGAAACCTGCAAAAAACAGTGTCTGGCTATTAGCTTAACCTGTACACCAAATTTCAGCCCTCTAGGTTTATTTGGGGAGATTTTGACCCGAACGAAACTGTTAAAAAACAAGAAAAATCATGTTCTTTTGGGTATAAAAATGGTGGGGGTAGGGGTTAAAAGTCGAGACCCCCAAAAGGCACCCCCTTGATACTAACTCAATCCGAATACAAAATTTCAGCCCTCTAGGTTTATTCGGGTGACCTGTGCGAGTGGTACAAACTTCGAAAACGTCGAAAATGCATGAAATTGTAGCTTAAAAATGAGGGGGGTGGGGGTAAAATATTAAAACCTCCAAAAAGCACAACCTAGGTACGAGCTTTATCAACACACCAAATTTCAACCCTCTACGTTAATACTGGGGGGCTGGGGGCCTGTTAGATCCAGCGAAAATCGTTTTTCCCCCCTCTACTCCCACCATATCATCCTAGGAAGCTGAATTTTGGATATGTTGTAGATAAATGACCGAAACATTATTTAAAACCGATTTGGAAAAGTTTTATTGCTTTTCCGCCCCCCACCACCCCCTTAAAGGTCGGGTCCGAAAAAAAATTTGCCCAAAATTTGACCCCACTTTGATAGTATTGTTGTGCATCGGAATAAGCCCCACTTACCAAATTTCATCTCTTAACTTCCATAGGGGGGCCCTACACATATTAAAAGGTTGCGGGAAAATATATATATATATATATATATATATATCAGACATCTTTTTTTTTACATAATCGTGTTCTACGGGTCCGAAAACGGATAGCGCCCCTGGTCTCGCCTCTCGCAGCTCTTATCGTATAGACTGTATAAGTCTAATTTTTCGGAGAAAATTCGACTAATAAAAAAATTATGATTTTAATAATAATATCATTGAAAATGGACCAAATATGTAGTAGCACTTAAAAGTTTTGGAAATATTGTAACCTTAAAATTTTTTTTATATAGGTACCTAGATAATAAAATAATACATAAAATTTACCCTTACAATTTCTGCTGCCTACTCCACTTTTGTTCAATCTTCGATAGATGATTCTTTATCAGAGCCTGACAGACCCCAATTTTGCCTTCCAGACAGGCTCGTAACTAGGCTGGGACAATCGGAGCATTGCCCCGGGGCCCCCAACCAAAGAGGGTCCCAACAGAATACAAGAAAATCCAAAATTAACTGACGTTTTTATGACATATGATAAACATTTTGAATTAAAAAATTAAGTTGCTTGCTGTCAATAGTTCTAATGTTGTTTTACTAAATTTTTTTGTAAAGTTTGTTCAGAAAAAATTAAAGAAGAAATTGGTAAGACTCGAAGGAAGAAAACCTCCGGATGGCGTCTAGATGCATAATACCACTTTGTGTATCAGTTTATTTCAAAAATTATCAAACTACACCAAATTACCAAAATTTAAGAGGTGCTTTGCCTTCCAAAGATTAGAGTAAAATTTAAATTTTTTAAATATCTCAAAAACAGTGAGAAGTAGAGAAAAGTTTAAATTGACCTTAGAACTTTTCTTAGAAGTTAGGTGTGTACAAAAACAGATAAATGTATGTTTTCGTAGCTCTGAGTACTACAGCCAATGATGGTGGAGCAACAAACTGTAGTTATCATTTTAATTTTTAAAATAAATCAATTAGTGACTTATAATTTAATTTTGTTAATTTTAACAATTAACAAAATTAGCAATCTGAATTTTTAAAATTCATTGTTTCATTGTTTAGTTTTATTAATAATAACAGTTAACAAACAAAATTATAATTTGAATTTTTAAAATCAAACAATAAGCGATTCATTAAGTATTCAATAAGTATTTTTTTTAAATGTAGTTCCTAGAAAGAATTTAGAAAGTATATAAGTATACAAAGTTATGCAAATTAAATTATAATATATGCAGAATAATGCATGATAAAGTGAAATTGAAAAATTATGCATAAAATGACGTATTTTAATTAGAAAATGATAAAACGTGAAGTTCCTTCTATTTTTTTGCTTTGATTGCAGGAAAAAATATGTAAAAACATAAGAATTCTGTCCCAACTTATGACACATTCTGTGCACTCTCCACTTATCGAATACAGCTTATTAGCAAACGCATTAAATCTCATGTTCAGAGGTCGTAAAATGTAAGAATTATGGAGATTGTGGCGGATGGTCAGCCAAAATTGATGAAATTATAAGGGTTCTAAAATTTTTTGTTCAGAATCCTGAAATCTTTCAAGAGTTAGTTCTTCTGTATGTAATATAGTATATTTATTCGTCATCAGAAGAATCACTGTCTCCAACGTTGATAATGAAAGGATCAATTTCCCCATTATCAACTTTAACCTCCCGATCCCAATACTCCGTAATAATTTTATGTACATGTTGTACAGAGTTCCTCCAATTCTCAGGTGTAATGCTGTCTAGTGCCTCTTGCCATATTTTTAAAACTTCTTTTTTGGAACATCCATTTCTTCCAATATTTTTATTATAATGGCCTTTTGTAATTCCCCAAATTAACTCAATTGCATTAAATTGGCAATGGTATGGTGGTAACCACAGTACTGAATGGCCAGCTTCTTTCGCAATTTTTTCTATGGCATATCCTTTTTCCGGTTTGTGTCTGTAACGAAACAACATAAGAAATGATTTTTTAGGTAAAAAGAATTTGTTCAGGAATATACTTCTGGACTATTTCCATTAAATCTTGCTTAAAATCTGTTTCTTTAAATGGCAAATTTTTATTCTTAAGCCAGTTCTGAATATCTGCCTTTTTCCAAGACATTGTTGGTATTTGTTCAATCTGAAAAGGACAAATTTCATTAAAACTTGATTTAATTAGCGTTTAGTACATAAGTCGAGTGTATATATTTTACCGGTGCACAATGATATCTTGCATTGTCTAATATAATAATTGATTGTTTGGTTAGCCCCGGCAGAAGTTGCTCCTGGAACCACTTTTGGAAATTGTCGGAGTTCATTTCTCCATGATAATCTCCGGTATTCCTCTGTGAAGCAAAAATTAAATGTGCTCCGGGGACAAAACCATCTGCACTTCCTGCTGAGACAATAATATATCTGCAAAAAAAGAAATTAAATAACTAAATAAATAACAAAATTATGATTTTACTTCCATAATTTTTGTACATAAAATATGAAATTAGGTGTCATACCTCTGCCCACCCTCACTTGCAGAGCGACTGCATTCGGCAGAATTATCAGTCCAGGTACGATTAAATGCACCTTTTTGAAAAACCCACGTTTCGTCTAAAAAGACTACTGGTAAGGGGTTTTCTAAATTTGCATTCCTAAAATATTCTTTTAAAAATTTAAATCGGAGACTTGCAATTTCCGGCGGTTCCATTAAATATCGTCGATTACTCTCCAGTTTCCAGTGGAAACCTACAACTGGCAAAATTTTGGCTAAACTTGTTTTCCCCCCGTGAAATATGTCTGCCTGCTTTGCCTCGGCCAAAATCGTACCAAGTGTTATGTGTTTTCCTGGAAAATAAAGGAATATTAAGTAGGCATTTCGTTATTATAAATACAATGCATTTAAATGCAAGCGTACTCTCTCTATGCATATTATATACAATTTCCTTAATTTTGGACAGTGCAAAGTCGTCCAAATCAGTTATCGGTCTTTCTCGTAACGTCGGTTTTCGAGGGGAACAAACTCCACCATGTCGATTTTCAGCTACAATTTTCGTAATTGTTGAAACCGATATTCCAAGCTGTGCTGCAACTCTCTGAAAAATAATTTTATATTTAAAATTAAACATTATTTTGAATGTTTTAAATGAATACAATTATGTAATTATATAAAATAAATATTATTTTATAGTCACACAGTCACAAAAACTTACGTGTTGAGCAGATTCTAGCGGTACGAGGGGCTGATTTACTTCTTTTTCCGCATTAGCAAACGCTAAAGCGTTCAAAACAAGTTTTTTCGCTGATTTTGATAGTCTTTTATTTTCCATGATGAAAAAAAAAGATTTAAAAATACTATTAAATTTTTACGAAACGCGTACGAACGAATATAAACGAAGTAAAAATTTGTGTAATTGTAAGTAAAGACACAATGTTAGAATAAAAATTCAACGGTAAATAAAGAAGTCGAACTCTCCTGATTGGTCACATAAAAATTTTGGAGAGTGGGAAAAGATTATAGCGAAGGAAGTCTATCCAGTGGCGGTTCACTTACAACATCTATACATGTGATTGAATAGTATTATAATACTAATTGAAAAATAAACTGATTATTTGACTTACTTTATAATAAAAGAGAGGTTTCAATTACAAAATTTAATTATTTTGGTAACTTTAATATTAGCTGTCACTATTTCTTTTCTTATTTCTAAGGCATTTTTTGTAAATTTTTTTATAAAATAGAACTGATTTAATTAAATCTAATTACTAAAAGCATTATCATTTACATGAATAATTATTATTTAGTATCTTTAAACGAAAATACATTCAAGTGATACGAAAATACAAGTAGTCGTCATTTTAGATCATTCATTGCCACAATACGGTACCTTCTACCTTTTCTAATTTGTCATTCAAGATATAAAACCTTGAAGAAAAATTTAAACAGATAAAACAATAGTCCAGCATATTCGTTCATAAGTAAGACATCTGGGATGTTTACAATTAAATAAGAAATAAAATACCATATGTATGTACTTTTGACAAAAACCGTCACGTTTGAAATGTAATCTCTAAATAAACTGTTAAAAGCAGTAGTCAAGTAATATTTTTCATTTTATTTTAGTTTATTTGGTTAATTATATTACTTAAGATGTCATATTTTTGAACAGCAGATAAATTTAAAGTCAGATTAAAGGGTAAGATTCACCATTCTTACATTTAGTTTCTATTTAATACAATCAAATTATGGTTATGCGAACTAATTTTATTTTTGAGAAAGCCGCCAATGATTATGTATATTTCATAAATTGTTCAACCAGACAATTGATAAAGTTTGACCATATATAAATGGGATGACTTTTCAAGTACAGCAATAATTTATTAGTATTGTTCGTTGCATTTATTTACTTATCCAGGTAAATGTTAAAAGAAACCGTCACTCATAAAACAGGAAATATATTTAAACATAATTGGAGTGAACATAAGGTGGTATTTGGTACTAGTAATAAAATAATTAAACTTTTTAAAAGTTTATAATCACTCTCAAAAAGTCATCCCAAATATCGATGGTTAAAGTATACCAACAAAACGAAACTGAGTGACACTTAAATTTTTATTGGTTGAAATTTCAAAAATGGACACCAAGTTAAATAATCCCTAAAATATATTTTATGAAGCTAGTACAAACGAGTAAATATTAACGGTAATATATGAGCTGAGACAATTTTAAGTAAGTACGTAATCTTATTTGGAAATTTTTATTATAAAAATTTTTTCAGTATATTTATTATTAAGGCAGGGATTCTATTCTTAATTAACAATATCTAATAATCGTTGTACGACGCCAGCAATTCCATATAAAGTGCATTTGCTGTTAAAATAGTGTACCAGTTTATGTGTACAAAATATTAATGATTTTAATATTATATTTATTTACTCTTAATTCACTGTCCCTATACAAAAATAAATAAATACATTTCTTCTTGGAATTTTAATAATAACATTATATTGTAGTAAGAAGAAGTAAAGTTCAGTCCCTTGAAGTTTTACAATAGAAATACAAAAATGATATCAGGGCGATTCTCGCGTGATGCACGGGACATAAAATTTAAATAAAAACATTTTTTTTTAAAATTAAATTAATAACAAACAAAACAAAAAGTTTATAACATGGGGCAAATGGATAAAAATTTTTTGAGCATATTTTAATTTATATCTGAAATGCAGTACTCCAAATATAGAACATAAACTTCGTTTTGTACGATGTCCCGTGCGTCACGTGAGAATCGCCCATCAAATCAAGATAATTAAAACAGAAAAATTGCTATTACTGAATTTATTTGGCAATTTATTTAGTTAGCAATTATCTATTATTAAAATATTATTTTATTATATCGCTTCAGTTTGAACAAACCACTGCCAGTTATGTTCTAAATATAGGAGGAGTCACTTTACTTATTTTGTACTTGTAATTGTTTCCGAGAACAAACCAAACGATAGCTATTGTTCAACAACCGACTGTGGTACAATGAAGAAAACTGAAGAAAAAGATAACTATACTGGATGTATGTGTTTTCTTAATTGATCGCATTAAACTGTGAAATTTTAGGAATGTGGAGACGGGAGTGGATATACTATAATATATAAATATCAATTGTTGTAATAATTACTATAAATCACTTAAAATAATATTGAGAACACAATTCTATTTTTCAAAGTTATGAAGTTATGACTGATTATTATCAAACAATATATCGTAAATAATTGTGATTTACAATCCAAACAAAAAAAAATCTAGAATTTTTACGTTTATCTCATTCTAAATTTTTATGAATTATTAACTTTTTTATCGCTCTCAATTGTTATTCAACATAGACGCTTATAAATTATAATTAATTTTTTATTTTATTTTGTTTTTTTTATTTTTAGCGTGTGTGTTCTAAAATTTAATTAAAACCATGTTGATTATTTTTATTAGCTATAAAATTCATTCATTTATGTTTATTTTGATTACCTAATTTTAAGCTTTTATTAATCTCATATGCATAATTGTTTTGAACATTATAATTACAAAAATGTGAAATTACTCTTGTATTTTTAGGTAGGTATATATGCATTTGATATTTAATTTAGTTTTATAGAAACATTATATAACATAATTTTTCCTTGACCCTCGGAGCGCACCATTCGGAGGGGATCATCCTGACCTCAATTTTCTTGTTGAAATAATTTTTCATTTATACGTAAAATTTGAAATGTTTTTTCTTAAGTAACTTTACTGGCATAAAATTCATTCACTTTGTTACCAAGAAAGTCCTTTGTACATTTTTAAAAATTTCAGTAATTTTGTCTGAAATCATCTAGATTTCAGAGACGTGTGTTCCATTAGTTAATCTTCTCTACATCTTTGATTGTCCTATTATGTAAATGATGTAAACCAAAGAAGGTGGATAAAGATCGGATATTTTTCGCGTCTATAGCCGTGCAATTAAAAGTTTTTCTTCAAGCAATTATTCTTATCGTAACATGTGCATTTCTGAAATTCAAATTCTTATCGTAACATGTGCATTTATAACATTTATTTTAAAATTATTACAGAGAGTTATACAAACGACCCAGTGTGAGGTATTTGACCTCTAAACCTGCTCATTACGCGAAATGGAAAAGTTGTTAGCAATGATTAAGCTTGGTTTCCCAACAAGTAGACATAATCATATAACGCATAAAATGAGACCTATATTACATGCGACATATCCAAAACCGAGACACACTACCGGTCGTAACTTAGCTTTCGTTTAATACGCACGTTTTTGTTTTTGTCACTTTGTTTTTATTCAACTTTGCATTGCTATATTTTGCATATTTGAAGTGTTTTTGATGGAAGGATCATTATTGATATTTAAATACAATGTATTTAATTATGTACAATTAATTTAAAATTAAAATACGTTGTAGTTATTAACTTTTCTACCTGCAAAGTCATCGCGCTCTATCTCCAAAATAGTTAAACGCATCGAAAAGTGTTTGAAACAAAATTTGTAGAGAATTTTATGCTTTATAACTCTTATAACGATTTGAGGCAAAGGAAGTGAGATATTTTCAAAAATCTGATTTTCGCGATCTTTGACCTTCAATATCTAAAGACGCTCGCTTACACGTGATCTTATGAGACTTTTGAGGACACCGAAATAAAGGTCTATACGAAAATCCAACTTATTCCGTTTCATTCCGAGGTCAAACCCTTAAATGATCGGGCTAGCATGTTTGTTTATTTCTTGCCTTTTTCGGCACAAAAAATATACGTATTTGTTTTAGAAATTTAAAATAATCTAAAAATTTGGAATATTTTATTTAAGTTTAATTCGAAAAGCCACTTGTGACTTTTTGGGCAGGTATATACCTATATCTTAACCGTTTTTTTAATTGTATCTAATTTTAATCATCAAAATCGAATTTTATATTGAATTGTGTAGTATTACTTAGAATTATTAGTACTTAGTCGATGGAAATCAGATTTCTGCCTGTGAGCGTATATTCCATGGAATCTGTTTCTATGAAATCAATCGAAATTCGCTCTGTAGTTTACTTGATATATTCGAAAGTTATATAAAGTTTCATTAATTTCCTTTTATAGCCAATAAACTGATGGTGGTAGCAATTTTTTTTTATTTGTTCAAAATGGTTTGTTCATAATTAAATTTTTATTTCAATTTCTATTAGCTCAGAAGATCGTGAAGACACATAAAATTAGATAAATTTTATAGCGTAAAATAATATATTATAAGATTATATTCCTTTCTTTCATCGTTATTTCATAAAATTTCAACATGAAAAATGAGATTTTTAATTAAATGTTCAAATAAAAATATAACTGCATTTAGCTGCAACCATTAGAGATTGCTTCATTTGCTGATTTCTTTGATTATACTAAGGGTAATTTAAAATTCATTAAGCATTTTATTATATTATAAAATTTTATGATTCCAAATATCTACATTTCGTTTTGTAAAACACAAAACGATTTAATATATTACATTACATATTATTTTTCACGTTTTAATTGTTTACCTATTTGAAAAAATGTTATTTGCATTTAAGTGAATGCAATCTTTAGCTAGTTCTAAAAACAATGCCTATAATAAACCAGCTAATATTTCAAATGAGTTTTTAAAACTTGAGTTTTCTTCGTACAATTTTTCTTTGAGAAACTATGTATGAATCATAATTACTTTATATAAAGTATCGAAATCGAAACGAGCGATCGGACTTGGAAAAATGGTTGGTTTGCCATAAAGAAGGATACAAAACAACAAGCTTAATGTCACAGAATATTACTTTATTTATTTTGAGGGTAATATCAGCACCACACGCTGTAACCAACATTATAATACAGTGTGGTCCAGAATTATGTACCGTAATTGCTGGAGCTGATAGTATGTTTATAAATAATGGTACCTTTTCATCTACACTTTTTTCCAAAACTCAATAATAAGGTAGATAAAGCAGAGAGGTAAAATGTAGAGGGGTGTAACGAAACTAACTTCTTCTTCTTTACAGAGTTGTATCTCCCTTACTATTGAGTTTTTTTAAAAAAGTGTACATGAACAGGTACCATTATTTTTGAACGTACTACCAGCTCTAACAATTACGGTACATAATTCTGGACCATCTTGTATAAACAACATCGAAACCAGTGTTGGTCATATTGGGTCGAAACTAGCCTGAACTCATGAGCGATTGTAGCAAGCACCTACTGTCAACATGTAAGATCAAAATATATTTAATCTAATAAAATGGTAATTGCTTTATTATCTGAATATAATATATATATATATATATATATATATATATATATATATATATATATATATATATATATATATATGTATATATATATATATATATATATATATATATATATATGTATATATATATATATATATATATATATATATATATATATATATATATATATATATATATATAGACTACACTTGGAAAAATTTTCAGAACTTTTTACCCGTACCACTCTTTACTATGACTCTGAGTACCCGCTGGTGCCAGGTGTTCCTGAGCTGGGAGGATATAAGGTGTCCCCGATATGGCCCTGCAGCAGCAACAGAGCCGATTATGGCCGAAGTGCTATATATAGTGTGAATCAAAGTAGAACTTTGTATTGATAAGGATTAATGCAACAAACAAAGAACATCATACATATGAGAACGCTTGCGTTAAAAAATGATACATATGTAAATATTTATTGGCCCAGGTGTTGTATTGTTTACTATTATAAGGCCGGTTCTACACGATGCTACGAACACCTTCCAACATTGGACGTTTGATGATTCGTCGCATCGTGTTGCCGTTGTTCGAACCCACGAGCGTCCAATGTCGAGCGTCGAACGTTCGCATTTAGTCGTGTTCCAGCCGATGTCGGTATTCTTGCACCGAGTTAAAGGGATGCTTCCAACGTTTGAAGGACAATGTTCGTTGGTTCGACTCATCGGCTACACGACTTGTTCGTATGAAGAGCGACAACATCAATGTATAACATTAGAGATAACATCAAACAGATGACATTCTCGTTCACTGAATAAACGTTTGTACCAACACATCATCATATCTATTGGATCATACATTCGATTCACCGTGTAGCAGGAACATTCGCAGCTTACTGTCGAATTTACTTGCATCAAACGTTCGATCCAACGTTAGAAGAAACGTTCATAGCATCGTGTAGAACCGGCTTAACATTGTGAATATACCTCTTATTATTTAACGCACTACTTTCTCATATGTTCTCTTTGTTCGTTGTACAGAGCTCGGATTCGAAACGGTTGCATAAGCGACATGGTATATTTTCACATCTGTGCAGTCGTATATTCTTTATTTATTAATTCAAATTCAACCGTGGTATATTACCAACATAAATATGCATTCCTATAGATTGCTTCAAAGATTCGGCGATATACGCATTGTTGCAAAAACAATAATCTTTACCTGACTAGAAAACATTAAAATTACCAATTAGTAATAATCGTGGGCATACCTATACACATAAACAAAACACAATTTTACTTTTTCTCTAATTTTTTATCTGACTAACAATCTCTCTTTCATAATTCTATAAAAATTATTGCACAACAAAATAAATATAAACACCACTAACAGACAACAAGAATTAAGAAATTTCCTAACATCAATGTAACGCTAAGCAATTAGCGTCGTAGCAGTACAATCAACTTAATAATGCAATGTGTGTGTGTGTATGTACAATTTTGCATGCATCTTTATGAATGCAAAATATAATTAGGAAATAAAATGAAATTCAGAGGGGAGACATAGATAGGAAACGGTAAATTATATTTAAAAAAAACTAGTTTAACGTTTGTTTTACTTTGACAAAGCTATAGATTTATGAACGTACTTATGTACCTATTTATACCTAAATTATTAAAAAGTATTTCGTAACAATATCACATTTAGTCTTAATATTTGACTAATAGCTCTGCCCAAACTGATGGATTAATAATCTGAGAACAGTTCCGAATAACTAAATGTAAAGAAATATCTAGTGGAAATCCTTTCGCCTCTTTAATTGTAATATTTATGCCCTAGTCTACCTGAGTTTCAATATCAGGATGAAAAGAAAATGAGAGTATATTAACGCTAAGGTCAGGCGCACATTGAACTGCGTCACACAGTAAACGCAGGACAGGGCAGAGCAGAGCAGAGCAGGGCAGGGCAGGAAAGCACTAGAAATAAACTGTGTGGCCGAGCGGACATTGAGACGCAGTTAACGCAGGTAGAGTAGCGCAGTTTCTGTGACTCTTGTAGAACGAGATAGCACGAATTTAAAAGCAGAGCAGAGCAGCACTATTTTTCTTCAATTTTTTCAGTTCTTTTCATTTCGGTGAAATAAAACCAACTAAAACTCGAGAACGTGTTACAATGTCGCGCAGCATCACGCAGTTTCTATGTCACATTCACGAGTGCCAGATCGGTCTCGTGCGGCGCAGTGCTGCTCTGCTCTACGTTTCAATTCGCGTTGTCCTGTTCTATAACACAAGTCACAGAAACTGCACTGTTGTGCCTGCGTTAACTGCGTCTCAATGTGCGCCTGGCCTAATGGTTCATACTGAAGAATAAATCACACAGCATAGTATGTGTTAAAAAGAGAGATAGTATCATATATTCATAGTACATATAGCTGATATTGTAGCTGTGGAATACATGTGCAAGGGCGAACGCTACCATGGCACTCCCGACCCAGGTTGGGCCTTAGGCAGATTCACTTACCTTATCCGGAGGGTCCTTTTTATATACTGGAATTATAATTAAGTAAAAACTAGAAAAAAGGCAATTATTCCTAACGAAAAGACACAATTTTTTTTGATGGATTTTCAAATATGTGCTCCCTTATGCTTATAAAATATTTTGGACAACTCGACACTTAGTTTCCAGTCATTTTATCTGTTTGATTTCTAATAAGTAATAATTTTGTGAGTATTTGCAGTTTGCTACATAAAAATATACCTACCGTTTTTTTTTTCTATTCGTTAGGTGCACCGTCGTCTATTATTGTTGTTTATTAAAAAACAATTTAAAAAGTTTGTTAAAAAGCTATAAAATGTGGATATATACATACAGCTGAACCTTTTTTTATGCGGTCTTTTTTCGTGCGGTTTTTTTGTATGATTCTTTTTATGCGTTTTTTTATGCGGTTTGTCCAGTAAGAAACCTAAACATTTACTGTAATAACTTTCTTTGATAAAAATAATTTTTAACGGCATTTAAGCATTTAATCAATTCATTGCATAAGAAGTTCTTATTAAAAACATAAGTTATTGTATCATTTAATTTTTTTATAGATGTATTTTTCAAAATTTTCAATAGATTATAAAAATGAAATAAAATGTCCCTACGTGTAAATTAAGGCTTAATCTTGTTTAGAAAATCAATTTCTATTAAAATTGTCAGGTTTTGAGCGTTTTGAGTTATGTATTTTAGATGAAACTTTTTTATGCGGTCGCGATCCACCGCATAAAAAAAGTTTTTTTTTTTTACAATTTGGACCGAACTAATTTTTTTATAGCTATTTATGACATTTTTGAATATATATGCTGCTTTTCCGGAACTGTCTCGCAGAATCTGGGGCAGTTGGCCACCTTAGCATTGTGCGCTTTTATGGTATCATAGAATTGTTTATAAGGCCCGATACTATAGTGCCAATATCGGTACTCTCCCCCATCGGTCTAGCTATGATATAATCCTATTGTGCTCACATTACATATGCTGATACCATTCTGGTACCTATTCGTTCTCCATTGACATTATAATGCCGCTCTCGCCACGCTCCTACTTCGGTCTCAATTCGATACAAATATCTTTTCATAAAAACTGAATGCTAGCGGAGCGGAATGGAATTTAAAAAATGTCCACACAATCGATATAGGTCTGATATTGCTCCAATACCGCTCTGATAAAGTATTGTCTGAGTGGTATTGGTATTGGAGCGAGAGCGTACCGTGACTGATATCGGAACGATGATGTGAATACACTCATTGTTTCTTATGTAAGAATATTTTATCGAATCGGGAGCGTAGCGATATCGCGCAGCGATCATGTGGATCGGGCCTATGGGTACACATATAGTATATCACAATCATTTTTATGGAATAAAATAGGTAAATATATAAAATAATTTTTTTAGACTTAAATAATAAAAATTAAAGAATATCGACGACGTCAGGTTTATATGTAAATTCAATTTCTAAGTTTAATCGATTTGAGCGTTACTTTATGGTATTCCATATTTGATATTAGTAAATAATAACACTTTATTTTGCAAAATACCATCTTTATAAAAACCGCCAATACTATAAAAGTGATATTTTGCAAAGTAAAGTGTTTTTATTTACTAATATCGATTTCTAAAATTGAGTAAAACTGGAAATCGTACGTACCTATTTACATTTGGAGAAGTACTATCAAAATAAAATGTGTCTATATGTTTACTAATTAGAACTGTTTTTAATCAGTAATCAAAAATTCTAAGAGATGAATTACAAACCTATGCATGTAAATCCTTTCTAAATATTCGCAGCCCTGACATTCTAAACTTGCAACAATAAAACTAAATAAACACAATTTTAGTTTATCATAAAATATAAATAACATTGTTGTAAATACTTTCAATGTTACCAACTATTATTATGACTCATTGTCAAACAGTATCACAGTATCGTATAGGTATAGTACACAGGCAACGTATATGACTCAAGCTATTAAATAATCTAGTTATTAATTTCAATTATAATTAACTCTATATACTTGAAAATATATGTATATTACAGATATTGACGGCTGAAAAATAAAAAAAGTTGGCACAAATAATTTTTATGAATTTAATAGTTTATTTAATATTTCTAAGTACTCGATGACAGAAACCAGAGTTCATTTACATAAAGATTTCATTACATAAATTAAAATCGAAAATAAATTTAAAAATTTAGAAGTTCCGGAGGTTAAGCAAACATCCCTTAAGGTACCTAGTTGGTGGGTAGAACGATTTTTCAAAGGATTTTAACGAAACTTCTCTAGATATTTATCTAATTCAATACCAATAATACGAGCCTATTCCGATTAAAATTAACCACCCCAACTTTGAGAAAAGCGATTTCAAAGTTTTGTATTTTTAACACGGACTCTTATGAGAAGTTAATATTTTTTTTTTTTTTTTGAATAAAATTAAAACGTACTGTCAAAGGAATTTGATAAAAATTTAATGTTATAAAGTACAAAGTTACAAACCATATTTAAAAAAAAATAAAAATTATTCACCACGCCGTTTTTAAAATATAATTTATGAACATCACTTTACAACCCTTTTCAAGGCTTTTACAACGCTTTTATATTGTTACAATATAAGCGCGCGGAAATTCAAACAAACAAGTGGTATACAAATGTAATAACTGAAGAATATTACATTATTTTATATTAATTAATATTACATTACATTAATACATTATTTTTTATTTTTGATAAAAGAAAATTTGATCGCTAAACTATACTTTTGGTCTTTTATCCGTGATTGTTTCGGACCAAATACCTTAATAATAACTTGCTCTTTATTTATCTAAAACTGCTTTATCCTAGCTAATTGGGTGTCATTAAAACACGACTGGCCAAATGCCTAAATCAACTAATAGACAAAACTCAATTCCTGTGGCCAATTATACTTGTGAAGATTTTCCTTCAATTATCTTTACAATTCCAGTTTTGCAAACGTTACTAATTTTCAAACCGTAATATCCCTTTACTCTCCTCATGTTCCACTCATATTAGAAAGGGCGGTTATTAGGTGGTGAATATGATTTAATAAGAGTAATTTTTGGAACCGTGATAAAAAAGTCTCCAATTTTCGTTATAACATTATATACCTAAATACAAATTTATTCCAAAAAATACAAACTTCTCGTATAATAATAAGTGAACATAGTAATTATTACCTAGACATACATAGTTTAAACAATAGAATATTAAGTAAGCTAAATTAGCTTAATTGATTTATGTGCTGATGATAAGAACAAAAATTTTACTGGTTCATGATTATTTTGATACTACATATTATTGTGATTCTACACGAAATAAACGTTTTTCTAACATTCTTTTCAATGTTCTTCTTGTATATTATGTCTGGAGTGATTTTGCTGTTTGATAAATAATGGCAAGTATTATTCGCATATTGTTTAAAAAAATAAATTTTTATTGTACCATCACGTCATTATATTGTATTGTGATGTTAATATTTTTCTCTTCAAGAAAATAACCCCATGTAAGCTGATTGTTGGGTGTGATAAATATTTTATTTCTGATATCTAGCTTTAAAATTTTATTTTTCTTTTTGAAATTCAAACCCAACAAAAAGAAATAATGAAACAACTTTCGGCAATATTGCATACTTAGGGAAATTACAATCAGATAATAGTATAAAATCTTTCAAAGACTGTATATTAGGGTAAATGGTATAGTTATTGGACAGTTAGAAGATTTTTCAAAACAAAGTATAGAAAAAGTACGTGCTGTAGCTTTATTTTTAACGAAAAAATTCATAAATAAAGTAACACCTGTCTATTTTAATGTACCATATAAAACTTTCGTATTACATACATATTGGTAAGTCTCTGAAAAAGAAAAAAATATTAAAGTTGTGCGTGTAGAAAAATACAGTTATTGGACAAAAGTTTCATTTATTAATTTCTGGCGTATTTCCACAATCCACAAGTTCTGTAGATACTAGAAAGTTCTGTTTAACTAAAAAAATCAGGAAGTTTTCTTTACTAGTATATAAGCCTTATAATCTTCAAAAGTGAGTGTCTTGTCCAATAACTGCCAACGTCCAATAACTATACCGTTTACCCTATATTTATAGGATGTGGCTATTTATACATACAGTATGTATAACCAATTGGCTATTTATACATACAGTATGTATACGCAACTGGCTATTTATACATACAGTATGTATACGAAATTGGCTATTTATACATATATAGTACCTATGTATATGAAATTGGCTGTTTAATACATATAGTCAACTGAGTATTGGTTTGTACCAAGTCAATTTAAAAAAAAAAAAATTTCTGATAGTGGTTTCGGCTTCCTCAATGTCCAAAACTAACAAAACAACTATCTAGAAAAAATATTTAAAAAGTTGACTTGGTACAAACCAATACTTAGCTGACGATAGGTGTATACTGAATTGGCTATTTAAAACTGCAGTATGTAGTTATGTACCTAAACTAAACTGATTACGTAGTTGGCTACTTATACATACTGACTGAATGCGCTATTATTACAATTAATATTTTTATAATAACTACACAATTATAATAACCGAATACCTCCGATTGAGTTGAATTATTTTTTTACATAATCTTTTTGGCTTAAGAAGTTATCCCCTAAGCGAATTTTTGGCGACGCGGACCGGAAGGGTATATTTCTACCCTTCGAATTTCAAGCCTAAGGGTTACTAAAAGATGTTTTCCGTTACCATAGTAACAAAAAATAAAGATCGATTCTTATGGAACTTGGTGAGTAGCACAAAAAAGAAAGAATGAAGTTTTTCAATATTTTGCTTAGTTTTCGTGATATTACGTGTCAAATTTGTCAAACTTACTATATTGGATAGACAATTATTGTAGGTATATTACGGCTTGTATTGATAGAAGTAAGTGGAAAAGGGACCGGACGACATCACTGAAACCTCATTTTCAGGAAAAGGGTAATTAAATAATTTTGAAGTGATTACACGCCGAGACACATTTATAAATAATTACCCTTTGCCCAAGAAAGAGGTTTCATTGGTGATGTCCCGTTCATTTTTCACTAATTTCTATGAATAAAAACCAAAATATACCATTCAAAAATTATATTTAAAACTGAGTTTATATTCGTAAAAATTGATATTACGTATATGTGTATGTGTATGTGTATAATATACAATCCATTATCTCATAGTAAGTTTTAGAAATACAACACATATTATCTCGAAAACTAAACAGGATATCGAAAAAATTTGTTCTTCCTTTTTTATTCCACTTATCAAATTCTATAAGAATCTGCGTCTATTTTTTATTACCATAATAAAGAAAACCTTTTTTTAGTCCTCAGATATGCAACTTCCGGTTCGCGTCCCCAAAAATCCGTTCTTAAGCTAAAAAAATTATACAAAATTCAATCGGTGATACGCGAGAAATTCGTTATTATTAGAATCGATAAATTTGTTATTATAAGTTATTTTACTGTCACCAGTGGAAAAGCCTATTTTAATACGCGCACCACCAAATTTGGACGATATTTTTGGTGCTCAATGTGCGCCGTATACATCAGAAATTACGGTAATTTTGAATAAGTAGTCAACTGCGTATACATACTGCATGTTTAAACAAAATATTTCTGTATGTATAAATAGCCAATTTCGTATACATACTGTATGTATAAATAGCCAATTGCATATACATACTGTATGTATAAATAGCCAATTGCGTATACATACTGTATGTATAAATAGCCACATCCATATTTATAAGAGATATTTTTTTGCATAATGCAAAAAAAATAAAGTATATACCTTCATTTTTCTAGTTTTGCTCTATAAATTAAAGCTTCTTGCTTTTTTATATTTCAATGATAGTCAATGCTAAAAAAATTTGAACGGCTTATTTTATTTTTGGTTTTGAACTTTTAGGTTTCATGTCAGTGTCAGGGCCGGCGAGAGGGTAAGGCAGGTGGGAAAATTGCCCGGGGGCCCTGGTCTAAAAAGGGGGCCCGCAGCCTTTATTAGAGGCCCGAAAAAAGTAATAGAAGCCTTTTTTGTGTTTTTTGCTCATCAATTATATTTTTGGAGAAAAAATGCTTAAAAATTTTTTTGTACCTGGGGGCCCGTCATTTCTCACATCGGTCCTGGTCATAGTAGCATTATTGTATGGCTTATCATATTTTGTAGAAAGTCTCTAACAATTTTTAACTGAATTTGAAATGAATACTGTTATCAATACATGCCATAAACCCAGTAAATAAAATTATCTTAATTCTACTATTTTACACGCCATATTTTTAGAAAAAAAAGAATTACAGGACTCTAGTCATAATGGTCAATGCCGGATTTACACTAGGGGCACGCGGAGCACTGTCCCCAGGCGGCAAATTTTTAGGGGCGGTAAAATTTGGAACACACGTGTATTTGTTTTTTTGCTCGTCTCTTATTTTCTGATATAGGAAAATAAGGAATAGGAGCTGTTTTTTTTTTTTGCTCGTCACTTATTTTTTGATAGGAAAAAGTAAAAACGTAAGAAAATTAATAATTTTTTTAAAATTTTTTCAGTGGCGGCATTTTTTACAGTACCCCGGCAGCATTTAGGCTAAATTCGGCCCTGATAATGGTACTACCTAAAAATAAAATTATTACCACAAAACTAATTTCGGTTAAAACGAATCTTGTTGGGTGTATAATAAAGTTTTATGATTGAACCCAAATCACAGCAGGAGAGATCGTTTACCTTTTGCAAAACGAAAAAAGTCTCTTTGAAAATCAATACATGTGTAGGTATACTAATGTATTATTTTTATGTGCGTACCAGGTGTTACAAATTATTCATCTAGTAAAAATTGACCTAAAATAAATATATTTGTAATAAATTTCATATACGTAATTAACTTACTTTAATTAATTATAATTGTATAAATAGTATTAAGAAAAACTGCTAAATCAAATTAATGAATTGTTGCTAATAATTTGGCAAGATAATTATGTATTTTATTTGTTAAAGGAGGTAATATTATTTCTAAATTGAATTAGTACCTATTTTTGAATTCTTAGTTGAAGTTTTCCGAAATATACCTAATCAATAATTTGCTGTAAATTATCAAACAATTGAAGAGGTGGATTCCAAAACGCGCTAAGTCACTTTTTGCAATTTTTCAGGAAATGTAAAAAACTATCTAGGTAGGCAAATGTAGTAATCTGTTTAAATTATTTTCAAGTTCTTAGATAATAATTATTATTGATGTTATTTATTTGTTCTTATTCATACATATAATTTTCAATAGATTATATTGAAAAAAAAAAAACCTTTAAAAAGTTGGGTTGAGTTGGTTAAAATAAACCTAGTTTGTTTAAATACAGATATATTTTTTTCAAGAAACATTTTAAACAGTGCATTATTAGCTATTTCATGTGTTTGACATAACAGAAAATCTGTCTACATGCAAATTTGGAAAAAAAATACCAGCTATTATTGGAAAAAAAATGCAATGGTTTACGAGTAAATTTGACTTAGAGCGTTTTGAAATAAAACTGCCACTGACTTAGCGCTTTTTTGGAAAACATTCCATTTTTCATCATTCATTTTACAGTAGACTAAGCTTATTTTGAAGGGTGGCACTACGAAAATCGTGTAGAGCTGGGCTTGAACATTCTGCATCAACTAAAATCTCACATTAGATAAAAAATGACTTAGCGCCTTTTGGAATCCACCTCTTCAATTATATTATAAATTAAATAAGTAATGTGGTAATTTACAATATTTAATATAAGGATTGTATTTTAAATTTATTATTCTTAACTCAGAATGTGGAAACTCATAATGTAGAATATACTCTATGCCACCAACCATATAAATATGATACACATGTAAAAATAATTGCTGGGAAATCAAAAATGTTTATACAACAGGTAGATGTCCTTATTTAAGTATTTTAATAAAAGAAACACTTTGATAGTAACTATTGCGGTGTTAGCATTGCTGAGTTATTCATATCAGAAAATAGAGCTTTTTCAAAATTTAATAAAGTGCAATAATTACCTAAATCAAGTTAGTATTTAAAAGCGAAAAAAAGGCATATTTTCATGATTTTTTTTTGGAGATATGAATAATGTTGGCTTATTTATTTCATGTACACGTTATAGTATAACATCTGAAGTATCTTTGAAAAAATTATCAATTACAAATATCGATAAGTAAGTCCGTGACAGCGAATTTCCGGAGGCGCCTCGAAAAAAAGTTGTTTTGCGGTGAACACCATAACTTGGTACCGGATCATCCGATTAAAAGGCGATATGTTTCCCTAGGGAGTCAGGAAGAGTTTTTTGTATTTTTTCGATTTTTTTATTTTTGGCAGCATTTTGAAGTGAAAAACGCAATTTTCGCTAAAAATTTCGGGTAATTTGTTATTATAAACTGGAAAAAAATAGCAAAAAAAAAAAAACTCGATCTGATTACCTGTTGATTTATGTGTAGAAACAGTGTACAAAATTTCAACAAAATTGGTGAAGTAGATTTTGAGTTATGATGTTCACGGACTTCAAAAATGTTGTTTGCGAGAAAAGGGATTTAAAGTTTTTTATACTCAAAAATCCAAAACTAAGCATCAATAAAATGATATAATTTTTTATACTTACGAGGGTAATTATAGTAAGTATTTGTTCTGTATAAGATTTGTAAGTATAAAATTAAAGTAATTTTTATACTTACCAGGTAGGCGCGTCGCGCAGCTACCAGAGAGGTATAAAAATCGAGCATGAGGGCCGGTCGCTTGAAACGCTGCATCTTCATTAGTTTTGCTCGGATTTACTTGAAATTTTGACACAACACGCTCGACATGTTGTACATTCAGAAAACAAATTTTAAAAAAAAAATGCAAAAAAAAAAATTTTAAAAACCTTACCTCCACCTTAATTTGACTTTAGTAGATTTTCTTAATACTGTTTATACAAATATAATTAATTAAAGTAAGTAAATCACGTATATGAAATTTATTACAAATATATTCATTTTAGTTGTTCAATTTTTACTAGATGAATAATTTGTAACACCTGGTACACACATAAAAATAATACATTAGTATATTACATAATATGTATTGATTTGAGAGTACCTTTTTTTTTCGTTTTGCAAAAAGTAAACGATCTCTCCTGCTGTGATTTGGGTTCAATCATAAAACTTTATTATACACCCAACAAGATTAGTTTTAACCCTAATTTCGAAATATAATTGGCAATTAATAGTGAAAATAATTGAATTACTTAATCAATAATCTCACTTCCAATGTTTCTTAATTTATTAAATTTCTAATTAAAAATGAAATTCAAAATATCATAAAAAGTCAATGTTACAAATACAATATATTATTTTATCTATGCTACAATGTTATTATGTGTCGTGATATTAACCAAAACATTTTTCCATATTATAAATTACATGTATCACACTGCAAGGTTTTAAAAGAATGTTTATATAATTTAAATAAATTTGGGTCATTACAAAAACTATTTGCAAAAAAGAAAAGCTTGTGTTTTAATAAATTAAATCATTCATAATTTTATAGAGAAATCTAAATAATTGTTTTAGGATTTTACTGATGTGTGCAAATTAAAAGTACCATTCAACATTCGCATGCTTAATGATACACTAACGAAATAAAGAAAGCAAAATTGTTACCATAATTCAGGAAAAATAACTACTATTTTAGACAGAAATGAGAAAAAATGTAGGTTTTATTGCAAGGATAAAAAACAACTATATTTACTGTTAAGAAAACATTTTGCAAAAATTAACCAATCATTAATTTATTAATTTTGTGTCTGATTCGATCTATAAATTTTATGGTTATTATTATCAGACAAGTATATTTTTTGTAAAGCGCTTTATTTTTAGCAGCATACATATATTGAATACTTAAAGTCAGGCCCGACGAGAAGATGGGGTAGCCGGGGTTGCAGCCCTGGGGGCCGGGCTAGAAGAGAGGGCTGATGTAGTCGAGCTAAAACGAGCTTTTTCTCTTGCTCATTATTTATCTTTTTTGAAAAAAATTTAAGAAATGTACTTTGCTCCCGGAGCCCGCCACTTCTCTCCACGGCCATGCTTAAAGTATGGCATATATCTATATGTATATTAAAAGGTCTAGGAGTACTTCCATGGTGAAACTGCCTCCAATAGCACATTATATTAAGTTTCAGTTCCACGGCTTCGGCATCCGAAAATAATCAAAACAACCGCAGAGGCCGATTGCGATCAATGATTAATTGATTACGTATTACGTATGTATGTGTGCGATGTTACCACACCGATGTGTACTCAACTCACACAAATGCCAACATACACTACTCTCTTGATTTCTATAAAAAATCTTAAAATAAACAATATAAAAACTAATAAAAGTATTTGTTTTTTTTTTTTTTTTTTTTTATTTATTTTTAACAGTTTGTTATCTAAACTTTCTGTAATTCTCTAATTGTAATTGATATGAAAATGTTTGAATGTCAAATATGTATATGTACATACATATGTACGTATCACATAGACAGAGCGTTCATAAAGTTCCGGAACAGTTCCGCAAAAGTTCCGCAAAATCTTAGTTAATATTGACTTTATCGAAAAATAACCCGGACAAAAGTTTCATGGGAAGAATTGAGGAACTAGAAGACGACCTCGAATTTGACCTTGAACATGACCTTGACCAACCAGTATCATATTTTTTTCGTTTTTATGACCTTCACACGACTTTGGGACATGAAGTATGAATATGGTTTTGAACGTAGAATTTCCCGCTCTTTCCAAATCCTAGGTCAAAAATAGGGGTTTCCATTTAAAAAAAAACAAAGTTGACCTCCAAATTTTGGTCAAGATCATGTTCAAGGTCAAATTCGAAGTCATTTTCTAGTTACTCACGTCTTCCCATGAAACATTTTTCCGGGTTATTTTTCGATAAAGGCATATTAACTGAGATTTTCGACTGTCCCGGAACTTTATGAACGCTCTGTATATACATGTTAAATCATTTTATGTATTTGTTTATATAAAGTTTTTTTTAAAATATTGTCGGCTTCCGGGGAAATTTACTGTGAAAGTGCTCGGGCCTCATAGTGTTAATTAATAACTGTACTTACGAGATGGTAAGGCTTTAAGTAATGGATATCTACAACCTTTCCGGCTAAAACAGAGTAGTTATCGACATTACTAAAAGATAATAAAAAATGACTGCTTTTAAATTATTTCGTAAGCAAATGTTACTTTCTTGTTATAAATTTATTTCAGTTTTTTTGAAACAGCTGCCTACCCCGCATACCTGGAATAACCACCGTTGACTGTAAGCACCTTATATATATATATATATATATATATATATATATATATATATATATATATATATATATATATATATATATATATATATACATATATATATATATATATATACATATATATATATATATATATATATATATGTATATATATATATATATACATATATATATATATATATATGTATATATATATATATATATATATATATATATATATATACATATATATATATATATATATATATATATATATATATATATATATATATATATATATATATATATATATATATATATATATATAACTTTCGTAAGCCAAAACAAGGCAGTTAGAGAAATGTAATAGAAAATTGTCTAAAATATGCTTAATCGTGTCTTTTTGACCTGTATACCTAATACGATACTTCTTGGATTTGAGTACTTTATATGGTAATAAAATAAAGCACACTGAAAAACACATTTTCTGACAATTTTCTATTGTATTTCTGTTTCGTTGTGGTCTACATACGGAAGTTATACATATGAGATACTTACAGTGTTATCTAAACGACAACACAGTTATTGATGTAATTAAAAGAATAAAAGAACACGTACCAATTCCTGAATATTTTGCTTTTTGATATCTTTCTGATTCATTAACATTTTGTATATTATATACATTAGTTACACGGAAATTTTTTTTTATTATAGAGCGCCAGCCATTTAAAAATTTATGGAGTGGTACGTTCCAATGAAATATTTTTGCAGCCTCTATTTTTATATAAGCAGGCCCGACGAGAAGGTGAGGTAGCCGGGGTTACAGCCCCGGGGCCCGGACTTGAATAGGGGGCTCGTAGCTGTCGGAAGTGGGCCTGGGAAAATGTAAAGAGTTTGTTTTTTTTGCTCACTTTTTATTTTTTTGGGAGAAAATTTAATAAAAATACGGTCTATTCCCGGGACCCGCTAATTCTCTCCACGGCCCTGTATTTATGTTGAAGAAAAAATCTCTTGTAACACTTTAAGATTATATGGTAAGAGACCCGATGACCGAACACTATTTTTAGCTGTATCATTAAAGTAGCTTAAAAAATTAAAAAATAAACAAAACACCCATTTTTTTTCTTAATAGGTATGAAACCAAGTTTTTTTAATCCAATGGATATGTTTTTAAGAAAATATAACCCAAAAATTTTGATGTATTAATGTTTTTGTTTTATAATTTGTTGACGTCTATGAAAAAACGGACAGAATATATTAACCTCCTTTAAAAAAACAACACACTGACCCGTAAGAAAAAACACGCATTTAATGTACATGACATGCAATACATACCATCTTCTCCTATCGAATATTTAAACCATTATCTTGCAGCCATTTTGACACTCTATCCACTAAAAGGGGTCAGTCTGTGTCATAGAGTATCACAGTGTGTCACCTTGCGAAACATAGCAACAATGACAGAAGGGATTAAATATTCGATAAAATAAACCACTAAAATACTGTATTTTCTTTCGCCATCTCGTCATGTTTTAAAAAACATTGTGTACATTCTAACTTACCCATATTATGCCATTGTGAATTTTTAAACAGTTAAATTACGTATATGACGTATATATTTATACGTCGTGTCAGATATAAATTTCTGACGTTTTTATTTCAATTTCGAAGTTTTAATTCAATATTAATTATTTTCAATTGATTTTACGTTCTGAAATAAAGAAAATATTAAAGGGAAAATTATAAAAACGGTTAGTTAAGTGTTTTAAACCCAAAAATAAATTAAAAATGCTTATAAAATAGATATGTAATATATAATTCTCAAAATGGGGTACCCAACCCTAAGACTTGGATCCCAAGAAGAAACACTTATACAAATAATATTTAACGCATATAAAATATAATTTAGCTATCCTAATCTCTTAAGTGGACTAATAACAATTATTTGTATACTTTTATTATGCTAATAACTATTTAAAAATTCGGTGAAAAATGTTACAATTTATAACTCATGTGTTTTGAATAATGATCATCCATCATATTAAAAATTCACGAATTCAACAAAAATTGTTCGATATATATATATATATATATATATATATATATATATATATATATATATATATATATATATATATATATATATGTATTTCTTAAATTAAGTGAGGAGACATTAAATGTGAGGTGAATTTAAATTGAAAAATAATCATTCTATTAATAATAATTTTTTTATCAGAGGTTTCTTTCAGAAATAACTTCATTAAGATATAAATGTCAAAACTGTTCGCACTTATAACCCCGTTGGACAATCGGGTCTTTTACCCTAGTAAATAAAATGCCAAACCTCAAAAATGTAGATCAATTTTTTCCGGATCAAAAAGTTCTGGAAATTGCGTTTATTTTTGCCTGTCTAAAAGTGTTCCTCCTCCCCATAAATAATAATTTAGGTGTTTTGATTGTAAAATATGTAAATGAGTTCAAAATGTATATAATATGCAAAATAATATAGGAATTATGTCAAGCTATAAATCACATTAAAGTTCTTATTTTTAATAATATTAGAGACCTACAAATTAATTTGACATATTTAGTAGTAGGATACACTTTTCATATTTAACAAATTTATGCAAAAACTAATATTAATAAACAAATACAAGATTACACAAAATGCAATACAACGTTTTTGACCTCAAAACCAATGGCAAATTATATCAAGTTCAATAAACTGAATATTGTGGTAATAGTAATGACCTTTAAAAAAATTTATATGTACACGTTTAAAAAGAAAATACCATTAACACTGCCTGGTAAAAAAAAAAAAAACAACTTTTTTTCTTTATAAGTTGTTATGTCAATAACAATTCAAATTTTGAACAACTGGTACTTTTAAATCATTATTTAATTAAGAAATATGCATATCAAATTGTATTGTGAATCTTAATTTTATTTTTTTTAAATTTCTTATTTAAAGGCTGTAAATATTTAAAATTAATTTTCCATAATTATGTCACTGTCACTTTTATGTAAATTAGGAGGGTGCGACAATTTTCAAAATCGTAATTTAATTATTATTGAGAAATAATTACACCGACAATTGCCAACTTTTCTAATACACAAAATAGCAAAATATGAATGATACTGTAAATAAAATAAGTTAACGAAAATTGGGATCAGTATCGAAACATGATAGTATGATACTGGTTCATGGAATCTGTTCCATTCCAGTGTCTGTCAAACTTTTTTTATCTGACGGCGCACTGGCCAAGAATAATTTCTTTTACTACGCACCTAATAAACCAAATTAAATACACTTGATAATTTTTTTAATTTATTTTAACCGATGGTACGTATTTTATTCAAATTACTTACATTCCTTCGTTTCGGTGGCTTTTTGTAGATCAAACGAAAGAAAAACAAAAATGATAGTGTAGGAAATAGGAGTTAAGTCAATAAAAATAAAACACAAAGTTTTTGGTTTGTTGCTCTACTACCGGTTTCGGGAAAATTCTCATCTTCAGGCAGACAAATTTTACAAGAATGATAAATTTATAATAAAAAGATTCTTTAAAAATTATTGAAACATAATAACAATAATTATGTGAAAAGTTAATTTAAAATTTATAAAAATGAAAATGTATACCTAATATTAAAAAGTTAAAAGTGATGACGATATATTAATTAAAACTTTTTTTTGACTAAACTGTCCTTCCATTTGAATCCTACAAAAATCAATTTTCTAATTGTTGATTAGCGACATATGTGCGTATCATCAAGACTTAGCATTATGGCAAATTTCAAATTCCAATTTTACACAGTTTTCGAGAAAAACTTCTGTGACGGAGGGATAAACAGAACTGTTCCGCTTTTCCTTCTAAGATACGGAAATCCAAAAAGGGTGAGATGGTCGACATGATTTCAACCAAGCCCTAAGCGTAAGTATAAAAAACTGTAGATAGCAGTGTGTCAGAGTGTGTCAGATACCGCTTAAGGCATTTAGTCGGTCGTAGGGATGATCGATATTAGAAAAACATCGATGTTGACATCGATTTAAGAGTATCGATATACGATATATATCGAAAGAAAGATATCGATTTTCGAAAACATCGATGTTTATGTAGCAAAATAAACAACCATTATAATCTATTATTTTATTTAATAAAAATTAACATAATTACCATAATTTATTTGGTACACTTTGCAAAATAAGTAACTTTGTTAGAAGTTTCCCTTTTAATCTGTTCCTTTATTGATACAAATGCTGCCCAGCTTTTGAAAAAAGTCGCTCTGAAGCTGTTGAAGTTGTTGTGCAACGCAAATATTTAGTGGCAATTTTTTTTTCAAGTTTGGATAACTGGATCCTAGAACTTGCTATAAAAGTAATGGATCTTGTTTTAAATCAGCTGCAGGACTTTTTAAATACTGGATAGCTTAGAGTAATATCGATGTTTCGACATTATTCTCGTAACATCGATGTGTCGATGTTATCGAGGACATAACATCGATGTTTTTTCATCGATGTTTTCCGGCTAAACATCGATGTTTTTCTACCATCGATGAATATCGAGCATCCCTAGTCGGTCGGTGGCGATCACCGAATCCACGACAATTGTTACATATTGTTAAGACCATTATTGCTTGAACTGCACGTTGCTCTGTCCGCATATGCGTGTTATGTAGTTGTGTGTGTGATCATTCACACACATTCAAACATCAAACCAACACCACTACAAACAGTGTGTACCTATACAACATAGTGATGGGAAGTGGAAAGGATTTTTTGTCTACACTGGTATCACTAGTACAGAGATAGTAAGTTGATTTCTGATTATTCTGTGATTTCAACCCTTTCGTAAATATAAAAGAAATGTAATGTTTTTTAATAAAAACTAATGTCGTTATCGTTGAAACTAAAGAACAAAAAATTTCAAAATGACAACAGTCTTAGAGAGAAAAAAAGTTCCTAGGATTAGGCTATAGTAAAACATCTATTGAACATTTAACAGAGAAGATTTTAAAGTACATTAGTATTTATTAACCCTTGCCAATTATGTGTCGGATGTCTTTCGACATTGTTTCCCTATTTCCCAATTCCTATCATCTGTCGGAACCTACCCGATATCCTTTTCTTCCCTTTATTATTTTTGTCAATTTTATGTGAATATTTTGAGACAAAATGCAACTGGAACATCATAAAAATGGTGAGTTTCATTCTTAGCTTTAATTACGTATACTTAGATTTAATTTGGACCTAGTGGCAACACGCCAGTAAAAAAAAAAGGATTGGAAAGGGTTAATTTGCAAGAATTACAGCAATTTATTATAATCTGTATATTGGTGTACACTTTCAAAAAATTTTATTTACGTCTTCAATTTAAAAATTTAAAACAAGGCTATTGGTTTCACTTATAAAGAAAATAAAACAAATCAATTTTTTTCTTAATAAATTTCATTGTTTTGTTGTGGTGTCACATATGACCATACGATTTTTTAAGTAAAATTTATATAAACTACTTGAATTATTTACTGAAGGTTTACGACCACATACATAATTATTTCCTGATTTAATTTTTTGTTTAACTTTTTAATATATTGTGTTTATTTAATTACTATTGTTTATTGCACGTTCTGAAAAAAAAAATATTAAATTATATAGGTATTTGGTTTTTATTGTGTCGCTTTTGTTATCAAGTGATAAAAAGTTTATTTCTTTTATTTATTAACGTAGCACTTAAATGTTAACATAAAAGCAGAAGAAACTTAAAGCAATGTAGGTAATATAAGGCGACCAACCGTCCCGGATTCTGCGAGACAGTTCCGGAAAAGCAGCTGCTGTCCCGCATTGAATTTTTTTTTTCAAAATAGTTCCGGAATGAGTCTAATGCGTCCGGGAAGTTCCGCATTGAGTAGATTGGAAATAATAAAAAAATTCAGTTGACAAGTAAAGGTCCCGAGGCCGGACCTATCGATTTTGATGAAATTTGAATATGTTATAAAATAGTGTTTCTCAACCTTTCTTTAGTCACAGCCTGGTAAAGTCTCGGATAATTTTGTGCGGACTGGTCACATTTATAATCACATATCGCGCGTTTTCTGTCTCTAACTCGTATATCAAAAATCACAGTTTTCAGAAAACACAAAAAACATATTAAATACTGTATTTTCATCACTATGAATTTAAGATTTATGTATGTTACACTTTTTGATGTTTGCTACCTATGTAGACATGAAGCAGACATTTAAATATTTTAAATTACAAGCTATCGATGTTTTTACTAAATACGAGTTTGCTGTCCACTTTTTTTTTCAATATACGAGTTTGTAAAATTAATCGATTTTTTTTTTTTTACATATTTCGATAGTCTAACCAATAACTTAAATTTTAAACGCGTTTTTCTCGAAACTACATTTTTTCTGATAGTTTTCGGACAAAACCTGGTATATGGTATACGAGTTTGTGTAAAATTATTTTTTGAAATAGTAACATTTTTATCAGCATACCCAAGTATACCATATACACAAACTCGTATACCATATACCAGGTTTTGTCAGAAAACTAAATTTAGTTCATGTGGTACAAGTTTGTTTTAAATTGAATAATTATTTTTCCATTAACTATTTTGCAATATTTCTTAGTGCATCACATGGGGAAGTGTATTATGTACATGTATGACTTTCTAACTCAAAACCGTCAAAAAACCTTATACGAGGTTGTGACAGAAAACGCGCGATATGTCATATGACAACATTAAAAGTATTTTAACTTATTAACTGGGTATGACGAAATATTTCGTCATACATAAAAGTCTACTGCAATGGGCATGACGACATTTTTCGTCATGGAAATTAACACTTTCAGTCCCATGGATTCTGGTGTCCTGACTGCTGTGTTGCCTTGTGTATGCCACACTGTTTTAAGCAATATCATACTGCGAAATAATTATTATAATTTGTTCAATTAATTCCTTGTACATTGAATGCAATAGCTAATTCCCCGGTTAACAGGTTAAATTACATTTATACTTATTATGAAATGTGTTTTTTTGACCACTTCGTCTGTCATTTACTTCAGTTACACATCGATACTTTCCTAATCATTAGAGAAATAATTAAAAGCCATTCTTTAATTTTAAATAATATGATTGTATTCTGGAATTATTTCCGCCATTATTTGAAATAATATTTGGTCGTGTAATATGAAATGTCGTTTTCCGACCACTTCGTTTACCATGTAATTCAGATGGGTACAATTTCGAAAACTTTATTATAGACCCAACAAGATTCGTTTTACCCAATTCAGATACATTCCGACACTTTCGTACGCATTGGAGAAATATTAAAAAGTCGATCTCCAAGTTTAAGGGGTATTATTGTATTCTGGAATCATTTCCGCCATTAGTTGAAAGAACATTTGGTCGTGTAATATGAAATGTCGTTTTCTGACCACTTCGTGTACCACGTAATTCAAATAACTATCGACAATTTTCTTAAGCATTAACCAATTGTTCAAAAACATTTCTACAATTTTAGACTGAATTTTTGTAGCCTAAAATCATTTCCGTCATTGGTGGGTATAACATTAGGTCGTGTTATATGATTCGTCGTTTTTCGACCATTTGACCTCATTAAGTTAGCCACGCTATTTTATTTTTTTCAGAAAAAAAAAAGTTGTGTAGTAGCTATTGTAGTCTGACTTCAGGACCTGATTTTGAATTCAATATAACCAGGAAATTTATAAGTACAGTCAACCCGCCTACTACGCGGTACTCTTATAGCACAGTTTCCGTAAAACGCATGTACGTGTTTGAGTGAACGTTCTTCAACAACGCTTTTGGACGGGTATTTTAAATATAGTTTCCATATAAAAAGTGGTACAAATTTGGTAATTTATACTAATTCTAACCATGATGCATAGATTTCATATTATACGCGATACCAAAAAATTTCCTCTTACTGATTCTATAGTTCCTCATCATGTTTTAATTATTTCCGTAACAGGTAAAAAATGTTGTTTCTGAATTTTTTACAGCGCGGTTTTCATTTATTAATTTTGTCCATTGATCAATTATTGATCTCCTTATAGAAGCTTAACTGTAGTTTTTTTTACCTATACGAGTAGTTTTAATTGAAAAAATTGGTTGTTAACAGCAGATTGAAAGTGAAAATTATCAAAATTTCTAAATTATAGAGCCAAAGAATTTCAAACTGGGGAATGGGGATACCTTCTTTCATTCGCGCAAGTGGAGTGGATAAAATAAATCAGCTAACTGTTCGATGGTTCATAACACGCATTATTTGAAGAATATCAACTTCACCTTAAAAATGACTTGACTGATTCGTTTTAGTATGCGTTTCTGCGCTTATTTCACTTGATTTTCTTTCTAGTCTACTAAAATTTACTAATAATAAGTTCAACAGTATAGTGCTGTCATATTCTTAAAGTATCAAGAGTACAATAATAACATTTGAATTTAGAACAAATACATTTTTGCTTTATTTATTCACAATTGTTTTTCGTATGTGTTCACACCACCAAAATATTATATTTGTTTTAAATTAAATTCTGCTGCAAAGCAAATTTTATAATTTTATCACATATTTTTACTAAAAAGCAAACAGCATACCCCATTGATATATGTACGTACCTATATACAGTGTGTCCATTTGGAGATTACACACAGAAAGTGTAAAAGATGAGTAATTACTAATGCTTACTATTATGTCCATGAAAACAAGGCATTATATCCTACTTTTTATAGTAACGCCAGTATTTGATGAAAAATAGTATTTGAATTTTTTCTTCCTTTCTAAATTTTGAATTAGGCCGATTCTCGCGTGACACACGGGACATTTTTCCAACAAAAACATTTTTAAAAAAAAATTCAATTAATAATAAACAAAACAAAATGTTTATAATACGCACAAAATGAATTAAAATTTTTTGAGCATATTCTAATTTTTATCTGAAATCCTGTACTCAAGATATAATGCATAAACTCACGTGACGCACGAGACATCGTACAAAACGAAATTTATGTCATATATGGAGTATTACATTTCAGATGTAAATTAAAATATGTTCAAAAAATTTTAATCCAGTTGCCTCGTGTAATAAACTTTTTGTTTTGTTTGTTATTAATTGCATTTTAAAAAAAAATGTTTTTGTTGCAAAAATGTCCCGTGCGTCACGCGAGGATCGCCCATTAGTTAAAAAAAATCAGCCATTAGAATGGTCGTGGTCACTTCTTGTTAAAAATTACGGTTAAATCACTGACTTAATAGTTTTATGAAATTCTTAACTATAAATTGCCATTTAAATTTTCCAATCTATAATTCTGAAGTGGGGAATCATTTATATATTAGGTATGTTATCCGATGTATAGTCTCCCAAATGAACGCATTGTATAAGCAGTTATTTGATCAAATTATTCATAAAGCTTTAGCTGTTGTATAATTTTGAATAATTTGAATATATTTCACTCATTTCTAGCTAGGTGTGGTTACTCGTAATTATCAGTACGTTGCATTTTTACAGGATGTAAATATAGAAGCATTCCCACTTAAAAATAAAACTCATTACAATGATTTATGCTCAACGTTAAAGAAAAATCCATGGAAAAACGGAACCTTTAAAAAAAGTCTATCTTCTTGACAGCATGTTTCCTCAAAATTCATGCGAGGTAAATGCTGAATTTTCATATTTTCATACAGTAGAAGTACATAAAAAACTAAATATATATAAATATAAAAAAAATCTCAGTTTGTGCTTTTACAAATAACTCGCACGTCTCAATAAACGAGAAATGTAACATTTACAATTATCATGTTTTAACGAAAGTGATAAAAGTAGATTTATTCTTTTATCTCTTAAAGGAATAACCAAAATAATCTGAAGTATATGTATGTATCTTTGACACAAACTATTGTCAGTATTCCAGAAAAAAATTTCTAGGTATTTAATAGAAGTTTTTACAAATAAAAGAAAAAATTCATTTCTTTAATAATATTTTGGGAGTGCTGCGGAAGAGACGGAAAAAGTATTTGCTACTAGTTTTTACTCACGACGGAACGGAGAAGGTATATGCGTTTGAGCTAAGAGATGTGTGTGTGTGTGTGTGTATCTGTTGCCATTTATCTCCAAAACGCCTTAACCAATTTTAACGGGGTTTTTTTTATTTAAGAGCTGGTAATCCAGGGATGGTTCTTAGTCTGGTTTGATGGAAATTAGTTCAGCCATTTCCAGGATATTCCAGGAAATCCAGGATAAAAAAAAAATTTTAAAAAACCATTTTAAATGCTGGTGATTTTGCAGGATTTTTCTTAACCAGTTTTAACATTGGTATAGTCATTTCTAGGATATTTCAGGATTTCCAGGATATTCTAAGATTTCGTTATTTTTTCGCTACGACGCACTGTTTCCAAGATATTTACGATCAAAAGTTTACGTTTAGGAAAAGTATCGAAAACTAATTTTTTCGAAAATATTCTAATGGTGACTAAATCAATGGGACTAACAGAGCCTAAATTAATCAGTTGTAACCAATTTATGATAATTAATTCAATATCGATAATTTTCGATAACGAAAAGTCGAAAAAGTAGGTTTCGAAATATTTTAAGAAGGCACTTTGAAGACTGGTAATTTTACGAGATGGTGCTTAGCTTTTATAAAAAACGATCAAGTGCAAGTTGTACTTGCGCAAATAGTGTTCCGTACAATAAAATACTTTTTCTTTAAACATGGATTTCAAATAAAAATTTTTTAAAAACTCACGATAGAAATCTCTAAAAAGTCTCAAATAAACAATTTTAAAAACCCACGACGAAGAGTTTAAAAAGTTACAAATAAAAATTCCTACAATTCCATATTCTAAATTTTATTACAGTGTAGAGTAAGCTAATTTTCATTCATCGTGTGTGGCATGTCTTGCCGTGTATTTTGTAGTTTAATGTCACACACGACGAATGAAAATTAGCTTACTCTACACTATAATGAAATTTAGAACATGGAATTGTAAGACTTTTTATTTGTAACTTTTTAGACTCTTCGTCGTGGGTTTTTAAAACTTTTTCTTATAACTATAGTAACTAAAGCCTACCGCACACGATGCTTGTTTTCGTGCTAGTCTACTTGCAGGATTTTCTTGAAGGGTACTGTGCATGGTATGTTGCTTGTCGGTAAGCAGGGAGCACTGCTAGTTTGGCTTCACACGAAGCTCGTTATGTTGCTTGTAGTTTTGCAGGGTGCGATACTAGTTTAAATTTATTAATTGTCATTGACATGGAAACTATTATTCAGGTTATTTTTCGTAGACAAATTGCTGTTCCTACATTTTGAATCACAAATATATTAAAAAATAAAAAGAAAGAAAAGAGAACAGAATTGCTGTTACTACATTTTTAATGACAGATATATTAAGAAATAAAAAGGAAAACTAATTTTGTTTAGTTCACTACAGATATATCTACACAGTATTATCAGCTTGACAGTTTGCATCGTTTCGTATGTAATTGCCACATTAAATATATAAAATAAATGATAAAATAATTGCCCAATAGTTGACAATTGACATGTACACCATGTACACGATGTATACCATGTACATATAATAAATTAATACTGTTTATTTTAAGCCCACGTGACAAAATTCTGTTTGATGGTTGGCTAAACGTTTAAACTAGCAGGTAACCTAGCATGAAAAATAATAAAAAATAACACAGGATCTATCACCAAAATCAAGCAAGCTCGCATGCAGCAGAGCCATCAGTGACGTCATTATTCAGCAGCGTAGGAAGCAGAACTGCCATCAAAACTCCAATCAAGCGATTTATTACGAAAACATGCATCGTGTGCGGCGGACTTAACAGACAGAATGGTAAGTGATGCTTACGCTTCCAGATATACACTACAACTGACGATTCAGGTGGTTGAATAATTAGTAGGTACCTACCTATAGGTATATCTATTATATAAAAGAGAAATACCATTCACTCACTCACCTGTTACGAAATTTCCTGAACTATAATATATATAAACTTGAAATTTGGATGTAAATCCCTGTTGGGTTGTAGGCACTCGCTAAGAGAGGGTTTTGCAAAATTTTTAGTCTAACCGTAGAAATTTGCGAAAAACCGTAAAATATCAATTTTTTATTACTGTATACAACAATCTATGAATTTATTTAGAAATTAGTTATGGTTGCTAAGCATTTGTTAAAAAATAATTTTGGAATTTTTGTACATAAGTATTAATAAATATTTCTATAGATACATATACCACCAATAATATTTTTACCTATGACTACTATGACTAATTTACTGTGCAAAATACTATTTGTATCCTATACAAAAATTAACAACCTGGACTGTCGAGTTATTATCAATTGGCACGTCTGTTGTTCTCAGCAAATTCCATACAGATGAAATTTCCATCGGGCCGGGCTCGGTCATCCTGATGTTAAAAATGGAATATGGACTTTATTTATCTGTCCTCAGTAGTTTCGAGAAAACAGTAGCAAGTATCAAAAAATGATGAAACAAGTAAATTTGGTATACTCGTACGAATCAACAGAAAAAAATGATCAAAGTTAAAGTTATCCTGTAGGACCTGACAACCCCCAAAAAAAGCCTAAAGTAAACGACTCGACGTATCGTTACCAAATTTTTGGCTCTCCAAAGAAACCCAAAATAAATGGCTAGACGGATCTTGACCAAATTTTTCGCGAATAGTACTGAGATTCTGAAAAAATTGACATGAGGCTAAAATTCCCCCGTAGGCTTTTGCGGACCCAAAAAACCCTTCAAATAAACGATCAGGCGGATCTTATCCGAATTTTTCTCAAATATTATTGAGATTCCGAAATAAATTAATGTGAATTCAGAAATATTCTCCAGAGCCCTGGGATCTCAAAATGTCTCACAAATTACAGTGCTCTTAAAATTGTTAGTGTGAATATCTGACTATCTACGATAAGATCTCAATGTATGCAAATTAGACATGCTATTGAAATGCGAATATAGCGAAGAATTTCAGAATATCTGATTTGAAATTAAGGTGAAGTTAGAATGAATCCTCCAGCGCTACTGAATTAAACAACTCTATAATAATAATAATAATAATAAATTTTATTTCCATTAAAGGTTCCCTATTGGAAAGGGGTACATGTAACATATAAATATATAATAATATTAACAGTATCAACAATATGATTGTTTAAACAAAGAAATAACAAAAATCAGAAGGAACAGTAATTATATGTTCATACATAACAACATACACATAAACACAAATCAGGCACATATATTTTCGAGTTCATTCTTGTATAGCACAAATGCTCTTAACTTAAGAAGTTCTTTAAAGAAGAAAAATACATTTGAGATCTTTTTAGCGTTGAGAGTATTATCATTTTCGATTTTAAGAATGTCTGTTATAGCAGTTTCTTTCGATTTAAAATACTGCCGGATGTAATGTTCCCGAAGGTTTTCGTAGGCAGGACATTTAGCTATCACATGTGTTAGGTCTTCTAAGTCTTGATCATTGCAAACTAGACATATATTATTGAAGTCTATTTGAAACAAAATACCATTTAAGTAGGTTTTAAACTGTTGGTGAGAGCAGAGACGCAGCTGACTAAATAACCGGACTTGATAAAATTTGGTTTGTTCAAGGTAGTTTAAATGTAAGCTTGAAGGCAAGATTGATTTATAGATAGTGCTGTATGATGTTAATTGAGCCCTTTCCTTATCCATTTCATAAAGTTTACTACTATAGGCACTTATAATTTCATTTATATTTAATTTTAGTCTTTTAGGACATTGCGACTCCCATAATTCTGTAAAACCTAAGTCAATCAAGATATTTTTTAATTGCGTGGCCCAGTTAAAATGTAGTTGCTTGTTTTCTAGTGAATCGAGAGTTAGAAGACGCTTGAAGCAAATTTTAGGTAACCGAATCTCGTCCATTTGGAGAATTTTATGCCACCAAATTAATGCACTCTTTAAGACTGAAACGGCCAATTTTATGCTTCCTGTTTTGAGCCTAACAAGGTAATCCGGAGTATTCATAGGCAGATTCATCGTAGATTTCCAAAATCTCACTTGGCATTTTTCTAAATTTTCCATATAACGTAGAGCCCAAACCTCACTAACGTATAAGAGTATGGATTGTACTAGAGATTTAAATAACGATTTTTTCACCTCCCACGAACTATTTTTCGAATTTATGAAGATTGATTTGACTCGGCCAATGGCGACATTTGATTTAGAGAGCTTCACGTCTACATGTTTAAGAAATTTTCCCGATGACGAGAAGGTTACGCCTAAATATGAAAATTGTTTAACTATATCCAATCGTTTGTTGTTGAGAGTCATGTCTTTAATTTTTCTAGTGTTTGGTGACTTGTGAAAGACTACTATCTTGGATTTAGTAGTGTTAACATGTAGCTTATTCGTTTCGCAATACAGTTGTAAGATATTTAATTTTCTTTGTAAATCATCTTCTGAAAGCCCAAAGATGACTAGATCATCAGCGTAAAATAATCATGTGAGATCATTTTTTGAGTCGATTGCAATACCATTGGCTTTTTTGTTTTTGCAGAATTGTTCGAAATCTAAGATGAAAAGATTAAACAAAATAGGGTTTAAAGGGTCGCCTTGTAAGATTCCAGTTTTAATTGCTATTGGTTGACCCAGCAAATTATTTATATTCACTCTCACAGCCGCTTGACTGTATATGTTTTGAATAATTCGAACTATTTTTCCACTGATTCCCGAGCGATATAATTTTTCAAAAAGGAGACCGTGATCTAATGAGTCGAACGCACGTTTCAAATCTATGAATGCTGCCATAACATATCTGCTTTTTTGATTTATATACATATTATATTCCTGGCCTGAAGCCATTTTGATTTTCGGGAATTATGTTAAAATTTTCCGACCACCAGCAAATTCTATAGTATATAATTTGAGTGAATATTTTCATGATTGTATTAGAAATTGCAATTCCACGGTAGCTTGTTGGATCATTTATTTCACCTTTCTTATAAATTAAACTTAGACGACTATGACTCCAATTTTGTGGTACGGCTTCCTTTTCCCACACAACGTTCATTAAATTCAAAATGTAATGATCCCATGCTGGCGTTAGGTTTTTGTAAAATTCATTTGTTATTTTGTCCAGACCTGCAACTTTATTATTTTTTAGGGCTGATATACTATATTGTAACTCGTCTAGTGTAATCAATGAGTCGAAATACGGATGATATACATCAAAGAATTGTGTTTGAATTATGGGAGCATTATAGTAGATTTCATGCAAGTACTTTTCATAGTCTTCAATTTTTATAGGTATTGGTTTTATTTCCTTTGAGTCGAATTTTTTAACAGTCAGCCAAAATTCTTTAGAGTTTCGTATGTTATTAAACTTTATTATTCCATTTTGGTATTCAGACTTTTTCTTTGTAATTAAGCTTTTATAATCGTTTTTTTCCTTTAGATATTCATTTAAAAAATCCTTGCTGAACTGATTTTTCCTACATTGTCTTAAGATTTTCCTAGTTTTCCTTTTTTGAAGACCGCAATCGTTATCAAACCAGGGTTGATTTTTAAAAAATTTATTTCTTACCGTTGAATTCTTTATCATATCCGCATCAGCTGCAGCCCCTTCAATTGCTCTCACCATATTTCCATACAAATTTTCGAAACAATTCTATATTCTAATTAAACAACTTGACTGATTTTGATAAAATTTTATGAAAATTAGATATGCTATAAAAATATAAATATGACTTGAAAATATGAAAATATGAATAATACTTTAGAGTCGTCGAGCGAGCGAAGCGAAGCACATAAGGAACTGATTTTGTACAATATTTCAGAATATCAAATTTAAATGGACGTGTGGTCATAGTGCCCGTCAGTTACACTAAATAGGGCGCAAATTAAAAGCTGAAGAAATTTGACAATTTTTACTGTCAAGTACTGTTGAGATCTCTGTGAAACATGAAAGTGACGTTAAAATGATTTCCTAGGGCATTGGTGCCTTGAAGGGTCTAAAATAAAAATCATTCTAAAACTGCTGGTATAAGTACTTATACTAAATTCTTACGGTGCAGAAATTAGCCGTGCTAATAAAATATGAAGATAGTTATTTTAGAGTCATTGGGCGAGCAGGGTCAAGTGTTATAAATAATTGATTTTGCACAGAATTTTGGAATATTTGGTTCAATTGACCTATAAATTTTACCTATAATTCAGATAATTTTATGCGAGTGAAACCGCGGGTCGCAGCTAGTTTCATAATAAAGTAACAGACACTCAGACAAGTAAAAATTACTTTGTCACATATGGCCGGTTATTTCATTTACACGCTGTATACGTATTTCATATATTGTGTCACCACTGTGCCACTGGCTATATTATCATGTATTCATAATATATTATGTATGTTACAGAAACATGCTGAATAATTTATTATTTTTTAATTAGATGGGTTGTAAATACTTTTTGTACTTACATTTGAAATAGCCAGGGAAAATATTACGGTTTATTTATTGTACATGATCTCGAATAAAAGCTTTTCTAGTTTCAGTACATCCTTTGTTTTCTTATATGACATTATTACCAGGCCCGGCCTGGCCCCCCGGGACACCGGGACGAATCCCGGCGCGCCCTCCTTCTGACAGAAGATCGGCGCCCTCGCCCCCAAACGTTACATAAATTTTATAATATTGCAATAAAAAATTACTGCATTAAAAATATTTGTTTGTGTTGCTTTTTTTAGTATTTTTATTCAGAGTCATCATTCAATTTTTTGTGATTATTATTGCAACGGTCCAATAGCTAGTGCTATCGAGTCCATACTTCGATTCGAGTGTAATAGTGAAAAAGAGTGCAATTCATGTATAAAATGTGTTTTTAAAGTATTGATTGTTTACAGACAGTACTCACTCTAATATATTGAACTTTTCAAACACCTACTGACGATATCTATGACTCAAGTTTCATGTGAACGGGTTTTTTCTAAACTAAAAATTATTAAAACCCGTCTTCGTTCCACCATGACAAATGAAAGCCTGGAGGCTTTTATGATGATGGCAGTAGAGAAGGATGTCCTGAACAAAGTGGAAAGCGAAACCGTCATAGAAAACCTTTGTATAAGTAGTACAGAATTGAAACGTCTTCTTTCATACTGAAGGAAGGTTTTAATGACAGTCAACTTTGTTTTTTTACACTTAGCCATCTTTATTTCAATTTGTAATATTAGATACTTTGTAATTAACACTTTTTTACAATAATTTATGTTAATTGAGTTTGAACCTGCATCACAATTTGAGAGTCAGTCCACCGCCCCTTAAGGTTATCCAGGCCGGGCCTGATTATAACTTATTTCGCAGTGACAAAGATATCATCAGAAGAAAAGAAAAAAAAGAAAATAATAACTACCGAAAGTAAAATAAAAGTTCAAATCGTTTGTTGATTTTTCTAACAAATTCATACCTCAGTAACCTTAAAATATTTGTTTTTCTCCAATAAATTTTTTGTGATATTTTCAGATAAAACTTAAAGAATTTCAGTATCCATCATGATAATAAGAGATACCTTGCTTGTCTTAACAAAACCCAGAAGAAATAATCATCTATGAGAATATAGGAACTAAAGTTAATTCTTTACTTTTCTCATATTCTAAAAGCACAGACAATCAAACTTTTTTTTATTATAAACAAGTGAGCCATTTAATAATTTTAAGAGATCCATTTGAATTCCACAAGTAAGGTATAAATGTATTCGAAAATAATTATCACAACTAACTTAAGAAATAGCTTTTTCCATTTAAATAATACTAGTAAAATTATCTAATCTAATTGTTTATTCTTTTCTATACAGTAATAAATAAGCAACAATTTTACTGTACGTTTAATTTCTCTTAAAAGAATTTTAAGCGTTGGGGCTCGCTTCTCAGAAACATAACCGAGTTTCTAAATTCAAACTGCATTACATAACTCGACCTTGGGGTAATTCTCTATTGATAAGACATCTCACTTGTAGAATTCCATTAAGTGACCTTGACCAGGTGCTTTTCACAAAATTTTTCCTTATTCTATTAGATATATAATTAAAACAAAATTTTAAAGTACTAAAACTTTTGAAACATTTTTTTAAAATTCCAAGTTTTTCAAAAAGTTTTAAATTTAAAAAAAATTATTAATGAAATGGATAACTCAGTTATCATTTAAATGAAAATTCACTATAGTTCTATCAATCATTTCAATGGCCACTTGATATAAAAATCTTCTGCTCTTATATTAATTAATAATATTGAAGATCATATAATAAAGCGATTCCCTACCTGTGAAACAATTTTTTTATTTTTAAATTTTCCTAAGAATTTTTGGCAGTTATGTAACGATATAAACCTAACAATGATAAAAATAATTATGTTTGAATTTTTTTGAGTTTAGTGTTACCATAAATGTCCGTTTTTCCAAAAAAATGGTAATTTTTTTAAAATTTATATTCTGAAAAAACTGCTAAAATTTCTACATTTTAAAATTAATAAAGAAACTTGAAACAATGTTGTCAAAAGTATTTTTTTATCAGAAAATCAATAGTCCAATATTATTCAAAATACACGAAAAGTTAGCTTATATAACTGTTAATATGCACAAAAAATTTCATTCTTCTATCTTCAACGGTTTTCTTGTAATATCCATACTTTCATTCTTGAAAAGAGAAATAGTAAATTTTCGGATAATCGCAATCAAAGTTGAGATGCACTGTGAGATGAGGTGAATAAGGTATGCAACGCTTTACAAAAAATACAATTACACCCCTAGCAAATTAAGGGGGACCACTAGTGTGACCGCCTGAAAAAAAGGTGATTTTTGGGAATTTTTTTAAAGAAAAGTACTATATGGAATGTTTTAATATTTTCAGGATATATTCGTTGATATATAATAAATTCATACAATTTTTGGACCAAAAAATTGAAAAGTTATTCGAGATCTCCCAAGGCTCCAAAAAAAAGTTCCCCCACTGCTGCAGTGATAGCGGCCTTCACACTGCCTGAAATCAAAAAAAACTATTAAACTAGAAGGTATGGTCCGTGCCGTGAACCTCAATCGAAAAAAAAGTTGAAATTTAACAATATGGCGGAGTTTTTAAAAAAAAAGTTTCGAATTTTGCGCGAAAATTTGATGGTTTTTGGCTTGCGAAAATTACATTTTTTATTCGATCGAAAAACTGGAGGTTCATGGTACGAAGAAATATATATATATATATATATATATATATATATATATATATATATATATATATATATATAAAAGAAGCTGCAATAAGAATCAAATCGATTGAATTTCGAGTTACAACTGCAGCAAATTTGAAAAATGTAGTTTTTCTTTACCTTACCTTTTAGTTTTAATCACGGAGAATTTTTACTAAAATTATTTACGATGTACTCACTATAACGGTCATAGTAAAACTAGATGAGCCGTTCAAATGTGCCAAGGTCTAGCTGCTCCACAACATGTGACTAGCAGCCATGTCCAGAAACTCCCAAACTATCAACCTTCATACATTTCTCAATACCTCAAAGTTAACAATGAAATCAGAATCCGCTCTTCAGATGGCTGTAACTCAAAAAATATTTGAGATATGTACTTGAAATTTTAGTATGTTATTTTTAAAGGCGCAGGCTATCGAAACATGCAAAAAAATTCTTTTTTTTTGAAAACGTCACACTAGTGGTTCACCTTAAATATCATACTTTTTAATTATATTTTCTTATTTAGAGCTAAATAAAGTATAAATCAAGAAATTAAAATTCACATAGTGTTTGAAAAATTATCAAAACTGGATCGGCTGGGACTCAAAGCCGGATCTCTTGGTTGCTAGCCAAGCGCCTTACCAATTAGGCAACCGACCGTTCGTTCGAGTGCCACTCCAATTTTGATAATCAATCAAACACATCCTCTCTTTAATTCGAGACGCAGTTATATTTTAGCGAATTTCGAAAACTCGAAATTCAGCTATTACAGTAGGTCTCATGACGCAATCTGAGTCCGGGACTATGGCAGAAATCTGTTTTGAGGTCCCGAGAATACGAAAATGATATTCACTAAAATTTATATATATATATATATATATATATATATATATATATATATATATATATATATATATATATATATATATATATATATATATTTATGTGTTCCCACGATAACTCTCGAACGAAACGTCTAACGCTTATGAAATTTTGTGTGCGGACTGGATTCTGAATTGGCTTGGCTAAGTTCGTTGGCCAGACACGTCGGATGCCCAGAAGTAGGTTTTCTGGCCATTTTTTATCATTCGATCCTATCATAAGACAGTTCGATTTTTAGTAATAAGTAATTTATATTTCTATCTCAGTTCTTTATGAAGTATAAAAATATTTCACTTTTTTAATAAAGAATTTTGTGAGAACAAGTGAAGTATATTCACATACATGTATTATAACACACATACATGTATAGAGTTTTGTTTCTCATTTATTGCATTATAATTAGCATGGTTCTATCTCATGTTAAAAAATATAAATTAAACAGATTTTCTAAGCTAATGTAATGAAGAATTTTTTTTTTTATTGAATTTTTAAGTAAACAAGAAATTGAAGATTATGTTATGATATAATATTATTAAATATATGAAACAAAACAAAATATGTACAATGTACATATGTATGCACGGAAAAATATTTTGAATCGATTTTGAAAATTTTTTCACTAATAATTAATAATGTTAAAAAATTAAACCATTTCAAATGGATTTAAGGTATTTTATGTGAGGTCAAGGTTTTCGGGACCTAAAAAGGCCAGAAATTAATTAACCAATCGATTTTAAAAATTTTTTCACAGTTAGTAAGTTAAAGTATTTGAATTAATTAATTAAATGATGTCCGCAAGAAACTTACGGACTGCCATAAGTTATATGAGATCCTTAGAACCCTTTTCTTACTGTTAGAGTACTAGACTTGTATGAGTTTCGCCAGGATTTACTGATCCCATAATTGTAAAAAATAAACTAAACGACCAATTTTAAAAATTTCTTCACTGTTACAGAGCTAAACTATTTTAGATAGATTTAGAATACATTATGTAAGGTCCGCCAGGGTCCACAGGACCCAAAAGTGTCAAAAATAAACTAACTGACCGATTTTGAAAATTTTTTCACTGTTACAGAGCTAAACTATTTTAGATAAATATCGATTACGTTATGTAAGGTCCGCCTGGGTCCATAGGACCCAAAAGTGTCAAAAATAAACTGCCTGATCGATTTTGAAAATTTTTTCACTGTTACAGAGCTAAACTATTTTAGATAAATATAGATTACGTTATGTAAGGTCTGCCAGGGTCCATGGGATCCAAAAGTGTCAAAAATAAACTAACCGACCGATTTTGAAAATTTTTTCACTGTTACAGAGCTAAACTATTTTAGATAAATATAGATTACGTTATGTAAGGTCTGCCAGGGTCCATGGGATCCAAAAGTATCAAAAATAAACTAACCGACCGATTTTGAAAATTTTTTCACTGTTACAGAGCTAAACTATTTTAGATAAATATAGATTACGTTATGTAAGGTCTGCCAGGGTCCATGGGATCCAAAAGTGTCAAAAATAAACTAACCGACCGATTTTGAAAATTTTTTCACTGTTGGGGAACTAAGCTATTTTAGATAGACATACATTACGTTATTTAGGGTCCGCCAGGGTCCATGGGACCCAAAAGTGGTAAAAATAAACTAACCGACCGATTTTGAAAATTTTTTCACTGTTACAGAGCTAAACTATTTTAGATAAATATAGATTACGTTATGTAAAGTCTGCCAGGGTCCATCGGATCCAAAAGTGTCAAAAATAAACTAACCGACCGATTTTGAAAATTTTTTAACTGTTGGGGAGCTAAGCTATTTTAGATACATATAGATTACGTTATGTAAGGTCTGACAGTGTCAGTAGGACCTAAAAGTGTCAAAAATAAAATAACTGACCGATTTTGAAACTTTTTTACTATTACCGAGGTAAACTATTTTAGATAGGTACAGGTTGTGTTATCTGAGATCCACAACTGTCCTGCGGATGCAAATGCGGCGTAGAATGCTACACAACGGGTTTTGAATATATATATATATATATATATATATATATATATATATATATATATATATATATATATATATATATATATATATATTACATAAAGTCCGCCTAGAATATACGGTCGAGCTGATTTTTTAATGAGGTCCACCGGGATCTTGCAGATCCGAAAACGCCCGTAATAAGCTATCGAACCAATGCTAAAAAATTTCTCACTGCTAGAGAACTAAATTATTTAAGATGGATACAACTATGCTGCACAACATTCGTTCGGGTTCTTGGGTCCCCAAAAATACCAAAACTAATTACCCAGCCGATTTTAAAAATTCTTTTACTCTTAGAAAGCTAAACTATTTTAAATAGGTACAGGTCTTAGATGAGATCCGCCAGTGCCCAAGATTTGGAAATTCGCTATGTTATGCAGATGCTGCGACAGGGGTATTTAATTTCAAGAGTTATCGAGTGCCTGTGAAACATTATTAATGTATGGCGGACTTTTGTCCGTATTTACACACACACCAATATTCATATGTTCACTTGATGTCCAGGTTTAGCTGATATTTGAACACTCGATTTACTTTGGTGTATGACCAATTCATTATGTTAATTAAAATTCACATAGTGTTTGAAAAATTATCAAAACTGGATCGGCTGGGACTCGATATGCCTGGAATGTTTCACATGCACTCGATAACATTTGAAATTAAAAATATAAATCAAGAGAAAAAAAATTTTGCTGTTTACGGGCAGCGATCCCCTTAGCATAATATTCACATATAGTTACATATTTATCTTAATTTTATTAATATAGGTTTTCTACATAGACGGTACCTACCATATTTACTATTCATGCTGAGTTCGAAATAAAAACTTATAAACGTATCACATTTTTCGTTGGTGAAAATGTATTTTATGCCCAACCGTCACGCTAAAAATAATGTAACCCTAGGTTAAACTGACAAATAAAGGTCCCGAGGCTACTTATCGATTTAGATGAAATTTAAATATATTATAGAAACATTTCTCGTTGGTGAAAATATATTTTAAGTCACGCTAAAAATAATGTAACGCTAGGTTAAACTGACAAATAAAGGTCCCGAGGCCTGACCTATCAATTTAGATGAAATTTAAATATATTATAGGACAGTAAAAAATAGGTGTCATGTATTTTTTTTTATTTAAGCGGAAAAACGGTCTGAAAGGATGAAATCACCCGTCAAAAATTGGAGTATAAATTTACTTTTTCAAATATCTTACAGCAAAAGTTTGAACTGACCATACTTCTCTTTTTCAAAGTGCTATCTGTTGATAAGCAATTTGTTCAAATCATCAACAAGGGTAATTGGAGGTTACAATTTAGGGGTTAATTCTGTGAAAATTGAGTAAAAAAAAAATATATTAAAATTTTGTGTGTAAATTTCAAATCTACGTAAAAGAAGTCTAATTGACCTGTTTTTGCTCAATTTCCTATGTAATATTAAGTCTATGGTAGTTAAGGGCGACTACTAGTGTGACCGCCTGAAAAGAGGTAATTTTTGGGATTTTTTTTAAAGAACACTACTGTATGGAATGTTTTAATATTTTAAGGATATATTCGCTGATATAATTATAATAAATTCAAGATAAAATTTTTGGACAAAAAAATTGAAAATTCAATGAGTTATTCGACATCTACCAAGGTTCCAAAAAAAAAAAATGTTCCCCCACTGCTGCAGTGATAGCGACTTCACAGTGCCTGAAATCAAAAAAACCAAAAAGCCTATTAAACTAGAAGGTATGGTCCGTGCCGTGAACCTCAATCGAAATAAAAGTTAAAATTTAACAAAATGGCGGAGTTTTTAAAAAAAAAGTTTCAAATTTTGCTCGAAAATTTGATGATTTTTGGCCTGCAAAAATTAGAATTCTTATTCGATTGAAAAGCTGGAGGTTCATGACACGAAGAAACATATATAAAAGAAGCTGCAATAAGAATCAAATCGGTCGGATGATTTGTCTTCGAGTTATAATTGCAGCGAAAAAATATAGTTTTTCTTTATCCTACCTTTTAGTAATCACTGCTGCTCCACAACATGTGACTGGCTGCCACGTCCAAAAACTCCCGAACTATTAACCTTCATACATTTCTCAATACCTCAATGTTAACAATAAAAACCCGAATTCGCTCTTCAGATGGCTGTAACTCAAAAACTTTTTGAGATACGCACTTGAAATTTTAATATGTCATTTTTAAAGGTATAGACTATCAAAACAAGCAAAAAAAATTTTTCCAATTTTTCCAAAATGTCACACTAGTGGTTAGTGGTCCTCCTTAACTAGGGAGTGACTGAATGGTTCTTTATGGCAAATGGTTGAAGACAATTAGAATAACGTATAAATAAAATTCTTAAATTTAAAATTCAGTTTAACCACCACCTGCGAGGGTGGTGAGTCACCCTTTTAAATTACATAAGGCTAGCTTCATTTACTCATTGTCACTATTAACACATTAGCGGTAAGTAACAATGTCACAATAAGTGCTTCTGAAGTTAGTCTGTTATATGTAAGGTTTTTATGGATGTTTGTTTTAAAATGATATTTGGGGCGCATATACGAGATTATCTTTCAAAACACTTTTCGGCGTATCTGTGGACAATAATTCCTCTAGGGGAAGAACTTTACTGTACCTTTGTGTTTTAGCAAATTTCCAGAATGGAATTCAGCTATTACAGCCACTGTCATGACGCGACTTGAGCCCGGGACTATGGCAGAAATTTGTTTCGAGGTCCCTAGAAACCGAAAATAATATTCACAAAAATTTATATATATATATATATATATATATATATATATATATATATATATATATATATACATATATATATATATATATATATATATATATATATATATATATATGTGTGTGTGTGTGTGTGTGTGTGTGTGTTCGCGTCCGCGTCCGCGCGATAACTCTCGAACGAAACGTCTTACGTTTATGAAATTTGGTGAAAATATTGGAAGTCCCAAACCGTTGGACGAGTCCGTTAAGCAGATACGTCCGATGCCCGGAACATGATTTTGTTGGCAATTTTCGTGAGAAAATTAGTTTTTTGCCAAAATTTCCTCTTATTTAAAAATTTTTGTGAAATTTTTTTACACCATTGGAAAGAGGAGAAAAAGTCACATAAAAAGGTCTCTAAACTAGTTTCCAAGAAAAACTAACTTTTATAAACGGAAATTCGCTATGTTATGCAGGATACTGCGACAGGGATATTTTCTTTTATAAACATATTGAAATGTTTGGAACCTTCAACCTACGTATAACTGTGTACCGTCTTGCCAATCAAAACATTTTACAACCGGCTTATATAACGAACAGAAGACTTATGACAAAGTAGTGCATTGTATAATGTTAGGTATATATTTTATTGACACAGTGTAATAGTAACACCTACAGTAAAATCTCTGATTTCGGGCACCTCTCTTAATCGGACCCCGCACTTATGGCTGGACAAATTTTTTATGACGGCGGTATGCTATACTAAAACCAATGCATTCAACTCTTAAGCAGATCTTCTATTAACCGGACGTGGACACAATATTTTTTACAAAAATGTATTAGTGTGAGGACAGACCGGGACGGTCAACCGGAACGGTAATTAAGTAATTATATTGCATACTTGACATAAAGGTTAAAATGTGGCAAGTTAATCAAAACACGTAATACATTTGCTTTGTCAAAATCCAAATCCACTTAAGTTTAATTGTGTTCAGAAATTATTACCTACTTGAGTGTTTGAGTATAAGTCAAGTAGTGCAATACAATTATATGACATCCATTTAGGCTGTATGATGACCGTCTTGGTGTCTTCGGTCCTTTATTTAGTACATTATTCTCTCCATTAACCGGACGCGAGTACGTCCAGTGCGTAGGTATACCCATATGGGTTAGGTATAATTGTTCATGTTTTAACTAGTTACCAATGATTCTAATGTGACAATGGATTTGTAAACGTTATATTTTTGTATAAGTACCTAAATTCGTTCACAAAATTGATTTGAATTAACACGTTAATTGCCGATCATTCGATATCACGTGATACGGCTACTTTACTATATGGTCAATTACGCGATATCGCGTGACAGATACAAGAACGTACTTATTTAACATAAAATATTTGGCCATCTCACAAAGTTCATGTTTTTAGCTTGGCAATGAGAATATTAAAAAATTAAAAAAATTTTGAATTAAAGATTTAGTTATGAATACTACATTATTTAATTTTATTATTTACTCTACCCCTGTTAGCCGAACATACTTTTGCGTGACATTGCTGTCCGGCTAACACGGACAGGGTAAATAATCGAATTAAATAATGTAGTATTCATAACTAAATCTTTAATTCAAATTTTTTTAAATTTTTTAACATTTTCATTGCCAAGCTAAAAATATGAACTTTGTGAGATAAACACCTGCGTAATTGTTTCTTATTATTTAACTTTAAGATAGACTATAGTTATTTTCTGTTTGTTGCATTAAACTGAATCTGAAATGCTTTGCTGAGCCGCTCGGTATAGGTGCCATTAAATAATTTACAATGTTTTATAAATTTTATGTATACATAAATTTACAAAAATAGCTTGTCATACAATACGTAGACGCATGTGTAATTGGTTAATTTCAAATTAAATTAGATCAATCAAATACTCATAAATTTGATTGACTGTAAAAATTTTACTTTATTCATTACACTACACGCATTACTTTATAACATTCCAATTTTTCAACCTTATTCTTAAGAACAGAATTGTCAATTAAAATGATTTCAAACAGTTTTACAAGCCAGTACAAATAAATCAGTTTCTGTTGTAGAACTATCAAAAAGCTAGTAATCAAATAGCATGAATCAAGGTTTCTCAGAGTTTCACTTAAGAATACGAGTATTCCTAAAGGTCAGATATAAACAGTGCGCGGTCAGATTTCTGAAATGACCAAAATTGCAATTAGGTAATTATACTACTACAAAAAATTAAGGGAGCAAAAAAAATTGTTAATTTTTTAGTGATTTTTGAAGGGCTGTATTTACGTGAAAAATAGTCGTATCGAGATGATTAAAAACGCATATTAAAACTCCAAGATTCTAGTTTTGAGATCTTTCGTCCAAAAATTTTTAGGTGTAACAGTTATCGAGCAATTCTATGGAATAACACAAAAAAAAATTTGCAAACTTTTTGCTCTTTTTTTTCGGTCTACGGGCTTGAAAAATTTTTTTACGGTAAAGCCATGGTATTGACTTGATAGCCTGTTTATTCAACTTCAATTTCCTTTTTTAAATTTTTCTCTATGTTGAACTGTTCCGGAGATATCCAACTTTGAATGCAAAAGGATCCTTTTTGCTTTAACCATCGATATCTCAGTAACCAGTGATTGGACAGAAAATTGAAGGGCAGTTTTGAAATCTGGAATAAATTTCCTACAAGGCTGTGCCGCGAATTTTTGGAAGAAAAAATTTTTCATCCTTAATTTTAACCTGAAAAATGTGAAAAAAGAGACTTTTTTCCTTGTTGCGAAAAATTGTAGGCATCCTTGCGAATGTTGTTGGGGAATCTAATGTTTGTACGAATTTTTATACCTCATTGTACCCCCAATAACCCTGCAAATCGGCAGATCGATCTATCGAATGGTTTTCCTAAACCGTTTGCTCAAAATTTCAGAAAAAATATTACATAGCGTCATTAGTGAAGAACGTAATCTCGAATTAGGAATAGGTACAATTATAAGTCTTTCTGTTCTGATATTCCTTTTATTTGTCCAGGCGTGAATTTAACATGTTACGATTCTTATCATTCATTTTTCAAAAACTTCAAAAACATCTAGATGGATCATAATCGAACGATTCATTTTTGTCTTCCGATCACTCATCACATATTTTTAATGTCTTTAAGGTAGTTGGTCAATAAAACGATTTTTTTAAAGGATTTTAACGAAACTTCTCTAGATATTTAATTCAATAACAATACGATCCTATTCCGATTAAAACTGACTACCCCAATTTTGAAAAAAACGATTTCAAAATTTTGTAATTTTAATGCGGGCTCTTATGGGAAAACTCTTTTTTTTTTTAATAAAATTAAAACGTCTCAAAGGAATTTGATTATTCATATGTAATAAAATACAAAGTTACAAGCCATATTTAATAAGAAATAAAAATTATTCACCACACTCTTTTTTAAATATAATTTATAAACATAATTTTACAACGTTTTTACAACCCTTTTTCAACAATGTTTTTATATTGCTACAACATAAGCGCACGAAAATTAAAAAAAACAAATGGTATACAAATATAATAACTGAAGAATATTAATACATTATTTAATTTTTGATAAAAGAAAATTTTTTCGCTGAAATATACTTTAAAATGAAATTATTCCAGCATTTTCTTTTAAATTTCAATACCAAAATAGCGTATGCAAAACCATTTTGCCATATCGGTATGATTTTAAATAGCAGAATATATTGTAAATTTTACAAACACATAAAATATCACCTAAATTTCAAATTGCATAATTGTCAGCAAGAAATGCACTGAAAATCTGATGGTATGGTTCAGTGGATATATTGCAAGTTCTACGCATGAGTTATTAATTTCATAAGATATATTTCTATTGCAATTTAATATTTTAGAATATGACACAATTTTAATATTGTACGTTCTAATTTAATAACAATGTAGTCAGAGTAATTACACTGTACCGCCTGTACCCTGTCAGCAATTACATATAATTGCAGTTGTCAAAATAGTGTACCAATTGGACGTTTCATCATTATAGGTTATTATAACCCTCAACCAGGGCTCGCTCCAGGGGGAGCAACCCGGGCATTTGTCCGGGGCGGCAAATTTTAAGGGCGGCATTTTTGTAAAATCTGTAAAAAGAGGGTGGTATTTTATAACTGACGAGCAAAAAAAGAAAAGTTGCCCGGGTCGGCAAATTTTAAAGGCGTGATTTCTAAAAGCTGATGAGCAAAAAAAAGGTCGCCGGGGCGGAATTTTTGCTTTTTGCCCGGGGCGGCGTAAATGCTAGAGCGGGTCCTGCCTCAACATGTTAACGTAGTTGCTCTCTGACAGTCAGGTACAAAAGTATATCTGAGCGATATACATACTTCAATACCAATAATACGAGCCCTTACCGAAAAGAAAATTGACCACGCCAATTGTGAGAAAAACGATTTCAAAGTTTTGTAAGTTTAGCACGGGCTCTTATGGGAAAACTCAATTTTTTTTTTTTTTTTTTGAATAAAATGAAAACGTGTCAATAGTATTTGATAAAAATTTAATATGTTATAAAATACAAAGCTACAAACCATATTTAATAAGAAATAAAAATTATTCACCACGCCGTTTTTTAAATATAATTAATAAATGTCATGTTACAACGTTTTTACGACGCTTTTTCAACAATGTTTTTATATTGCTACAACATAAGCCCCCGTAAATTAAAACAAACAAGTGGTATACAAATATAATCACTGAAGAATATTAATGCATTAGGTATTCAATTTTTGATAAAAAAAAATTTCTTTTTGAGATATACTTTCGTACCTGACTGTCTCAGAGCAACTGAGTTAAATAAATATCTAGAGAAGTTTCGTTAAAATCTTTTCAAAAATCGTTCTAATTACCAACTACCTTAATATTGTTTTAAAAATTACGGTTTGGCAGATAATTTAATCTTTTTAATGCACATATGCATACGCAATACACACTTGCTTTAACTATTGTATAAGTTAATTAGATTTTATTCAGTATTGTCACAGTATTGTCTATGGTTAACTTGGTTACATACATTATTGTTAATAACTATCTATGTCTAGTTGTAAATATACTATGGTCCATAGACCATAGTATTACGTGAATTCAACCAACCATTGATTATATTTCTATATTATGATGGGATCAAATATTAAATCAACTGGTATGACACTGTGACAGACATGTTTAATATCCTGCCTCACCACTTCAGTTATTCGAAACAAACAGATAACTGTTTCCTCTTTCAAAATAATTTTTTATGTCATTTTTACTGATTTAACGTTATAGAATTACTTTTTTTGATTTTTAAAATCTTTACATTCACTTTGCGAATTTAGGAGTTGATCCCACAAATTGATGCCGAAATCTGTGAAAATTTGTTAGGCTTTATGTATGGGGCTCTCTACAACGGTTTTGTTACAGACCTTTGATTTTTAAGTGACTGTAACGGAAAAATAAATAAATAATAAAATTTCTTGAAGGTTGTTACGTGTCTAATGTAAGAGCTTGTTTATAAGTTGTTATTAATACAATTCGTTTATGCAGCATACATAACACTAACGTACGACAACCTGCAGATTCTAGTAATTAGGAAACAATTTACTGTTATGAAGCTACATTTAGATTGATAATCATTTTATTTTTTGCGAAAAATTGAAAAGGCGTTTCGGCACCTACAATTTTAGAAATTAAGCCCTGATGTAAAGTAATAAAATTCCGGAAAAGAAGGAAGACTGATTATTAACTGACTTTACGCTGACAAGAATTTGTTCTGCGCTCAATTCTTACCAAACTTTCGTGCTCAATATTCTGTACCAAAAAATTTTGTATCGATATTAGCCCCAATTACTTCTCTCATTTATAGAAACACACACATATTATTCAGCGAACTCAATAATAAAATATAATTTATGAACTAGTAATAATTCTCCAATCAATAATTTTGTACAACTAGCAATAAGTACATATATCTTGGCAGTTTGATGATTTGCCAACAATAAATATTTATATATTTCAACATAATGTCTGGTCAATGTAGACAATTAATTTCATTTCAATATCACATCTGACAAAACAACATTTTGCAATTTATTATTGTTAGGTTGTCTGAAAAAACCTTTTCGTGTTTTACAATAATCTAGCCACTGAATTCTCTGTGGTCTCAGACATGGTGATGTGTCAATCAGCTTTAATTAAGACCTTCAATTTACACAAAATAAACAAACGTTTATGCTATAAAAAATACCCCCTGTCGCAGCATCCTGTATAACATAGCTAATTTTCGTTTACAAAAATTAGTTTTTCTCGGAAACTAGTTGACATAAAATAACTGTTAAAAAAATTTTCTCCTCTTTCCAATGGTATCAAAAAAATATCGCAAATCGCAAAAACTGTTGAATTTAGGGAAATTTTGATAAAAAACTTATTTTCACGAAAAATTCTCAAAAGACCACGTTCCAAACATTGGATGTATCTGGTTGAAGAACTCATCCAAGATTTTTGGACTTCCAATGTTTTCACCAAATTTCGTGAAAATAAGATGTTTTGTTCGATAGTTATAGCGCGAACACATGAACATTATCTACATAATTATATCCGTTCAAATATATAGCTATTATGCTATTAATATTTAAGTTAAATTTTGCTTGCCGATTGACTAAAAGCCGAAGCAAAAGAATTTTTAGTCCCTTGGGACTAAAAGTGACACTTTACTCTCTTTTACGAAGGATTAAATCAAGTATATTACCTAGTCCCGGAGCTGCAAAAAACGATTTTAACTCATAGCTAAACAATTTATTTTTTATTTGCATTTTTAAACTATTCAGATAATTTTAATATAATATTTATTACATTGATGTGAGTTTTGCTACTCACAGTTATTGTTAAATTAGGCGTCAAGTATTTTTAAACGGAAAAAAATCCAACCAAAAAATTTTTTCAATGATTGTTAATTTTGATGTCATTAATAAATTGTAAAATTTTCTCCCTTTAACGACCAAAAGCAATTGTAGGAAAAGAAGATATTTCATGATTTAGTTCAAATTTACGGGAAAAATATTCAATTAGATGCCGGAGGGGGGGGGAATTTTCCAGGGACAGATCGGTCCGGGCTTGAGTAGATAGAGTGACCCGAAATTATAGATGCTAAAAGTAACTTTAAAACTGCAGTTCTAGAAATTTAAAAGTAGGACTTTTCTCGCTTTCCCTTTTTTTTTGCTTGTCAGCTATTTGCTCGTCAACTTGGATATAGTGATTTCTTCCCGATACCATCCCGAGTTTCCGAAGGAATTAGTTCGCCACTGTGTTCAGTACAATATTAGAGCTTATAAAATTGTCTACAGTTTATAAATTTATTTTTGACCAGGTTAATATTTCTTCGGAAAATGTCCTAATTAAGGTTATGTTAAATGACTTAATTATTAAATTCTACAATATTCATAAACATTATATTAAGTGACAAGTATGCAACGGTCTACTCCTTCTTTTAAAATAAAGTTTCCACCATCATTGCAGCTTGCTATGAGCATAATGGCAGCGAAACTTACTCAGTGCTTACTTTAAATTAACAAAAAACTAATAAAAAAATTATATTTAAACTAACAAAAAATGATATGATATTTCCCCTTCCGCGCTGGAGGCAAAAAATTTCAGACTTTATTCAAACCAAATTAAGTAACTCTTCCATGAAAGAAAATCTTTGGTCGGAATTTTTTTCAAATTTCGTCTTACATATAAACTATGCAACTGGTCTAACTGTAAGATATAAATAACATTATACATTAAAAAAAAATATATATTAACAATGCATTTAATATTTTTTCAATCTTCTCTGTCACGAATAATAAAGTTTTTAATTTAAACATTAACAACATCACATAGTTATTGAACATTCATAACATTTCTGACAGAAGATATAAAACAGTTCTAGTTAATTACACCAGAATTTCGTCATTACCGTTTATAAATAATAAAAAAACTTCTTGCATCGAAATTTCTTACACTTAGTAGTTACTACATTACTTATGAAGATTTTTAAAAGTTGATACAATTGTCCATTTCAGTCATTTCAGATTTTGCTTCCGAGACTATACTCAAGCAACGAAGCATTGTGATTACTTTTGAAAAATAAGAAATCTTTTCCCTTTAAAATAAAATTTTTTATGCACACTTTACGTTTCAGAACTTCCTGAACAATTTTCGTTTGGTGTCTGTCCGTCCGTCCGTCTGTCTGTCCGTCTGTGTGTCGCCAGTTTGCATCAAGTGGTATAACTTCTGAACTATTCGATTGTTTTTAATGAAATTTTCAGAAATTATGCAGTTTGGTTCCTAGATGGTCCCCTATGAATTTAATCGAAATCGGAGTAACGGTACCATGTGATTCCATTAATATACTAAATTGCGCCAAATGGCATAACTTCTCAACTATTCAATTCTTTTTTATGAAATTATCAGAAATTATGCGGTTCCTAGATGGTTCCCTACAAATTTCATTGCATTCGAAGTAATAGTATACACGGCACTACCATGAAATACCATTAAATGTCAATATCTTATTTACTGCTAGTCCCTATTCGCTCAAATTTTTAAAGTATTTTGGGAGTTAGTTTCTAAAATATTTTTGCTATTATTTTATAATTTAGCCTTTAAGTATTTTGAGTTACAACAATTTTTTTTATGAAATTTAAGGCGAAAATATAATTTCACGGTATACATATTTGAATACTGTTTTAATGTTTTTTACGAGTAAGAAAAAGCTGTATGCCACCCCCCATTGGTAGCGTATTTTACTTATATTTACCACACATTGATATTAATTCGTTATAGCTGGTTTTTTATACTTTATTATGTAGGTATTTGAAGAGCAAAATGTCAAACGCCTTTATACTATTCCCAGCACTCCCACTTACAGAATATTGCAGAACGAACGCTAGTATGTCTATACTACTGAAACCAGTGTAACGACAAAGGATAGAAAATATCCCACCAATATGTTATATATGTGCACGCCGAGTTGTGTGTGTTGGTGAGATGGATGGTTGTGTGTATGGGTGTCTTGCATATGCATATACATAACATGCATGTGGCACGCATAATGCGCGTATACCACGTATACCGTGTCAACACGACGGCAGCAATATGACAACAATTGGAACACACCCTTTGGTAGCTACTAAGTGAATGACAAGATAGTTCTGCAAAATGCACATAAATGCCCATAAGTGATTGCAGAAAAGAGATAGTTGTATTCCTTCCAGTGTTCTATGCTCCCACTAGTCTCAAGATAATTATGTTATGAGGGTAACAACAACAACCTGCTATAAATTTATTTTTAACGATAATCAACATTTGCTTGCCATGTAGATACGAAACGTCAACATTTAACTGAAATTTGCAGCTCTTTTATTAAATGAGTGTAAAAAAGTTTTAGAAAAATAAATAATTCTTCTTTACAACATTCCCGTTGTTAATTACTAAATTTTCCAGGACGTTTCCAGGACTTCCATAAAATTTTACAGATAAGTTGTATAATTCTAAAAGTAAACTGCTGTTAGTAACTGCGTGACTTAAGTTAAAACTGGCGTTTGCTATTTCATGAATAAAACTGACAACTGTTATTTATTCTGCTTTTCAATTCATAAAAGATTGTTCCGTTCTAAATCAAGCTGCAAATATTAAACTTGTGACTTATTTTTAATTAGCTGTACCAGCGACGTCGGTCGCACATAAAATCAATGAGAAGTATATAAGTATAATAATAATAAAGCATTTGCATAAAACAATAGTTTTGCGTAATGCATGCTCAAAATGGTTTTTGTATTTTCCCGAGGGAAGGAAACATTTTCCCGTAATACGAGATGTGGCAATTAAGTTCCGGGAATTTGTCAATAAAAAACAAGAAAATGAAGTTTTAGGAAAAATTTTACTATCGATCTTCACAATAATCTCCCTTTAACTCTACACAACGATTCCAACGTTTCTCCCATGATTGGAAGCACTCCTGGTAGTCCTCCGAAGTTAGCCCGGTTCGCACCACGGTTAGAGCTTCTTGGACCTCCTGTACGCCGCCATGATGAGTTCCCTTGAGGTGCGACTTCGTCTTGGGGAATAGAAAAAAGTCGCAGGGAGCAATATCGGGGCTATAGGGCGGGTGAGGCAACGTTGGGAAGCCTTTTTTGCCAAACACTCTTGCACAACGAAGGAGGAATGGGCCGGTGCATTATCGTGATGCAAGATCCAGCCATCCTTGGATGTTTAACTCATAAGACAATGCACGAATGCTTAGGTGACGGTCAGGCGTGATCAAGATGCGCAAACGATCAACATTCGCGTCGGTACGAGAGGTAACGGGAGCTCCTTCACGTGGATCGTCTTCCACCGATTCACGCCCTTCCTTGAACCGCTTCGCCCATTCAAACACACGCGTTTTTGACATGCTATCGTCTCCATAGACAACCTGCAATTTTCGGAGGATTTCCGAGGGTTTTTCGCCAGATTTCACTAAAAATTGAATCACAACACGTTCCTTGTAATGTACGTCACACATTTTCACTACGCCACTAAAAAAGTTACTTGCAAAAAATAAGCATAAAACAAAAACCAATCGTGCTATATACTTCAACATTGAACTCTAACTAAAAGGAAGATCCCGCTTCTTAGACAGATGATAACAAATGAAAAAGTGTTGCCAGTTTTTAAATTATAACTAAATTCCCGGAACTTAATTGTCACACCTCGTAAAGGTATCCTAAGTGTTGATGCAGGTAATAAGTTATTACCACACCAAATTTCATCAAAATCCGTTCAATCGTTTTTGCGTAATATGTGCACATGCTCAAAATGGTTTTTCTTCTATTTTCCCGTAGGAATGAGGCATTTTCCCGGAGTAAAAAGTATCTTAGTTGTTGACCCAGTTAATAAGTTATCATCATACCTAATTTCATCAAAATTCGTTCAATAGTTTTTGCGTGATGTGTGAACAGACAGACAGACAAAAATTTTAAAGATTGCTGATTTGATGTCTACATCAATAACTACAATTTTAAAAAACATTTCATGTACAGAAACGGTCTCGGTATAGTTTTATTATATGATTATAATTATGTACCTAATACAATTGCAATTTTATCAATCTGATTATTTTAATTTTAAAATATAATACAAATTTCTCTATTACTGGCAGAATTAAAGATGTGTATAATTTTGGTATCCTTTTCAAAATTTGAATGCAGTTTTTTAGCAATAATAATAAATAGGATTCAAATGTACTTAATATAATTACACATGGAATACCTATGAAAATAAAATTTACGATAGACGTACTATAATGAAATGATTTTAACAGCGTAGGCTAAGATTTTAATAATTGTAGTATTAATAATCCCGCTTATTTTGTTACAATGGGTATAAGGTAAATGAATAGCTATTGTAAAGCAACAAAGTTATTCTAAACAAAAATAATTTCTAAACAAAAGTTCATCCTCATTAGTAATTAAATTTAGATTTAAAATCATGTAAACTAAAAAAGGTTTTTTCAATAAAATAAAAATCATGAAATTATTCATTTCAGTTGTCACTGAAGATTTTTCATTTTCGCCGTTTAAAGTACTAATTAATCCATCCTGATTAGCACTTTTTACATTGGCATCTATAAATATTAAACACGTTTTGATTTAAAAAAAATACCACTAGAACACATATACTCAGCTTGTTAATAATAATACCTTGGGACCGTTTATAAGGATTCTGTAAAATGCATCTTTCCAACTCTTTTCGAGATATTACTTGATCAAAACCCAAGGTTTACTAAATATACAGGTTGCGTAAATCACAGCATTTTTAAAATATCCAGTGGTCTCCAATTCCAGGACCGTACTCAGTAAAATTATATATATATCTAAACTTGTAAATATGGTAGGAAACATCCACTGTTGTTTGAATATATATTGATACTTATTTTAGAATACCTTTTAATAATACGTTTTTTACAATGCCTTTCAATAATACTGCGATAGTAAAATACCTTCGTCTTCAGCTACTATTATGTTTTGCTCACTCTTGCTATTTTTTTAGACGATTTAAAAAAAATACTTAAGTTTGTCTCTGTACAATATTTATGTATAAACAATGATAAGGGCGAGAGAAATAACAAATTATATTTTTATGAAAAAATAAGTAAAATATTTACTTCAATTAACAAGAACTACTTTCAAAAAAATTTATTAAAGTATTTAATTAATAATTTACTCAAATACACGCAAAATATTACGAACAAATGTCAGAAAAAAACAAAAATCTTTATTAACAACAAAATAAGGTAGTTTTCGTATCCTTAACAATCCATATCTGATTGTAAAAATTTTGCAGACCATAATGTAATTAATTACAATAGCTTAATGGCATTTACTTAACCATTTGTATAATAACTATGGATCAAAACATCATAGAGTCACAGAGCATCGTGAATATATTCAACTCACCGAAAGGAAATTCTCAACTAATATTTATTGGAAATCAAAACGAATTAGCCTGCATTTTAAAATCAGACTACCACGCTACTGATTGTTTATAAAGCAATACTTACATTATTATGAATACATTTTACATAAAATCTGAAAAAATAAATTATTGGATATTCTGTGACATTAATAGCTAACTATTCTCAATGATGGGCACTTTTGTTCTTTTATTCGATATTATATCCACATTACTTTTTACAAAACTAAGACAACAAATTATTTTCATTTTATCTAATTGCCCATTGAAATAATTTTATATAAAAATTATTCTTAAAGTCAATGCAGCTAATAACAATAAATGTTGATAAAATCAGATCGTTTGATAAAAAAATAATACAAATACAAGCCACAAATGGTTTGTATTTATATATAGTAATGGACAAAACGTTTTTGTAGATACATAAGTTCTACTGTTTCAAACCGTTTCGACTTTCAGCACAAATTAAGATTAATTTCCAAGATCAGCGTAATAAAACTGATCAGTTGGGTTTCACAAAAAGTATACCGTAAATAGGTAAACAGATATAGAAATATTTTTACCAAATGAAAATGATTTCATACGATAGGAATGCACGTAAGACAGCACAGTAGATAAGCTTGTAATATAGCTATCTGTTACAAGATCTACTACCTAATATATTGGAAAAGGATAGTAAAAATTATAATAACTTTGATAAATGACAAAATTTCATTTTTACATTCCAACTATATGAATCATTTGCATTTTGTATAAATGCGAGTATAGTCATGAGTAACATGCACATAAAGGGCCGAACATACCGATACGACAGACCGTAATACGACCACTATTTGACCTGATGTGGCACGTGGCACAATGCTGTCAAATCGGATATTCACACTAATTCGATAAAATTCATTACACTGAAATTTAAAATGTCTCTTAGAACACACATACCGTCAAACGGAATAACTTTGCTTAGTTTTTAGAAGTTTTTGTCAAAATAATTTTGTTAAAAATACAGTAGAACCTCTGATTACGGACACCTCTCTTAACCGAACCCTTCCTATGGCCGGACAATTTCTTTATAACGATGGCATGCTATACTAGAATCAATGCATTCAACATTCTCTTAAGCGAACCCTCTACTAATTAGACGCGGACACAATATTTTTTTACGAAGACATAATATTTAGTACAATTTTACAACAATTTTCAAGATCAGTAGAAACTGATAGGGCTTCATTTTTCTATACTTATGTGACCAAGGGAAAATACTTCAAACTCACTAATTTTAATAAATTATATTTGGCATCTTAAAGTTACAAGTAACTAAGGCCTGGCACATACACTCAATTAGTATTTCGACTAAACTGTATTCGTGCATAATCCTCTTTTTTTCAACCAATCATAAATAATAGTTCCTATATTTGCCATGTCTATTATATCTATGATCTTCAAAACTTGTTGAATGTTTTGTGTTTTTAATTTTTTAACGATCTTATTAATCATCGAATTCAAAAATGGTTTTAATAGAAAAGGACTTGTCTGTGCTTTGCTTTATATAGAACGTACGACAAAGAAAACGAAAAGGAGATATTTCGTACATCCCATATACATACCTATATATCACAGCATAGATAAAATACTCCAGAATTTACCATAGAGATTATATGTTCGGGTTACAGATCGACTATTTAGTTGAGTGTATACGCACTTCAATACACAGTAATGTATATAATATATCTGTCGATTGATAGTTGTCTGAGTTGCCCGACTTTTTAGTCAAAAAACGATCCATATTGTTTTATGATTTTTTTGTCGAGCTATTATCGTATTGATAGTATGCGCACCTCCATAAGATCCCATAGTCTTTTGACATACAAATAAACAGTTGTTCAATTAAAAATTGTGTGTATGCGGCTAGTCTAAAGCTATAAAATTTAAAACCAATGTAGAATTAAAGACATGCAGCTTATGTAATAATGTCTATTACAAAAATTCAATTACTCTGTGTCTCCCAAGCCATTTTTGGACTAGTGCAACTCACTTTTGAGCTGGTCCAAAGTCATCCCGTTTTTTCTCCGGAAATAACCTCAAAATCTGATAAAAAATATTGAGATAATTGCTGTTTACATGTTAGAATTAAGAAGGTATAATATATAGAATATACATTAGAGATAACATAATAGTATTTTACAATATAAGTTCGATAAGTTGCTTTTACTGATCGAGAAAATGTTGCGAAAACGAGACCCGCATGGTCGAGTTTTTGCAATTTTCGAGATCAGTAAAGGCACTTAACGCATCGTGTGAAATTTATATTTCTATGTTATCATATAGAATGCCATGAATAAATATTATAAATATTGATAGCAACAATTGACAACTATATTCGTAAATAAAAAATTAAGTGTCAATATTTAATTGGCGTGAATAATTTTTTGAATTTTCTACCCAGTGAACATAGAATGTAAATGTGATGTAACAAGGAAATAACAAGTTACGCAACTTTTTTGACTTATGGGTGACATAACAATTATATAAAATTAGAGTTTTACGTTATATCCCTAATTGGTACCTGTATGTTACGTAACAGTTACGTGCCATTGTGACTGTAATAAAATGTCACATTTGTGACTGCTATGTTACGTTTAGATGATGTATCAAGGTTGCTTCGATAAAACGTCACAGTGTGACTTTTATGTTATGTCTTCGCAACCTAACAATGTTACTTTAATAAAACCTCACAGAACTGACTCTTATGTTATGTTTTTGTGACGTATCAACGTTACTTTATTGAAATGTCACAATCATAACTCTTTTGTTATGTCCCGATGACCTAACAATGTTACTTTGAACAAAACGTCACAACAGTACTCTTATGTTATGTTTTTGTGACGTATTAACTACAGGTATCTTTAAATTGATAACTCCTCGCGAATTGATACATTTAAAATTAATATGGTAACAAAACATTTCACAAAAGTGACAAGTGAAATGTTTTATTAATATTGACACGTCACAAAAACATAACAAAAGAGTCATGATTGTGACATTTCATTAAAAAAACGTTAATACGTCGTTAAAACAGTTAATTTTGTTATTAATTTAAAAATTAAACTCTTATGAAAATTCTTGTAAGGCTTTATTTACTATTTTGTGATATATATTAATATATAACGATGAGAATAAATAAGTCAGTTTGGTCTAGTGGTTAAGACTGTCGATAATTTAAATGATGCTTCAGCTTGGATAACGGTTCGAATCCTGTAACAGTCAACAAAAAAAAGAAAAAAAAAACAATAATAATTTAGGTGTATGTATATAAACAAAGTTGGTAATATGTGATGTAAGTTAATAAGAAACAAAAAAGGGGAATTTTGAATTTGCTTATTGCAAAAGAAGGCGTAAGGCGTATTTTTATCTATAAGGTAACGTCAAAGTTATATTTTCCTGAAACGTAACAAGAACATAACAATGTTACGTCACATTGTTACGTTTATAAGTGGGAAATTGTAAGTTACATGTGAGTCATATGTGACTCATATTTTATGTAACAGGTGACTTTCAGTTCTGTCACTTTGACATAAAATTTACAGAAAAATGTTCACTGGGTATTAAAAAAAATTGAGGTAAATAGTATTTTAAACGATAATATTAGTGAGAATAATGAAATTAATGAGCATTTTAATTTTTGCTGCAAATTTATTCTCGTAAAATGAAAGGAAAATTACGAAAACCACAGAAAATTTTAATTATTGAACAGCTTTTTAAAATGTCAATAAAATATGAAGACTAATGGCAACAATAATACTAATAATGCACAAACTAGTGAAAATGTTCATATTAATCGATTAGTTTTCCTAATTGTTCAAATTCTACTTTTAATTTCAATACAAATAAATAATTACATCATTTTTTAGCTAATTTCACTTACAACACTCCTATTCACTTACCGCGCATCTATTTCATTTACCGCACTGTTATTTTTGTGTTTCCATGGATATAAACAAACGTTCGGGAAATGTAACTTACCAGCATTGTCAACCGCATCGGTAAATGCATGAAAAATTTAAAATACACGATCGTGCAAAAAATACATTTTTTCTACTGCTACTACTAAAAGTAACATTTTGCGCACGGGTAACCATATGTAAAAATTAACAATTGCTCAAACCGTGAGAGAATAGCGTGCGAAGTAATTTCCCACGGCTTAATATAATAAAAAAGTAGGCTGTTTTGTTAATTTAATAACAATATACTATTTTGTATTCAAAATCTATATAAATAATTCTGAAAATATACGTACATAATTACATATGTCGGTTATTGATTTTTGTTTCCATAGTTTCAAAGTATTCATCGGCCAAAAATTTGAACATCTTACCACTGCTGACAGTATAAATTAAAAAAAATTTTGCTACTTATTTAAATAAATATTAATGTCGATTTTAAGAAAAAAATGTTCTCATAGAAAAAGTATAGTGTAAAATAAATGGGAAAAATGGCTTAATTCTCACTCATATGAATTGTTGCACTCGCCCTGTGGGTTTCCGACTTATTGTACAATATACTATTGCTGACCAGTGTTATATGTACACAGAAAATAAAACTCACTGTATATTACAAAAACGTGAATTAATATTACAAAATTTTTACTCCAATAGAACCGTTTAGTAATATTACAAAACCACTTTTATTAAAAATCTGAGTACTAAAAGGTTCTATTAATTCAGAATAATTTTTGTAATTATCACAAAGACTTATTTTTGTGAATAAAACTCAACGTATGTTTTGTTGAACATTTAATAAACTTTGTTATAATTACTAAATGGAATTTGTAATTGGTATGATTTATTTATTAATAAATACTAAATTTTATAGTAAATTTTACTATATTTTTTTGTTGTACTTACAAATAACCCCTGTAAATATTATTAAGGATATTTGTGAAGGAAAGGAACTTATTGGATATACTTTTATAATTAATGTAAAAAACAAAACAGATGTGGCTATAAAATATGTACAAAATTCAAACTTCACATCTATTTTACACAGCATTACATTAATTATCAAAGTACATCCAGTTAGTCCCTGTAAAATAAGAAAAATTTTATTTTATATAAATGAATTTATTAATTAATTAATACAAAAAAATAAAAAGTTATGTTAAATTGTATTAACTTACAGGAGGTATGGCAAGTGTTTTAGAAATAATTCTAACATATTTTTATATTCAGAACTAATATTAAGCAAATTTCAATAAAAGATCTAACTGTAATCCAATATTCAATTACATCTTCAAAATCCAGTGAAAAATTTTAAAAAACAAAACGAAAACAAACATGTTGTTTATCTGTAAAAAAGTATATTTTACTAAAATATGAAACATAAAAAATGTTTAACCAAATAATAAAAAACTTACTTGAATTTGAAAAAGAATCCTTTTAATTTGTTAGTAATTTACTTGACTGAGGTTTTTCACATATAGTCGAATAATGGGTTACATATTCGATTCAGAATCAAAGTAAAAAGATAAAATAGGAGTACCTAGCATGTTTTCCACCTGTAAAAAAAGAATATTTTACTGACTAAAATATGAAGTTTAAAAACATGTCTAACCAAAAAATAACCCTTACTTGAATTTGAAAAGGAATGCAAATTTGCTAGTGTTTTATAAATTTCTGAACTGAAGGAAATTTTCTTTGGTTATAAAAAAGTTTAACTGCAAATCTGAAATTATTTTTTCCATAATGTTCAAAATTGCTTTCAGTATCTGAAAAAAAAAAGAGATCAAATTTTAATAGGAATATTATTAATATTTGTAAGCAAAAAATAATTTATGAAAATACTTACTAGCCATTGTCAGATTTTCGATAGTAAAACCATTAGCAAGTTTTCTTGTCATATTTCTAACGTACAAACAATCTTTTAAATTGAGATTGTATACTATGTTTTTTCATAAACTCGCTTGTCAGGTTATAATAAATGTTTATGAAGATGGACTCTATCACAGAATGACGCTATGAATACTACACAACATTCTAAATATCATAGAATTCGTTAATATTGCGCTTGCGTCAATTATTTATTACAAAACTTTTTGTTATAATTACAAAACACAATTTTTAAATGAGAAATACAAAACTTTTTGATAATCACTAAATCAGGGTTTTTTTAAATGCATATATAGGTATTATGAACGTTTACAAAATATCACATAAACGTATCAACTTGTCAACTCTGCGCAAGCGCCATTTAATTATTACAAAAATTTTCGTTTTAATTACAAAAGAGACTTTTACTTTAAGCATGCGCATTTTGATTTTTAAAACAGTGTTATAATTACAAATATTTTTCTTATATTTACTTAAAATATTTAATAAAACTGTAATTAATGCTACAAAAATATACTACTAAATTATTTTTTTTGTTATTACAAAAGTTTTTGTAATATTTACAAAATTTTATATTAACAAATTAATAAAACGCAATTTGTAGGATTAATAAAACTTATATTAATCACTGAAAGCGAGTTTTGTTACAATTACTCAAATTTTAGTTCTAACAACGAAAGCTAAATACTAAAAGCGGTTTTGTAAATAAAATCACTGTTTTTTTTCTGTGTAATTTTGCCACTTACTGTAGATACATTCATAAAGATACGTGCTTGTGTGCATAACCGTATTAAAAAGTTGCTTCTACTCTATGGTTGCTTCATTGACTAATGTTTAAGCATATCAATTAAACGATTAATACTTTATCAGACTAGTTTATGTACTAAACTCTTTAATTTCTAAAATGCACTCTTATACAATGATTTAAAAAATAACTCAAACTAATATTATTAATAGGAACAAATTCTGTTCTCCCTAGCGCTTCTATCATATATGTTTATACACGTGTTATGGTCAAAGTAATTAATGATTCTATATTAATAATAAATGGTCATTATTAATACTAACTAAAAATACCCCTGTCGCAGCATCTGCATAACATAGCGAATTTCCAAATATTGGGCACTGGCGGATCTTATCTAAGATCTGTATCCATTTAAACTAGTTTAGCTTTCTAACAGTGAAACAATTTTCAAAATCAGTTGAGTAGTTTATTTTTCGCGCTTTTGGGTCCTCAGGACCCTAACGGATCTCATATAGTGTAGCATATATCCATTTAACAATATGTTATTACATTACATAAGTATAGTATTCAATATTTTTCTAGGTATTCAAATATATATAAATTATATTTTCTCTCTAAACGAGGACATAATACAAAAATTTTCTTTCCATAACGTACTCTTAAAAAATCTGGTTAATTTTAATTTAAAAAGATGAGACAGAGCGATTATTATTACAACACATACATACATATTGAATAAGTAACTAGCACTTGTTTTATCTAGAAAAAATTGTTTTTTTTACTCATGCAGGGAAAGTACTAACTTGGGGCACACATTTTAGTACGGAAAATAGTTGTTTGCCCACTGCATTCTTCCCACATAGCTTATTTCAATTTCTGTTTTCCGTGCGGAAAGTTTACTTGCCACCCGCAAATTGACAATAAAACACGCAAAATTTAATCAAAATACGCAAAGCCGCCTCTTGATTTTTCATCTAATAAATATTCCATAATTATTTGTATAGAAACCACCAACAAAATAATTTAAACAATATTTAATTCAGGAAAAACAGACAAACACTCAAAAAAATTTTTTAAACGTAATAAAAAATAATAATAATAATGGAAAAAAATATGTGAAATTCGCAATAAAAGTAGTATGTGAAACTCGCGCGGGATTGTCGATTGCTCACTCGAGCGAATGAGCGTAGTCACTACGTTCGTGCGCTCAACTTCGCTCTCGTGGGCAATCGACAATTTCCCGCACTTATTGCACAATATACTATTTTTCTATATTTCATATCATAGAGAAAACATTAGCAATAACAAACTAAAAATTACAATTTTCTCGAGAACTACTTAACATAGAAAAAAAATTATAAGAACATTTTTATAAGAACGGGCATCCGACGTGTGTGGATAACGAACCTAGCCGTGCCAATCTGGATTCCAACTCGCATACCAAATTTCATAAGCATTAAACGTTTCGTTCGAGAGTTACCGCGTACACACATAATATATATATATATATATATATATATATATATATATATATATATATATATATATATATATATATATATATATATATATATATATATATATCATTTTAGTGAAGTAGATTGTCGGGTTGTAGAGACTCCAAAACAAATTTCTGCCATAGTCCCGGACTTACGTCTTACCATAAGAGCTGCTGTAATAGCTGAATTTCCAGAACAGAAATGGGGTAAAAAGTTCAAAGTGATATTACATATACTGATAATTATCAATAATTCACAATTGTTTTTAGCAAATGTAAAGGTTAATAAATTTACACTTCAATTTAAGTATGAGATCCACATCAAATCAACTGACATTACAATACATTTGCTCAGTTTGTCTACTTCTTGTTGTAGGATAGTGAAGTTGTCTTCTGTCTGCCAAATATAATGCAAAATAATATTGAATGGTTTCAACAATAACGTGTAAAATGAAGACATTTGATCATAATTTTGGTCATGTATTACGTAAAAACAATTCCTTTGTCCTAAATAAAAAATATAACCGACATTTGAAAAAAATAGCATTAACAATATGTAAAATTAACATTTACTAATATTAAAGGTCAAGCAAATTGGATGTACTTGAAAATTTTTAAGTATCTTCCGCCTTTCGTTACTATTATTTGTGTTTACCTCAGGTTTACAAGTAGTAGGTAAAAGTTCAATTCGGCAAGTTGAAATACCAATTGTACGGCCACAGAATTTTAAAGAAAATCGAGAACCTATCATATAGTATAGTGTATTATAGTCTTACACAGAGCTTAAAAAGTTGGCACATTGTCTTTAAAGTTAATATTTGATGTTATAAAATTTTCGTTCTCGAAAATAAACTTAATTTCACCTCCTACCCTTCTAGTGCCCTTATCGTTTAAGCCAGTAATTTCCAACAAAACTTTTGAAGGAGCACTTTGTCTTAATATCATAATGAAAGGGTTCCCCTAAATCTGAAATATTTTGAAGTGTTTTTTTATGGTAAAGGAGCGAGAAATATAAGATTTCGTCGGAATAAATAATATGAAACAAAACCAAACAATTTTATCTATGTTTATTTGGCTTACATTTAAGTAACAATAGAATTAGTATTCATAAAATTCTAACTTTCAGGTCCTAATAAGATAAGTTTAATCTATCATTAAAATCCACTATTTCTGAAACATCAAAGACACAAGATTTGACATTTTCAACCTAAAGTCAGCTCTCATGTCAAACCTATTTTTATTCGTATTTTTCATGGGTGGAGAATGCTTGTTCACATCGGTATGTAGATATGGTGGTCATAAAAAGAAGGAGATGTTTGAGAGCCATTTTATCAGGTTCTTTAGAATCTTTGTGAGCTAGTAACCAAAACCTAGTCTTGTTCCTTTTCTGAAAAGCGAACGAAGATATTTACATAAATTTTATTCTATTTACGAAGTGACATTTTTTGTTCTCTTGTAGGTACTGTAAAACTAGCCCTAAGAATCGGATTTAAGGACAAGTTTAATTTTTCCATTACTAAACAATTGCCAGACTCCGTATCAAACATCTGCGAATCCCTGGGGGATCCACGAGCAACCTGTAGGAAACAATATAAAATAATGGGTCACACAGCAACCTAATGTTTGACTATAGAAGTTCTACTTCAAAAGCCAAATTAATTTGAAAATCTTCACTGATCTTGATTTTCGTAAATAATTAACAATGATCAAATAATTATTTTTATAATAGGTACCTATCATATGAATTCAAATATTTAAAATTACTTTGATAGTTCTAACCATAGTTCTAACTGTCGAAATTTTAAGGAGGGTATTTATTTCTGTGCAGGAAATGAGCAAACGACTGATAAGCAATAAAAAAAAAGTCGTCGCTTTTGTTTGCCGGAGAGCGTAATTTTAAAGGCGGTATTTCTGTAAAATTAGGGCGGCAGACGCGCAAAAGAAAAAAAACGTCGCCGCTTCTTTTTTTGCCGGGGGCGGAATTTTTTGTTTTGGCCCGGGGCAATTTCTCATGTTTAAATAAGTGAAATGAAGTTGATAATTTTTAAACTCACTGTATTTCATATTTGTATAAAATAATAATAATAATATATTGAAACGTAAGTTTACGTAGACAGTATCCTATATTGGTCAGTATTGTTTAGCTAATTTCCAATAATCAATGAACGGATAAGGTATCTTAAAAACACTTATGATCAACAAATGTGCTGGAGGTGTTTATTGAAATGCTTGAATAGTTTGTTATCTCATTTCGAGGTTATTTTTACAATTGTAACTATGTTGTGAAAATAATGCATATTATTTATTATAACATAAAAAATAAATATTAACAATTAAATAAAAATTTATGTCAAAATTATGCATAAAAATAAATTCACATAAGAGAAATCTGAAAAACAACTATCGCTTTCAAAAACATTTACACGGTAAAACATCTTTCAACAATGAAACAGTAGTTTAAAATTTTAAATTATAATGTGTTCGAGACTGTTGGTGAAATAGATTAATTTAATATAAAAAAAAAAAAAAAAAAAACTAAAAAAATTTATTAAAATAATTAAATTAGTGTTAATTTTTAGAAATTAATTTTTAATATTCTAGACGTTAATTAATTAATTAATTAATTAATTTAAAATGTTTATTGTCAAGTTTTATTGTAACCGCATCATGTAAAAAGTGTTCTCTCATTTTAAAATTGTCAACTTTTACGTAAAATGAAGAATCGCAGAGGAAAAAGATAATTAAATATTTTCGGAGAAAAAACACCTGTGGTATTTTCTAAATACTATTTTCCTACCTACGAATCGACGAATGTATTTTGTTCTGTGAAATACCAAAAACAATACTCAATTAACTCTCAGTGCATATGATGTTTAAAATAAAATTAAGTAATACCAATTAATAAGCGATTAATCAAAAATTTATTTAATTAAAAATTCGTTTTAACCTTCGTGTTTATTTGTTTACATACGTAAGAAGTACTACTGTAATTTTTCTTTGCAACAAACTGTACTATGAACCACGAATTTCAAGATTCAAAACCGGGTCCATGTCTGATATAATCATATGAAGCGTATAAATAAAACATTTGTGGATACATCATGTCAACAATGAACTTAAGCAATAGTTACTTATTACAATTATCATAATAATAATTATTAATGAAATTGATTAAATTAAAAAGAAAAAAATGATTTAAAAAGCAACTATTTAACGGTAAATTGTTTTTAAAAATAAGTGGTTTTTTGTTGTCTGATTAATTAAGAAGTTAATTAGAATACAATGGATAAATATAAAAGTAAGTTTGTTTAAATTTTTATGGTTTTTTATTCACTTTGTTATTTCAAAATTAAAAATAATTGATTTTAGGAAAACTAAATATAAGTACTTTAGTTATTACTGTTATCACTTTTTTTTTTTGTAAAAGTTTTGTTTGTTCTCTTATTTTCCGGTTAATTTAACCCTGTAAAAAAGAGTTTTTTAATTAATATTTATTGACAATTTGCACTAGTGTCGCCTACTCTTCTAAACACTACTCTACTCTTCTACTCAAAATATGGAGAAAACCTAAAAAATACTCAAATTTTGGACTTGTAACTCTAAACACTATAACTGAGTGAGATCAAAATATGATGATCAGCTCAGCTAATATTTGGGCAATTTTGCCAGCTTATCGAAGATTGCCAGTCTCCAGTCTCTAAACGAAGAATCAAATTTGGAACCCTCAAAATTAGACTTTTCATTTGTATTTTCAAAAGTACTTTACATATTCCGTGGATTCTTTAATCATTAATAGTCAGACTTTATTAAAGTAAAAACTCTTATAATAATGCCAACTTTGTCCAGTAGAAGAGTAAAATTTTTGAAATTCAACAAAAGTCGACCAAAATTTTAATTTTTAAACTTGTTAGTCAATTGACCAGTCGATTCCTAATTTTTCTATTCTTATCGGCATTCTTACCATTTTTTTCTTTCTAATTAAATTAAAAAAAATTAAAAAACCGAATACCTACTATACATCAGTGTTTCCGAACCATCGGTCCGTAGACCGGTACCAGGCCACAACAGTACCTCACCGCTCACCGGTCCGTAGAGTGATGTGTGAATTACAAAAATGCTTATAATTTTTGTCGATAAGATAATGTCGACAAGTGGTCGGAAAGCGACAGTTTTACACAACCTAATGTTTTTCCAGTTATTGACGAAAATGATTCCAGGCTGCAAGAATTCTATTCAAAATATCTATCTGTATTACATGGTAGACCAAGTGGTCACAACATTTTATATTGCACAATCCAATATTGTCCTAATTAATAGTGGAAGTTAAGTAAAGTTAAGGTTAAGAAACTACAAGAATTCTACTTAAAATGAAAGAATCGGTATTTAAATATTTTTCTAATGCTTTGGTTTTTAATGAAAAATTTGATACTTTTCTAAATTACCAAGTGGTCGGAAAACGACATATCATATTACACAACACAAATAACTCCAGTATACAGGAATTTCACATTCAGTCTACATATTACAGTCGATATTTATCTGAATTTTGATGGCAAACCAAATGGTTGAAAAATAACATTTCATGTTAAATTTAAATGTAATAAATTTAGAAAACTGATAATCATTATATACGATCCTATATATGTGACCGGTCCGCACAAGATTATACAGGGTGGGGCAGGGAAGTATCCCTAACTTTGAAGGTAAATTAAAAAAAAACGAAAAGTGTTAGAACAAAACTTTATTGTGGCATCAAAAGGGTACAGATGGAAGTTAATTCTTACTTTGTTTTAAACAATACATCATTCAAGTGATGTCCCTCATTGTCAACACACTGATCTAGTCTGGTTCTGAAGTTCTGCATAACTCTGCGAAGCATTTGTTGTGGAATGCGGGCAACTTCAACGCGAATTGTATCCTTCAAGTCTTGTAGGGTTCTGGGTCGATGTTTAAACACTTCACTCCATGCATGGGTCGATGTTTAAACATTCACACCGCATGCTTGCGGGCAGAACGCTTAGGAGACTGCAAGATCGATCTTCTGACACGGTCAATGTTTTCTGGAGTTCGGACAGTTCTCCGAGCCCCAACTCTCTTTTTCACTACACTACCACATGCACGGAAGTTTTCCACCCACAACAAAATGGATTTGCGGTCAGGAACAGGGTTGCGAGGGGGAATCCGATAACGAGTTCGCAGCGCACGCTGCACTGCAACAATAGACTTATTCTGAGAAAAATACGTCTCGACAGCAAAAGCGCGTTGCTCATTCGACCAAGCCATGTCTACAACTGACAGCGCTACTATCGGAAAATTCCGTGGCCACAGCGTCATTCGAACCTACCCCCACTCCTCCAACATGTCCCCACTACTCACAATGCCACCTCGAAAGTAGGGATGTTTCCCTGCCCCACCCTGTATGATATTTTAGTGGACCGTGACTGAAAAAAGGTTGAGCAGAGGAAATATTAGGGCACTTTTACTAGTTCAAAAACGGTAAAAGGACTATTGGGTGAACAATCATTTAGTTCTTAGGATGGAGTAGATTTGAATCCGCAATCAAAAAACCTATCCAGTTCTTGAAAAGTCGCTTTGCTGTTTTCGAAGAATCAAACACAGAAGATAATACGTAAACGTTTGAATTTACAGAAGATAATTTTGAGCTTGAATTACCAGAAAATATCTAAATTCTCGTTTGAAATTTCGGTTGTGAATTCATATAAAGGCGCTAGACTTCATTAGCCTATCTCTTTTGAAGGCCAAGCCAGGCAGCTTCGGTCCCATTGACTTTTTTTCATCTCTTGGTCACCAGGACAAGTTTCATCTTACAAGATCAAGGTGTTACAACATATAAAGACTTGGGCATCCTCCTTATCAATATTTATCCAAATAAAAATCCTTAAATTAAGGTTTGTCTGACTTATTGTATCAATGTGACCCTGATTTAATTGTTGTTTACAGGATTTTCATCAAAGAAAATATTGAATTGCACTTGGTTTTACTTTAAGTACTTTTATTGTCAAGTAATATTGACACTGAAAGAAAAATATTAATTCAATGAAAAACATGGAAATATTATTTTTCCTGTAAACAGTTTCCTACTTTTCTTTTAATGGAGACTTAATCATTATAACCATACTTTTTACTCTCGAGACGGTTCGTCTTGCAAACACAATGATTTATGAATTTATATGACCTTTAAATTTTTTTCCTTTAGTAACGTCATTTTTCATAATGTTTATACATCATAATGTGATATTTAGTTAATTTAATAATAAAATCATTAAATTTTATAAAAGAAAGTTCATTATTAATAATTCCCATTCTAAACAATTTTATATTGTTTAATGTCTGTATTTTTTAAATAAATAAATAATCAATTCTACAAGTCAGGACTTCTTAAATTATGGGTCGCGACCCCATTTGGTATCAAATCGAAATCACTTAGCGAAATCTTGGGGTCAAGCGAAATATTTTTTCATATGTATATATATATATATATATATATATATATATATATATATATATATATATATATATATATATATATATATATATATTGTTACCTAATCAATAAATCATTTAAGTATATATCTTTATTTGGGGTCCTTGAATGAAAGTTTAAAAAGCCCTACTATAAATCATAAAATTATAATTTACCAATGAAATTTTATATAATGTGTTATGTTTTGGTTTATAACTTTTCTTTACCCTTGGTCGCTCCGAAAGGATTACAAATACTTGAATAAAATCGGATAAGAAATTGCTTGCAGGTTGGCAAGGAGCGCTGCTAGTTTGGCTTTACACAGAGCTTGTTATGTTGTTTATAATTTGGCATGACCCACTGCTAGTGTGGCTTCACATGAAGCTTATTAGTTTGTCATTAAACATGCAACACTTTTTAAATGTTTATTATGACATTATGACAATTATTAGCACTTACCCGCGGCTTCACCCGCGTGGAGTTTGAAATTATAACATCTAGTTAAGACGTCTAAAGTGTACTTCCATCGCGTCACTATTGAAAACTGTTACTTTTTAGGGGAAATTTTCTCACAGAAATAAATATTTCCCCGAGTAAAAAGTAGTTTATAATTTATCCTTTTAATAATATGCAAAGTTCAAATGAAGACAATGATTCTTTTTTTGTATAATTTTAAATATATTTTCCCACGGAAATGAGACTTCTCACGAAATCCAGATATTTTCCCGGGGTAAAAAGTAACCTGTGTTGTTTTTTGTCCTTTCTGTTAATAGTATACAAAGTTTGAAATAAATTATTTGTTTTTCATAATCAGCTGTTGTAACTGAATACATTTTCCCTCGGGAATGAAATATTTTCCCGAAATAAAAAGTAGTCTATAACCGTTCCCGTCCCGCAAACTATGTTTGTGCAAAGTTTCAAATTAATTAGTAAAACTGTTGAGGCGTGAAAGCAAGTCAAATAAACAAACAAACAAACTCACTTTCGCATTTATAATATTAGTTAAGATTTTAGGATTTTAGAACTACTGATAGTACAGAAATACGATTCATTCTAGTAAGCATCAACAAAAATTATTATTTAATCTCTAGATCATTTGATTTTAACTTTATAGCCTTAGGCTCCATTACTTTTAATATTTAATTTTTCATGCTTACTGTAAACTTCGATTAATTATCATTCAGAGCTAAAAAGCAGAGTGGGAACATGCCGAGAATTGATTCTATGAAAAAAAAAATAAAGATTAAATATTTAACTAGGTACCTAATAAATTAAAAATACCATAAATATTTAATTCACGCAATCTACGAAATTTACCAAAAATTTAAATAATTTCTGTATATATCCTTGAATATTTTAGTGTTTGAATAAAATATTTTAAATTTTAAAATTGTTACAAAATAGTAACCGAAAATAAAAAATTACTCATTGTTAACATTTATAGCATCAATCGGTCTGTTTTAATCAATGATCGAGTGCCTATTTTCTATAGAGGAAAATGTTTTATAATTATTTATGTTCAGTTTTTATGAGTGCGTAATTTCTGACGCAACTAATTGTAAGAATATTTATATAGATGTCAGTGACCACACCAGTAGTAATAAATTATCTAGTTAGCCCTGTACTTAGTATACGCTTCAAAAGAATAATAATTAGCATATTATGACATATCTACAATTACTTAAAATTAAATTAAATATCTACATTTAGGTAAAATAACAAAAAAAAAAATGAAAAAATATTGTTATCTACTATTGTATTTTAAGTCGAGGGCGGTATTCTTTCTAACCACTGTCTGCCACAATTCTTTTTAATGCACTAAATTTATTAGCTGTATATACTAAAATTTAATGAAACACAATTTGCATCTAATCTGCACATAATATTGCATCTAGGAAAATCATTTAAAAATTTGAAGTGTTAACACGTAGGTGCTAATTTTGGGAGTGGTTTTTGAAAAATCTTTAAGATGGAATTTAAAGCTATTGTTAGAGAAATTTTTTTACCAAATTGTTTTAATTGGATTTGCATAAAACCAGGTAGAGTATGCACCAAGGAATGACATGAAATAAAATAAATCTTCGTGATTATTATTGAATTTCAAGGCAAGAAGCCTAGAATCAACATCGATAGTATATACTTTAATACCCCTGTCGCAGCATCTGCATAACATAGCGAATTTCCAAATCTTGGGCACTGGCGGATCTCATCTAAGACCTGTACCTATTTAAAATAGTTTAGCTTTCTAAGAGTAAAAGAATTTTTAAAATCGGCTGGGTAATTAGTTTTGGTATTTTTGGGGACCCAAGAACCCGAACGAATTTTGTGCAGCATAGTTGTATCCATCTAAAATAATTTAGTTCTCTAGCAGTGAGAAATTTTTTAGCATCGGTTCGATAGCTTATTACTGGCGTTTTCGGATCTGCAAGATCCCGGTGGACCTCATTAAAAAATCAGCTCGACCGTATATTCTAGGCGGACTTTATGTAATATATATATATATATATATATATATATATATATATATATATATATATATATATATATATATATATATATATATATATACATATATATATATATATATATATATATATATATATATATATATATATTCAAAACCCGTTGTGCAAACGCCGCATTTGCATCCGCAGGACAGTTGTGGATCTCAGATAACACAACCTGTACCTATCTAAAATAGTTTACCTCGGTAATAGTAAAAAAGTTTCAAAATCGGTCAGTTATTTTATTTTTGACACTTTTAGGTCCTACTGACACTGTCAGACCTTACATAACGTAATCTATATGTATCTAAAATAGCTTAGCTCCCCAACAGTGAAAAAATTTTCAAAATCGGTCGGTTAGTTTATTTTTGACACTTTTGGATCCGATGGACCCTGGCAGACTTTACATAACGTAATCTATATTTATCTAAAATAGTTTAGCTCTGTAAGAGTGAAAAAATTTTCAAAATCGGTCGGTTAGTTTATTTTTACCACTTTTGGGTCCCATGGAACCTGGCGGACCCTAAATAACGTAATGTATGTCTATCTAAAATAGTTTAGTTCCCCAACAGTGAAAAAATTTTCAAAATCGGTCGGTTAGTTTATTTTTGACACTTTTGGATCCCATGGACCCTGGCAGACCTTACATAACGTAATCTATATTTATCTAAAATAGTTTAGCTCTGTAACAGTGAAAAATTTTCAAAATCGGTCGGTTAGTTTATTTTTGACACTTTTGGATCCCATGGACCCTGGCAGACCTTACATAACGTAATCTATATTTATCTAAAATAGTTTAGCTCTGTAACAGTGAAAAAATTTTCAAAATCGGTCAGTTAGTTTATTTTTGACACTTCTGGAGCCTATGGACCCTGGCAGACCTTACATAACGTAATCGATATTTATCTAAAATAGTTTAGCTCTGTAACAGTGAAAAAATTTTCAAAATCGGTCAGTTAGTTTATTTTTGACACTTTTGGGTCCTGTGGACCCTGGCGGACCTTACATAATGTATTCTAAATCTATCTAAAATAGTTTAGCTCTGTAACAGTGAAGATTTTTTTAAAATTGGTCGTTTAGTTTATTTTTTACAATTATGGGATCAGTAAATCCTGGCGAAACTCATACAAGTCTAGTACTCTAACAGTAAGAAAAGGGTTCTAAGGATATCATATAACTTAGGGCAGTCCGTAAGCTTCTTGCGGACATCATTTAATTAATTAATTCAAATACTTTAACTTACTAACTGTGAAAAAATTTTTAAAATCGATTGGTTAATTAATTTCTGGCCTTTTTAGGTCCCGAAAACCTTGACCTCACATAAAATACCTTAAATCCATTTGAAATGGTTTAATTTTTTAACATTATTAATTATTAGTGAAAAAATTTTCAAAATCGATTCAAAATATTTTTCCGTGCATACATATGTACATTATACATATTTTGTTTTGTTTCATATATTTAATAATATTATATCATAACATAATCTTCAATTTCTTGTTTACTTAAAAATTCAATAAAAAAAAAAAAAAATTCTTCATTACATTAGCTTAGAAAATCTGTTTAATTTACATTTTTTAACATGAGATAGAACCATGCTAATTATAATGCAATAAATGAGAAACAAAACTCTATACATGTGTGTGTTATAACACATGTATGTGAATATACTTCACTTGTTCTCCCAAAATTCTTTAATAAAAAAGTGAAATATTTTTATACTTCATAAAGAACTGAGATAGAAATATAAATTACTTATTACATTGACAAAGAGAGCAAAATAAGCCAATAGTGAAAATTACGATTTTCTCGAAAACTACTTAACATAGAAAGAAAATTATAAGAACATTTTCTTCATAATTTTTTTTTCCTTTTCAACGATGTAAAAATCGAACTGTCTTATGATAAGATCGAATGATAAAAAATGGCCAGAAAACCTACTTCTGGGCATCCGACGTGTCTGGCTAACGAACTTAGCCAAGCCAATTCAGAATCCAGTCCGCACACAAAATTTCATAAGCGTTAGACGTTTCGTTCGAGAGTTATCGTGGGAACACATAAATATATATATATATATATATATATATATATATATATATATATATATATATATATATATATATATATATATATATATATATATATATATATATATATATATATATATAAATTTTAGTGAATATCATTTTCGTATTCTAGGGACCTCAAAACAGATTTCTGCCATAGTCCCGGACTCAGATTGCGTCATGAGACCTACTGTAATAGCTGAATTTCGAGTTTTCGAAATTCGCTAAAAAGATATTGTTTGTCCTTTAATCAAATCGTAGCTTCTTAATAGAACAGTATTGATATGTTAAAGCTTATCCCGTTATAATCGTAAAATAGAAAAGCAGAAATGTAAAACAACTTTAAGCAAAGGCGATTTTCGTAAGAGTAATGCTTAATTTATTGCTTCCGAGACTACTGAAGTAGCGAAAAAATTGTGATCGCTTTTGAAATATAAAAATTTTTTCCTCCAAAAAATAAAAATTTTCACGCGCATTTTACGTTTTAGAGCATCTTGAACAATTCTGGTTTCGTGTCCATCCCTATAATCGTCTGTGTATCGTCAGATCACACCCCGTGACATAATTTCTGAATTGTTGGGTTGTTTTTTATCTAACCCCCAAATACTCTTAAAGTATTTGGAAGTTAGCGTATGTATGGTTCCGTGTAAATTTTAATATAATCAACGTAATGATTGTTACTGTGCAGGTAAAAATGTAAAATATGGATTCCGGGACGCAAGAAGCACCCAAAATAACGTTAGTTCGAAATAACGATTGGACGAATCTTAACCTTTTGTTAAAATATTATTGGGTCTCCTCAAATGAGACCTCAAAAAGAATCGGAAATTAAAGTGTTCCTAAAAATCAGCAATATGGGTATCTATGAAAGATCTTGTGATATAAAAAATTAAATACGTTATTAAAATATGAATACCTTAAAGTCGTTAGGCGAACGGACCGATGCACTAAAACGGATTTTGTACAAAATTTCAAAATATCAAATTCAAATGAACTTGTCATCAAAATTATTCGTCAGTGACACCAACTAGGGCCCAAGTTAAAGAGCTGAAGAACTTTTAACAAAATTCTTTTCAAATACTACTCAAATTTTCGAAAAAGATTGAAGTAAGGTTAAAATGGCCTCTGGGGACTTTGGTACCCTAAGAGCCTAAAAACTATTGGTACGGATATCATCAATTGTACGACGAAATTATAATTTCAGGGTACATATTTGATGGGAGAGTTGGAATTTTTATATTTTAAAGTATTTATAGTATCACACATCACTTTAATAATGTGATGAGACACGAAATTTAAGACTTTAAGCGAAATTTAAGCATACTATAAAATCATTTTAAAGATTGTATAATCGAGATTGTATAATTACGAGTACGAAAAAGCTATGTACCATACCTTATTGGCTGCGTATTTTTAAAATCTAATACTAATATAAAAAGTCTAACATTTATGACAAAATAATCAGTTTATTTTTTTTTAAATTCATAACTTAGGTGGGAGCGCTGGAATAGTGAAATAGGATGTAAAGAAATTTATGAAAATTAATTTTTAAACATATATGCAAAATAAGTTTTTGATAACATAAAGTAATTTTATTACTATAATCCTCATGTGTGTAAATAAATATAGATTTATGAAAATTTATAACTTTGTTTTGTATATTTACAAAGTATTATTATCTAATTTCCAAATCATAATTAAGCTAATAAAAAAAATACTTAACTTAAGATTTTAAAATTTTGATAATTAATTTTTATTGACTTTTGTAATTCACATAAATACGTTTTAGGTGCAGATGTATGTACAATTCTTACAAAAGATTAAATTTCAATATTAATATTATTAGTTTAAAAGCTTTTATCAAATAGGATTATTTATAATCAATATTATATTAGTACAGATTTTCTTTAATTAGTTTCAAATTATGACGTTATTTGTTAAGTAATTACGTAGATACGCAAGTTAATATTGACACAGTTAAGCTAAATTAAACCCTCAAAATATTGTTGTTGGATAATAAAATGATTAAACTTTTATCCGAAAAATAATTATTAAACAAAATTGTGTAAATAGCATTTTGTATGAATTCTCCTTTATAAAAATATAACGCAAATCCATGTAATCTGATTGATGCGATAATGTTACAGAAAGTCCTACATCTGGACATTTTGAATTTATACTCTAATTATTATTTAAATTTGTTTGCTTTTTGTGAAAATTTTTAAAAATTATAAATATTCCACTGATTGGAAAACGTTGAAAGTCACTGATCGAACAAGGAAAGGTCCTCAGGTGATGATTACCGATTTTGATGAAACTTGGTATATACAACTTGGTTAAATTACTAAAAAATATTAATAAATAAGGGAGAACATGGGCCTAATTAAACATAAGCTAAATAGCTACCATGGCCGATAAAAAAAATAGTTACTTGCTATTTTTACTTATGCTACACATAATACTACATTCTATCAAAATCAGAAATTATCACCTGCGAATCTTTTCAACCTTTCCAACATCAGACTTTGTATGTTGATTCACCCTGTCGTTTTTCGCTTACTGCAAGCTATACGTTTTCCAAAAAATTTATCAGAATCTAGAAAAGGCCTTCGGTGAACAAAAAAAAAATATTGTCAAACTTATTCAATGTTTTGACTTGTTGCTCAACTATTTGATTTTAAATTAACAAACAGTGGTGTATACATTTATACAAATAGAGAAAACATTATTCTATATACCTATGTATTATAATGGCACCTTTCAGTACGCAGATAAAAATAGATCTACCTACGTATGTAAATACTATATCTAATTAATTCACTAATTAATGAAATCTGTAAAACATAAAGCACTATTGACACTAATTTTAATATAAATAAACCCCTTTGAATTTGCAGATCTGCTAATTTATACAATAAACAAACTATTAAATAAGGAAGTAACTTACAAGTGTTTATTTTATAACCAATTAGCGTAATTCTTATCAGATCCGAATACACTCAATTTATTTCAAGTCATGTAATATGAAATATCGGATTTTTTATCAGTCACAAATTGATCGATCCAGTGATTATGTAGTTATACAAAAACGAGATAACTTATGGGGGCAAGTCACCACCTGCTGTAATTTTCTAACAAATATGAACTTAAACCTAGAGTTATACTTCAAACAGTGTAGATCCATATTTTTGCGGGAAAATTTTTGTCTATTTAAGCGAATACAATGTGACCTTAGATTATTCGACAGGTTTTTTTTACACCTCGTATAATAGATAGACCAATGTTTACAGAGCCTTGAATTTTACAAAACAATAAACGTAAGAAAATGTATCTATTTATAGCAAACGTAATGACGGAAATCAATTAAAAAAATTTTATCGTTGTTTGTTCATTAATTTGAAAAATTGCTTTTTGTTAAATACTGTTTTTTTATACTTATATAGTTTAATATCACAAAATAAATAACAAAATTACTAAAAAAATATTTAAATAAGTTAATATAAAATTTGCAATTATAATACTATTTTTAATTTATTGCAAAATTGAAAATTTATATGTGATTTACCTACCTAATAATCAAATTTAATTTTGGAAAATGAGATATTTTGCAAACTTATTACAAATAGGATAAATTCTTAATGAAATTTTTTAAAGGAAGAACTTAAAAAACTTACCGTAAGTGTAAGTCTTGAAGATCATTCCAAAAATTCTTGATTCACAGAATTATCTAAGATTCTAAGTGAATATACTTGAAACTTATTAAAGGAGGGAAATGGACATAGAGAATTGTCTATAAACATTTATATAGCCAAAAAAACCCAATGGGAAAGGCCGTTCCATTCAGAAGTTATAAAAAATCAAAACTGATTTTGCGAGTTTAGGATTAGATAGGTGAATTTTTAAGGAAAATTGTCGGAAATAAAGTTGTTGCAGATTAAATTTCTACAGATTATATTTTGTAAAAATTTTGTAAATTTTAATCTCGTTTCCTCCCAGGAGCGAAAGTTCGTTATGTTATGCAGGATGCTGCGACAGAGGTATTTTATATGCTACATATTACATTAAATCTATAATAATCACTGCTTGTACGGAACACTATTGGCGCAAGTACAACTTGCACTTGGCGGCTTTTTTAATTCGTAATTATGTACATGCCATAGATATATGAATAGTATTCATATATCAATGGTACATGCATAGGTCTTTGAGGAATATGTACATATATAGTATCTTACTACATACATGGTATGTACATACTAACTCTATAAGTCGTTATTTGACTTCAGTAACGAAATATAGTATATGGATAATCCATATCAAATATCTCCTTATTGAAAAACCATGTTCCTGACGTCAGACACGTCTGGCCGAAGAACTCATCCAAGATTTTTGGACTTCCAACGTTCTCACCAAATTTCGTAATCCTAGGACATTTCGTTCGAGAGTTATCGTGCGGACACACATATATATATATATATATATATATATATATATATATATATATATATATATATATATATATATATATATATATATATATATATATATATAAATACATATATATATATATACATATATATATATATATATATATATATATATATATATATATATATATATATATATATATATATATATATATATATATATAAATTTTAGTGAAGGTTATTTTCGGGTTCTAGGGACCTCAAAACAAATTTCTGCCATAGTCCCGGGCTCAGGTCGCGTTATGACAGCGGCTGAAATAGCGTGTATCCATTCTGGAAACTCGCTAAAAAACACAAAAAATCAAAATTACCCTAAGTCACGTAACTTATTAAAAAAATTTTACCCTTAAATTAATTGGGAGCTTTTTTATACCTTTTTTCCAAGTTTCATTTATCTTCATACGTAAAGTCCAGAAAAAATCAAAAAAATTAAACCAAAATTTTTCAATTTTTTAAAAGGTTAAAAATGGCAATATCTCCAGAACCACAGACCAAAATGTGTCCAAATTTTATTCCTCTTAATGCACCATATATGCACCATTTTAATGTAACATTTATATAGCCCTCGTAGATCTAGGGACATTCATTAATTTAGGCTCCCAAATACAAATCTACAAAATATTCAGACAAAAGATTCAGATCCAAAACATTTCCATCCGAATTTTTAGTTTTCTGGGTTTCTTAGGCCCCAAGACGCAAGATTAATTATAAATTATCATACTTTTCTTTCCTATAGCTCTGCTTCGCTATGTTGTCTTTATAAACAGGAAAGTAAAAGATGTAAATAGAAATTTGTTTTTATTTTTTCTTTCAAAAATAGCAGTTTTTTTTTAAATGGTCTTAGAGCCAAAAAAATAGAAATTTGTTTTTATTTTTTCGTTCAAAAATAGCAGTTTTTTTTTAAATGGTCATAGGGAAAAAAATTGATATGATAACCAAATGCGTGCATAGGCCATGAGTTTTTATTTAACAGCGATTATTACAGTCCCTACATTCTTCCAAAATTTTAGCTTTGACAATATGATGAAAATAGAGGTAATTTTTTTTTTGATCCCTTTTTTTATTGTACTCATCTCACAGACGGTTTTGCCTGGACAGCCAAGGCATTTCTGTATTGTCACGTTGGATACTCTCTTTTCCGAGAATACCGCGACATTTTTTACGGTTTCTTTAAAATCTAAAATTACAGAACCATCGTATTATAATTTCATGTTGTTTGTTGTTGCTATTTTCAAAGTTTAATTTTTTTAATTTTGGGTATTTATAAAGAATACCTTAATTCATTAATAATAATAGTAGAGAAGATTATAAGCGCATAAGTATATCAATAACAATAGTTCAATATAATCCAAAGGACAAGAAAAATTTAAATATTATAATCATAAAAACATGGATTAATATTAAAATATTTCATCTTTAGTTAGAATATACATAATTTAAATTATGGAAATTTGCAAATAATTAACATTTAAATACGTATACATCTAAATCTATGCTTATATTATAAATGCGAATTTAAGTTTAAATATTTTTGATTTTGCTTTCACACCTCAACGATTTAACCAATCTATTTAACCAGAGACATGGGCGTACCCAACGAGGGGTAGAGGGGGGCAGCTGCCGTCTCCTAAAAGCAAAAAAATTAAATGGTTATAAAGTGATGAAACGAAACAAAATTAGATTGGGTGATGACGAATAATCGATTGTTCCCAATAATTCATATAAAAGGGTACAACGAGGTTTCAATGGCAAAACTGCCTTTGGGGCTGAGGTTCAAAATGATGTGTGCGATAGTAAGGGCTTTTGATATAATTATGATATATATAAGATTTAGCCCCTGACCTTGAACGTTTCTTGAGATATTCGAGAAAATTCTCGTGGTGCAATATATTTTTTAAATTTTCATATCTCGAAAACTATAAACGCTAGAAATATGAGTTAAACGGCAATCGTTGGAGAATTGTTCAAGGTATAGTATGTATCTTTTTCAGCAAGTTATACGAGTATTATGTATCATTTTTAGCTGAACAATAAGTGAACACATAAATACTTCGTATGTTTAAATGCGAACAAAAGTTCGTCACACGCAGTAATGTTTCACAAGCACTCGATAATTGAAAATTGTAACTGTTTCTTGCATTAAGAGAGAATACCAATACACATAAGTGATTGAATGGTTGTCTGACTGGGGTGGCTGTCGAACACAGGATCGTTAGTCTAGTGGCGAAGACACTTGGCTAGTTACCGCGAGATCCTGGGTTCGATTCCCCGCTGATCCAGTTTGATAATTCTTTCAATCACTTTGTGATTTTTAATTAAATTTTGACTAAACTATTGTACATGGGTACAAGTCTTAGGTGAGATCCGCCATTGCCCAATATTTGGAAATTTGCTATTTTTTATTTTTATTTATTTATTTATTTATTTATTTATTTATTTATTTTTGATTTGAAGAAATATTTTTTTGACTATTAAAAGAAATTCAAGGAAATATATCTTTGAATGGCAAAAATATTTTCCTTGATTCAAAGAAAAAACAATCAAAAAAATTTTTAATCTTTGAACAACTAAATCTTTTTGAGTGTGTAGGAGAAGATAAAATTTGGAGAGTTTAGTTTAAAAAATCGACCAACTTTGCAATTGATCAAACTTTTTTTTCATAATACATAAAACCATCGGTTTATATCGTCGCCAGTGGAATTATTCATTTACCAAAAATTTAATAACTAGGAGAGAGAGGGCAGATGTGGGCAACAATTTTCTATTGTAATTTTCCTACATTACGAGGTACGTTTACAACTACCACAATAAATACTAGAGGTAGTGTTGATCTGAATAAAATCATAATTTTGATAAAGTATTCAGTAAAGTAGGGTGAATGCGGGAGAGATGCCACACATTTTGAAAACACTTGATAATTCTTAAAGTATGAATTTAATTGATTTGAAATTTGGTACACAATAAATGTAAACATTGTTCTTTAAAATTATTTATAAATAATTTTAAATTTTGAGTCATAAAGAATTCATAATTAACATTTTTGTAGAGCCTGCAAAGCGGCGTCTCTACCACACCTATGGGAGAGATACCGCATCCAGGAAAGAGGGACGCCGCATAGTTCATATTAAAAATTTTGCATTTTACACACATCTCCATACATGATGCATGCCATATGTAACCATTTTTGGCACTTTATACATCTTAACCAGTCAAATTGTTTTTTGTTTCTGAGTACTTTTCAAAACATTCAATACACAGACAATCATCATTATTTTCGTTATCTCCATTAATATGAGAGCTCTTCCTGACGCATTAATGGATCTTTTATATTTACGTGGCATAATTTACAGTAAAAAAAAAAAATTGCATAATTAAGGTATAAGTCTATAATTTTAACATGTAATATGACGCGGCATCTATACCAACTTTAAATGCGGCATCTCTCCTTTTTGTTGGGATAGATGCCGCATGTTGCTATTGCAAGCATAGTGCGGAATTCTAACCTAAAATTTTATACAGAACTTTTAAAATATACCTAAATTAATAACAAAACTCATTTTCATTAAAACAATGAAATATACATTCTTAAATTCTAATGAATTAAATGCTTGATTTGAATGCTTCTTTTTGGCTTTTTTGGCTTTGCCATTTTATAGCCCTATTGGCAATTTTTGAAAGAAAATATTAAAATAAAAAAAGCATTTGAGCACTTGTGAATAGTGTCCATAAGTACCCCATTAAAATGTCCACATATGCTGTTATTCAAAACATTTGAGTAATTTTTTTAGGTTAGAATAAATTAATAGAAAATAAGAACCCACCTTTAAAATACACTTTATGGCTTTATAAGTAATTAAAAAACTTTTAATGAGAAAAAAATTATCGACAATTTTACGAAACTAAAAAATATTACTTTTTCTATTAAAAAAGTCAATCTTTAAAAATTTTCAAGAAAACATGAAGTTAAACTGTCATAATAATTTTGACAGTAACTATAACAATTGTTTTGGACTCTGTTCAGTCATTTATAAACTAAAATAGATAAGGAATGAAAAAGAGATCCGCATTGTCTACGTCTGCCTCTATCCATATTTGGCCTACGTGAACAATATGTACAGAACGTTTTTTTTTTTTTTTTATATACTGATTGAATCATTTTGATCACAACAAATCTACCAATAAATTTTCCTTTCTAATTCAAAACAGCGCACAAGCTCTTGAAAACAAAAAAAAAAATCATGGACACGTGAAAAACATTTTTAGATATTTATGGAATATTGACAATATTATAAATTATGATAAACAATTATCGGGAAAGTTACTTCAAAAAAAAAACAATAATAACAATATGAAAAAGTTTGACCTTATAACCACCAACAGCCAGTTGACTGAAGCGTCCAGAGGTCAATTTTCACTCGAGTAACTTTCTAATATCATCCATGTTTAATTATTCATAAAATTTTAAGCGCAATAATACAGTGTGAATTTTTAGTCGAATTTTTCAACAGCAAAAATTAGACTTATACAGCCTATACGATAAGAACGGGACGAGGTGAGAGTAGGGGCGCTACTCGTTTTCGGATCGGTAGAACACGATTCTGAAGAAAAAGAATGTCTGAGTCAAATTTTGGGTCCGACCTAGTCTATAAGGGGGGCAAGAAAACATTAAAACTTTTCCAAACTGTTTGGAAATAAGGTTTCGGTCAATTATCTACAACATATCCAAAATTCAGCTTCCATTTTGAGGGAGTAAAGGGGGAAAAATGTGTTTTTGCTGGATTTAGCACGCCCAAAGCCCCCCAGAATTAACGTAGGGGGTTGAAATTTTGTATGTTGATAGAGTTCGTACCTAGGTTGTGCTTTTTGGAGGTTTTAATATTTTACCAATAAACCCCACCATTTTTAAGCTACAATTTCATCCTTTTTAGACGTTTTCGAAGTTTGTGTCACGCCTACAGGTCACCCAAATAAACCTAGAGGGCTGAAATTTTGCATTCGGATTGAGTTAGTAATTTTACGCCAATTTTCCAATTTTCCAAAGGAATGAATTGCTATTAAATTTATTCTCCACTCTCACCCTGTATACAGTTAATTTTCTAAATAAAAATTTCCAGCATCAGTATACAGATGTCATCTCACGTATAATACTGAAGTAATTTTTTCGTTTATTTATTTTTTTTATTTTGAAATTTTTTTACACGTGTACCAAATAATTTTAGCGACAGTCATAAATAACTTGACATAAAAATACCATATTCTATTTACATTTCAAAACAAAATAAATTCCAAAATAAGTAACGTCATTGTATAAATTAATACAGATTGAAATTTGTGTCCATTACAATCGACGTAGGGACGGAAAGTGTTAATTAAAAATTTCCAGCATTCGTACACAGGTGTCATGTAATACTCAAGTAATTTTTTTTATATTTGTTTATTTTTATTTAAATTTTCTTACACGTGTACAAATTTTGAAGACCGGAGCCCGCGACTATAACACAAATATGTTTATATATATATATATATATATATATATATATATATATATATATATATATATATATATATATATATATATATATATATATATATATATATATAACCACTAGGTAACAATCTGCATGAAACTTATAAAGAAGATACTAGTAATTATGATGATGATTAGAAATTTGGATTGGATTTTGAACAATATTACCATCTACGAGGCCGCAGTTCTTTATTAAATTTAAGATGCTAGTTCAGAAAACTATAAAATGGCTGCATAACTATTCATATTGTACATTTGCCAGTAGGTTATAATAGAATACACATTATGGATAAAGAACAGGAGCTGAAGCGATAAATGTAACAAAATTCATACGTGCTAAATATCACACACTGAAAGATATTCACTTTGAACGAGAAAAATATTTACAAGAATCATTTAAACTAATAACTGAACCACTTAAAGAAATAGCTGCTGAAATAAAATATGAACCAGCAAAAAGTTTAATACTTAAAAGCGAAAAATCGGTGCAACCTGAAATTAAAAAAGCACGTCTTTCCGCTGATTCTAATGTCTGATTGTGAGATTCTGATTATGATGATATATTTCAGTCAATACTAATGAAACAAAGTAGTCAGCCTACAACAAGTTAACCTACAACACAACCCTATGTTGGGGTACTAGCTGAAAAATATCTCAAGTTAGCAACCACACGTAACGCTAAAAGAACACTTGATCATACCTATGGTCCGCGTACAGACGAGCGAACAGATAAATGGATGACTGATAACTCCGAAATGGATATAATTGATGATAATTTTATTTTATTTTATTATTAATAAAATCATTTACCTCGGCACTGGAGGTCTCTTTGAGTTAATGTTTAAAAAATATCCAAATCATCATGTATACACAAAGTTAGATTTGGATACTTATAAACCCATTTTAGAAAGTACTAATGCACATAAAAGAGGTTATAATATTATTGCACCAGACAATTCCAACCCAAGTTACAAGTATAAAATAAAAAAATTAATTAAAAAATTAAAAAACCCGACTGCGTAAAAAGCAAACTAAAACGGTGGAAACAAGATGAAAATATAGAGAAAAAAAAATGAATTAAAAAGTAAAGCAGTCGAAGGCATCAAACACTTCTGTTTAACTTGATACAACATGTATGCCTCCGACTGCTTTACTTTTTAATTCATTTTTTTCTCTATATTTTCATCTTGTTTCCACTGTTTTAATTTGCTTTTTACGCAGTCGCGTTTTTTGATTTTTTAATTAATTTTTTTATTTAAGTCTTTTAGCTTTGTTTAATTGTTTAGAAGAAAAAATATATAAGTATACGCATACGAGATTACAGCGGCTGGCAGTATAAATTACCAATAATTTGATATTAAAATTTTTTTTATACAAGCGCTAATATACTAGGTTTTGTCTACAACTTCTTCCGCGTAGAGTCAAAATTTCACGTTTCTGGGCCCATTAGGTTTTTTAAATAAATTTTGACCGCCTATTTTACCCCCTTAGAGGATGAATTTCCAAAACCCATTCTTGGTGCTCACCTACATTATATAAAGAACCCCTTTATAGAATTTCACGTTTCTAGACTCAACGGTTTTCTACATAGATTTTCATCCCCTATTTTAACGCCTTAGGAAGCGAAATTCTAAAGAAGATACTAGTGATAAAAATCCACTCTTGGTACTTGCTTACGTTACTAAAGGAACCTTTGTACAAAATTTTACTTTTCTAAACCCAGCGGTTTCCTATATAAATTTTCATCCCCTATTTTACACCCTGAGTGGATAAATTTTTACAAAAATTCTGCCTCTTAATACTCATCTACATTACTAAGAGACCTCTGTGCCCCTGTGCAAAATTTTGCCTTTCATAAATTTGCATCCCCTACTTTATATCCGTAGGGTATGAATTTCCAAAAATCTTTTGGTGCTACCCTACGTTACATAAAGGTCTGCAAAATTTCACGTTTCTAGACCCAATGGTTTACTATATAAATTTTTCATCCCCTATTGGATGAATTTTGAAATTTGATGTAGCCTATAACACTCCCGAGATTAAGATGAATCCAGTGTCACCTTCTTTACTAAAATCTGTCAAGCCGTTTAGGCTGTAGGCTGCGCCACAGAAACAGACATAGTCAGAGGGGATATATACATACATCCTAAACATATTATCCTTCTTCTGATGCAGCCGGGTAATAATTATAAATAAACTTTTCCCAACACCAAAACGACAAGGAACCGGTTCCAGTTTATTGCATACTAATCAGACGACTGAGTACCGTTATTGGGATGATATAGGCGGACTACTCAACCGGCTAAAATTACTGATCAATTCACAACAACAAGCTGAGCATCAAAATGAAATTCAAGCTATACTGGGGACTACTTGCGCAATGCGATAACATAACCTGTTTAGATATTGTGTATATGCTTCAACAAACTCCGCGAGATGTCACCACCGATTCATTGTCTACAGTAAATTGCTGCTTCGATAGAATTAATGACAAAGTTTCAACACCACCACCGCCGCCGCCACACATCCACCACATTTCAGTTACTCAGTTTACGTTATACTCCAGCTCATATACACTTTATCATCGCTATAGGGCAAGATACATCAATCTGACACCATTTGTAAGACAGGTAGGCCAGTTACATGTTATTGTCCTATACCTATTTTTCTTACTACAGCTTACTACGGGCAAGCCATCTCCGTAGTTACAAGAGTAAACAAACATTTAAAAACCATAGCGATTATCGAAAATATATAAAAACTAGCCGTATACCCAATGGGATTTCCCATCGGCAAGATCTTTTTATTAGGTACTCACCGCTCACTTTCAATGTTTTTCAAAAACCTAAATACTAATTTCCACTTTTCTGATTTCAAAAATGACGAACTTTCCATACGAACTTTCATTTCTTGTTTTAACCTCTTAGGGAATAAATTTCCAAAAACGTTTACACAACTGACTTTTATTTATAAATAGAAGCCTAAACATCAATCTTCATATCTTCTGTGCTAAATTTCGTCCTTCTAAACCCAACAGTTTAGACTGTGCGTTGTCTGTCAATCAGTGTATAAAATATTATTTATTTGAATAGTCATAGTAACATATTTTTATATATCTAACTTCAAAAATGTCGAATTTCCATAGAAATTTTCATTTCCTATTTAACCCAGTTAGGGGACGAATTTTCAAAAATCCTTTCTTAGTGCTCACCTACGTTACATAGGGAACTCCTGTCCTGTGCAAAATTTTATTCTTCTAAACCCAACGGTTTGGGCTGTGCGTTGTCTGTCAGTCAGTCAGTGTTAGAAATTTATTAAGTAGATTCTGTAATTTTCATGTATTATTTCAGTGACATTCAACTTAGGTAAAAGGTATAATTTAAAAATGGAAAACAGATTTTGTATTTCAGGTATGTAAATATTCGCCAATTCACTTTCATTAAGACGAAGTTAGTTATTTTCGACTTCCGGAAGAACACGTTTGTAAACATCTTTTTTTGTACGTACGTATATCATATAAACGTATTTAGTTTGCAATTTTTTAATAACTAGATTCTACGCTACTGAAGTTATGAATAGTATATGCATTTGAAAACTGGGACCATAAAACTAGTGAAACTGGCCAACTTGTATAGTATAATATAATAATCAATCAAATGATCTTGGCTATAGGGTATAAAATAGTTGAACTTACACAAAATATTATCTATTTACCGGTGATTGTCAAAGAGTTAACATCTGTATCGCTGAAAATTATCAATCGATTTGGTACACTTTCGTGGTAAAACAGTTGCATTGGAAACCATGTTAATTTATAATTCAGAGCAGTCCACCGCTAGTCAACAAAGCAAAGGACTTTTGAAACCTGAGATCATTAAACGTAAAACATTTAAGCATCAACATATCTCACCTGAAAATTTAGCATTTCTTAAATCACTAAGTCTTAAAGTGAAAAGAAGATGGTACTCAGCAATGTGTTGAATATTCTTAGTAGTGTGTAATTTGATGATAAATTAGCAATAGCTATTTTAGTTATTTTCGAATATATTCCACAAACTGACTTGGTTAGAAATTACCCCCACCACTTTTAATTATTCTATATAAAGTTGTAGATTGTGTAAATAAATGCAGTTCTACGGCGGCGGTAAAAAATGGCGTTTCTTGACATACAAGGTTATCAAGGAACTAACAACGAATTTTATTTTAAAGAAGTTGTTATTGCTGCGGAAAATTCTGATGAAATATTACATCTTATGTTCGAGGCACCGTTTGATTTCAACGAGTTGCCGAAGAAATATCAACGAGTTGCACGTTGGCTATGCCGAAATTGGCATGGGATACCTTGGTCTTATGGCATATTGAAACCAATATTATAGAAGTATGATGTCGTATACGTTAAAGACAGTGAAAAGAAGAAATAGATTTCAAATTTGTTTGATGACACCAGCCGTGGATTTTGAATTTAGAAGAAATATTGAATGTACCGAAGATTTACAATCTGCAAGACGAATATTATTCAAGACGTTGTATATTTCATACTTCATTTTACTCGAATTACATTTCTTCGAAAAACATAGAAATATAAGCCTAAACAACCTAAATCCTAAACTTTTGTGGTATAAAATATTAAGTTTCCATCAAAAAAACATATACCTAACATTTGTTCTTCCAAATAATCAAATTTTAAAAAAATTACATTAACCTATAATATTGTTAGAGGACGATTGGATTTATTAAACTCGGTTTTTTATCTTTTGAATTTTAATCGAGTTGGTATAATTTTCGAAAGTCTAAAGGGTCGCCCCTATCGCCCCCTCTGAATCTATCTTTACAACTAAATAATTATTGCAGCTAAACAACTAAAATTTAGTAATGTACGGATACCCTTATTTGATTGAATGCATAAGTAACCTGCAATGTTGCAATTCTTGCTATCGCTTGCTAAGCAAACAACCACTAACAACAATAGGGTACTTGACTGAAGTTTCAAGAAATGGCGCATTTTCACTAATTTGAATATTTGTTGAAAAATGGCGATTTTCAAAATAAAATTTCTAAATAGGTATCAAATTTTTTTACGTTTCATCATTAAAATTGGACATATATAATGATAATGCATAGAATTATTTTGAGATTTGACACAAATTTTAAATATAGTCAAGTACCGTATTGTTTAATAGTAGATTTAAACTCAAGCAAAGAAATTTGCGATTAAGCCAAAAACTTCACGAAATAACTATTCAAAAATTTTCTGGACTTAGAAAAACTAAAAAGCTTAAGTTATCAGAAATCCTATTAAAATTAAAATATAACGATTTTATAGAATTTATTAAAATTAGATAAACTACCTTCATACAAAATGCAAACTACAGATTTTTTATTTCCGTCTGATCTATTCTACTGTTGTGTAGAGTAAAAAGTACACGAGTGTAAAGTACCAATTTAATATTGTAATATGAAAACGCAGAAATAAAAATGATGATACTGACATCCTGAAAAAATTACATAATTGTCAAAGGAAATTAATTAACTATATAATTACTCTGACTGATTAATGATTACACAAAACCAAAATTAATTGAAATATTAATTGTCATTATTATTGACTAATTATGAAACAAAATTGATAAAAATAAAACCAAATTATACATTCGACATCATTTTATTATATCAGCTAATGTACTTGACGAATGAATTGATTACCTATTTTATCTAAAAGTAGTGTTATCTCTAATTGTTGTTTAGCAAATTCGGCAAACATAGATATTCTCCAGAATTTATTTTTATACAACTAAAATTTTTGTGGGGAACAATACAAATAATACCTTCCAAAATTGCAATGTTTTTACCTTTTTCAAACAATTAAATAATAAATCGTTATTAAAAGAAATATTTTAATCTTTGCAGGATACCGCAGTATGAAGATGCATCAATCATCTATCAAGGAACTGGGAAACCTTGATGATGGCAAAAAAACGGTCGACATTCAAAATAACGAAGAACAAGAGGAGGATGATGTTATATCAAAAGCCATTGGTAATTATGGCAGATGGCAACTACAGTTAACATTTTTACTCTCCTTGTTCAACATACCATGTACCTGGCACATATTTGCACCCACCTTTCATGCTAGAAGAAGAAGATTTTGGTGTGCTCGACCGTCAAATTTAATAGATGTTCCAACTGATCGATGGATCAATGTGTCCCAGCCAATCGATGCTTGCGTCATATACAATGTAGATTGGAGTAAATATACGTCAAAAGATATAATTGACGGAAATATTTTCTTGAACGAAACTCAGTTAATTCCTTGTGATTCGTGGGAATTTAAAGGAAACGGCGAGGAGACGGTCATATCGCAATGGGGCCTAGTTTGTGGTAATGAACAATTGATAAATGTGGCGGAAATGATGTTTTTAGCGGGAGTTGCTATTGGTGGATTAGTGAGTGGTGTGATATCAGATCATTACGGTCGAAAAAGGACTCTAATGGCGTCAGTGACAATACAAACGATACTCGGGACTACAATTGCATTTTGCCCGTGGTTTCAAATGTATTTAATTTTAAGAGCGTGTCTAGGATTCATTTCGGTGTCCGTTGTGTTCAGTGGTTTTGTTTTATCCTTAGAACTTGTAGGTGGTCGATGGCGTACAATAGCTGGTGTTTCGTACTTATTTCCCGTGCCATTAAGTTACATATCTATTGCTGGCATCGCGTGGCTTTTACGAGATTGGCACGATTTACAGTTAGCGGTGTCATTACCAGGCGTTATATTGTTAAGTCTCTACTGGGTGTTGCCTGAGTCACCACGATGGTTGCTCGCAACTGGTCAGAAAGCTAAAGTATTAAAAATATTAAATGAAGCAGCCATTGTAAATCATCGTGAACTGCCAGAAAATATTGATAAACAACTACAAATGCCCGACGTACAGTCTGATGAAAAATCGCAGGCTGGTATTATTGATTTATTCCGTACCAAACAAATGAGGAAAAACACATTATTATTGTTTGTTATCTGGTTTTCTGTTTATCTCGTCTATTACGGTCTGGTATTGAACATATCCAACATTGGCGGCGATCTTTACCTAAATTCGGTAAGTTTGAATTACGACACAAAATAATCTACATAAAAGTATTGTAAGTAGTTATCGTTTAAGTTTCGTGTTATGTACTTTCGTTTGTAGGTTTAAGCATAATGTAAATTTAATACAAGTAAATATTTCTCAATTAAAGAGTTATTTTTTGATTAAACTGCTTTCTCACTTAATACGCTAAAAGATTTTGGAATATAATATATTACAAAATCACAGAACTTACTTCAATGAACGTTAAAAAACTTAATAGATATGTGACAAAATTATTCATTTATATAGGTATATCTTAGAGGCTATGAAACAAATTATAATAAATAAACCATTTAGTAGCGCTTCGCACTGCTGTGCGTATGATTACAGATCGAATCCTATACGACGAAAACTAGTGACATCAAATGTATTGTCATAAGGGATTTGAAAATTTGTGTAATTGATAGTTGAAAGGAATGCAAACAAAATATACGTGGTATGATGGACCAAAGCTTTCGGAAAACTAATTTTTAATTGAATTAGTTATCGTTAAAGTTTTTAATATTTTACCGTTATCACGAAAATCGAAGAAATTTATAGTGTATATAAAGTATTATACTATCTTTCAGATAAATTTGGTATGACATATCCTTTCGTGCTGGAAGTGTCTGTCATCCTTCCTCGAAAAGATCAAATTTCCAGCAAGGAAGTACGACAAACATTTCTGGAACAAAAAAATTTGTCAACAAAATTTTTCTGAGACTATAAATTTCATCAGTTTCCATAATAGCATTTAAGTATTAATAAAAAAATTAAAACGATAACTAATTTTAATTTCAGTATTGTCGATGTACTTATGAACATTACTAATTTTAAGTATGGCGAACTTTTGTTCATATTTAGACGTATGTTAATATTCATATGATCGCTTATAATGTCCAGCTAAACAGATAACTAATTTAATAAAAAATACTTTCATACCATGTCATACCACGCTCATTTTGTTTCCTCGTTAACTATAAATTATTACAAAACTTTTTTGAGTTCCTGTGTCCTTCTACACAACTATCTATGGATTTTAATTAATTGGTTGATGATTCTGAAATATTATTTTTCACTCCTAAATTCACATTAAACACTAACGAGTATTCCTAATGACTTAACTGATTAAACTAAGATGTACCGCTGCTTACAGCACCTCATTAGAAGATTATGCTACAATAGGGAATCCAATACTAACGAAAAATGATATTAATTCTAATACTCCATTCTCATCACCAAATTACTTATTAAAATGTTAACAGATATATATTTATATTTCAGGTATTGTCAGGTTTAGTAGAATTACCAGCAATTGCTGTAAGCATACTCTTTCTTCGTGGAGGACGTAGATGGCCACTATGTTTGACACTTTGTTTTGCTGGCACAGCTTGCTTTTTAACTGTACTAGTGCCATCCGTTTCCAAGGCGTTAGGACCAAATACCAATATTGACTGGTTGACTACAGCACTCGCCCACGTAGGAAAATTTAGTGTCAGTTCTAGTAACGCCGTTGCACCCGTATTTACAGCTGAACTATTTCCTACCGTGATCAGAAACTTGGGTGTTGGAGCAAGTAATGTATCAGCGGGAATTGCTCTCATGCTTGTACCATATTTATGGAATTTGGTGAGTAACATACCTATTTGAATTCTGTCTCATTTAAAGCTTCAAACTTGTAATATTTAAATTATTACTTTAGTCTATCATGGACGTTCGAGTACCAATGGGGGTTCTTGGAATTTTTGGTTTAATCGGTGGATTATCCGTCTTATTCCTTCCCGAAACGGCTAACAAACCTCTTGCTGAAACACTTGAAGAAACGTCTTCTCCTCCTTCATCGCCACATAAAGAGAAGAAACAAGAAGAAACATTTACTCTTCCTAATTCAACAAATAAAATAAATCAGACAGTTCTCACAACCACTTAAAAACAAGGCTGACTATATTTTTTTATATAAAAAATAAAAAATTTAAAAAAAATAGAGTTTTATTGTTGTTTATTATTCTACACGATCAATGACATACTTTTACTCCCACAGTAAAATGACAATGTGATGTGAAAAGATAATGGTGTTTAAAATAATGGTAATAGTAATATTAAATGTTGCACATTGCGTATCTCTATAAATAAGCCTACTAGTATTATTTCATAGTAAAAAATTATAAACTCACTTGTAATATATCGTAATCTTTATATTAATCAAAATCAGTTCGCATAGCGTAATTTTTGCCAATAATTTGGTGTACAAACGATCTTATTATTAACTTTCAAATCTATAATTTTAGAATTACTGAATTTGATACTTTTTAAACACTGTAAAAATAACGAATTGAGTATTATTTTTAAGTCTAAACGTACTCTAGTTTAATTATTTGGTAGGCATAGTTTTAGCGGGTAGACTAAATGGAAAATTAAAATATGAAAAATTTAGATATGTTTTTAACAAAATAATTGGATTTACCTTTTTTCTGCTACTCATAAATAATTTACAATTAAATATTATAGGTATTGTTTTATATGCTGTAAAACCTTGAAACGGTTGGATTATTCAATTCAAAATTCCAATAGAATAGGTATTCGAAAAATTATTGAATAATGCCAATTTTTTGGATAGCTTTAATTTTTCAAATAATTCAAAACTTGATCAAATATTTGGTATTTTTTTTTTATTTATTTATTTCTTTTTTTGTCTATTTTGCCTTTTTTTTAAAAAAGAAATATTCGCTTCTTTCAGACTATGAATATTTGATTCGATTTCCGATATCCGAATCAAAGACTTCTATTCGAGCCGATGTTGATTCGCATGAGCCTATAATTTTTATGTAAATTCCGAAACTATGCAGTAAACAAAACATTGTTTCAAGAAAAGTATGTATATACATAATTATATGAGTTAAGTATGAAGGCTGGACTTCAAAAACAGGCTAAGAGATAGACCCGTAAGTGCCATTGCCAACAATCTAGACAGCATGCTAAAATTTAATTTTTTTGGCACTTAGCCTGTTTTTGAAGTCCAGCCTTTATATGTGTAACACATAAATATTTGGACCTACCCAAATAGCCTAGTTTTTGTACAGAATGAATATATTTAACTTTTAGTTAGGAAACCTTCGCGTTTTCCCTCATGCATCCTTACCTGAAACGTGTAAAATATTAATAGCGTTTAAGGTCCGGTTTGGATCCATGCCAGTTTGACTAGTAGGGATAATGTGAACAAACTCATTTGTTTCTTATATATTTTCCCGAATTGAGAACGAAATGTGGTCGGCACTATAGTGTGGGGCGACCCTTAGCCGCCGAGAGACATTGTTTAGCCAAATCAGGATTTTTATTCACGTTCTAAGTAAGGATATGTGAATTTGATAACTTCTAAGTAAGATAGCTAATTTTCTTGAAAAGTTACCAGTTAAAATCTCGATCAATATTTACTGATAGAAATATTTTTATATGTAAAAAAACACATAGATTCAGTTTCGCCATTTACATAAATTAACCAAACATAAATATTACTTTTTATGCCGACTAAATTTTAATGATCTTATGCTCTCGAAATTTTTTAATTTTAAGTATTGCTTATACGTCAATTCACGGCAGTTTAAAAGGGGTCAAAACAGTAAAGAGCAATACTGTTTATAATCTATCTCTCTTAATTTACAGGTCAAAATAACATAGACAAAAGAAAATGTATTCTATCTATGGTGGCGTTGCATCTAATGCCGTTGGTTTACGGACAAGCAATAAGTATATTTTTCACGTGATTTTTCTCATAATTTAATGATTGAGTTTCAAATATAAAAATCTAAATTTAATAGATTTGGGTGTTATTTTATGACATTCATTATTCATAAAAATTTACTGTAAATGAAATGATTAGGTTGGGCACTAAATAAAATCCATCTGTTGAACGATTGTAATGGTTTAGAATTTAGATATTTAAATATTTATGTAAGAAAAAATGTGTAATTTTTAAAGAAATTGTATAAAGTTTTTTATTTAAAAATTATTTTTGTCTAATTTACTGTTATAAACTTTCTTCTTACTTTTTTATAATAAATTTAGGTAGTCTCTAATTTATTATTTTTTATTATATATTTTAAAAAAATTATAATAAATATTACAACTGTAATTATATGTAATTTTAAAATATTAAATATTAAAATAGTCTCGGCATTTATTTTCATACTGAGTTATTAAATAGTACTTACAAATGCCAAGTATAAGTGTGGTTATTATTAATAGTACTTATTGTTAGTAAATTAACCACTTAACGCATAACCTTTCTGTTTTTATGTCAATAGCATTATTTTATTTACTAAAGCATTAATTAAGCTGCTTAATCACTAGATCGAGTCAACTAAAATTATGTGATTTTCAATAAAAAAAAGTAAAAATGATCGCATATTCATTAAGTCAATAAATTGTATCGGTTCTACTTCATATACAGTAGAAATTTGATTAACCGTTACTTGTTTTTATCCGTCAGTCTTTGGTATTTGTCAACGCCTAGTAAAAAAAAATACAATCTCTTGCATTAAGTATACAAATCTAGTCTCCAAACACGTACATAATCCGATAGAAAAATAATACGTGATTAAATAAAATTATTTTATATTAATAATGGCATGTAAAGGTTTTACCCTTTTGTAACGTAAAGTTTTTTCTAATTGTAACCTAAAGTTTATATAAATAATTTTGTAAAAGAGTTTATATAAATAATTTTGTAAAAAAAAATATATTAAATGTGTAATTACCAACTTGCAAACATTTTCATTTTCATCCCAAAACTAATAATAAAATCAATTTATTGAAAAATTTCTGTTATCCATCTAATTCGATAACTATCACAATTGCAGTTCCGATGGTAACGGTTAATTGAGGTTCTACTGTACTTTGAAAACCACGTCATATCGAACCGATTTCCCGACTTAATGGACATTCGGTATTTAAATATTTGTCTTACTCACAAACGTAATAGGTAAAATGAAGATATAATCATTTTGTATCCTAAGAAATTAAAAACTAATAATTATATTAATACTAAAGCAAAGCGAAAAGAGGAAATAACTGTCTCATTGTAAGTAAGGATCCACCTTTTACATAATAAAATCTAAATTTCAAAGGCTTATTTTTGACGGGGGTATCCTTAGAAGTTATTTTTACGTTAAGGGGTTAATTTGAGATGCCAAAGTACATATACTATAAAACTAACAAAAAAATTAAATTAATTAATAATTGGAAAACGGTTTAAAAAAACATAAATAAATAAAAAATATGTATATTTGACTATTTCTTACTTATAATTGTGTAGCATACCTAAGTATTGTAAAATATAATTTCTATTTCTGTAAAATCAAATAGTTATCCTATCTCTCCTTTAATTCCTAGCAAATTAAATAAAAATCAGTTTTTCTTTTTAAATAAGAATTAATAACATTATACTTACTGTGCAATCTTACTTGATTATTTTCTGAAGGCTTGACAAATATTTATTTGAATTTTTCCAAACATTAAATGACACTACTTCCCAACAAACAAATTTTCTTCCTATATGCTTATGAATATCGTTCTGTTCATTGCGATGACTAAATATTAAAAGACAAAGAAGGTTCATGTCAGAGAGAAAAATCTAATTGTAGTATTTTACATGTTAGATATAGATTTGTAAGCTTTTTCTACAAATGTCTTAAGACATATTTAAAATAAAAAAATATAAAATCTGTTGCCATTTTTTCTTGATATTTTACCTTGTAGGAGATAATTCAAAATCATTTAAAGTATAATTTATCCTTCCTAACTAATTTTTTCTCATTTTTAAATCCCGTTAATTTGTTCTCAGATCTACAGAAATGTTCATATAACAAATTAACAAAGATAACAAATTTGTTAAAAAAAAAAAAAAAAAAAAAAAAAAAAAAACATGTTTTGCTGTATATGGCAGTCTTTCCATAATTTTACTTTCTTCCAATAATTCCAATAAACTATCGATTCACTTCTGAATTGTATGGAAGTAGTGCAATTAAAATTAATTAATGTTTCATGCATTTAAATTCCTCTAAGTCAAATTTTTATAATGTGTCAAAACTTTCATACCACATTACAAATCTTTAAGTTTTGAAATAAATTCTCATTAATTTATTTAAGTAAATAAAATAATTTAACACATAATTCAATTGTAATATATTTTAAAAATAAATAAATTTCTGAAATAAAGAACATATTTTATTAAATATTTTATGTTTAATTTTTCTGTCCCAATCATGTCCCTGTCACTCGCCATTTAGTCTATTATAAAAAAATGGACTGTTTTCTGACGTCGCTGTAACTAATATACCAGATGGCGTTGATTTACTAGGGGATAAAATTAGAGTTGAGACATGAGGTTTAATAGTTCGCTATTTTTCATCTAAAATAAATTGGAAATAAATTAAATATTTAAAAAAATACTTTAATTCAACCTAGAAAGATTAATTAAATTAAAAAAATTTAATTCTTCGTTAACACATAACTTGGTGACGATGCTTTTGTGCTCAATCATATGGTAACTAATTTTGACATCTGATGAAAAATGCTCACATGTCCCAACTCTATTTAGTATACCCCCTATACTATTAGCGCCACGTAGCAAACGTAGCAAACTGTGACATGAAAAGGTCCGTCCTAAAAGACAAGTGGCAGGGACATGGTCCCAATACTGTATTTGAAAAAATGTGACAAGTTAAACAGCACCAATATAAAACAGTGTACTTCTACGACTGAGAATAACCGTCATATAGAATTGGATTATTCTTGTACGATTTAGAAATTAATGGAAAGTGTTTACAGGCGAAAAGATACCAATCAATTATACCCGAAATAAAAATCAATTAAAAAAGTTTTCCTTTAATAAATTAAATCAGTACCCGGCGCCCCCACCAATAATATTCTCCCAAAATAATATTTTCATCCGTTAAATGTATTTGAAATTATTAAGCAATAAGAAAATCTAGCACACACAACAGTCATGTCACCAAATGTTAATCAAGATTATCCAAAACATTTTCGACACCTCTAGCTTCTGGAAATTGTCTCTGTAGTTCGATATACGGAAACCATTAAAAAACGAAAATAGCTTCAGTGAAATTTTAACACACCTCCTAGCTGCCGAAAGGCTCGGGAACTCATACCTATACTTTTATGAAAACAAGTGGTATATTATTATATATTGATAGTTCATCTGTTTTTACTCATAAATTGTAACTTGAGGTATAAACCCCTAACACTGAACGTGTAATTTGAGATGAACATCGTAAATTATACACATACGGTCACTGAAATCTATCTACTATATTTTTCGACTAATCAAACCAAATTCAAATTTTACGTTAATTTGGAGAAACAATTTCACTCCTTAAAATAGCAACGATGGAAGATCAAGAAAAATATCTTGTCGTTATTTTTTTGTACTATGCACAGACCAAATTTCATCAGAACCGTAAATTATTACCTGGGTGATTTTCTTTTTCATTGACAGTGCAATACTAAAGTAATTATTACCTTAATTATAAATTTTATTAAATACGACACAAAACGATATTATATTTCTTTCAGGTGTGGTTTTGGATTCATCTTCATGACATCTTAACCTTTAGTTATATAGTATCAAAATTCTTCAAAGACTTATTTTGAAAGTTTCCAAAAAACCTTTAATAATAATTAACACTAGAATAAAATAATATGAGGCAACTTTAGTACAATATTTTTGAATTTGAAGTTTTTGTAGGCAAAATACAAATCTTACATGTTGAAACAATAGTATTCATAGATGTAAGTAATTGAGGAGTTTAATTTAAAAAATGAATCTAACTGTAAGTTTCAGAACCAATCAACCGACATTCCAATATTTAACTTATAGTCTGTTCACATTATTCAAGTCCAGTAATCTAGTGAGCTACTTCAGTCCAGTGCTGGACTGGATTATATCGTTTACGTTATTCCAGTCATTCAATGGTCTATTCCAGTCATTCAATTACATTACAAAAAAAAACAATGCTTGTTCACTGTCCAACGTTTAATCTAGTACTGGATTGGCCGTCTACACTATTCCAGAAGCGCTGGAATGGGCTAACTAGAATGAAAAGTAGACCGTCATAGCCTGTTCACATTATTCCAGTAGCGTTCCAGTCCAGCGATCGAAATCAGCGCTGAAATGTCACTGGAATTAATGTAAACCTGCACTGGAATGAACTCATTCCAGTAAGCAATCCAGTCCAGTGATCACTGGACTGGAATGCTACTGGAATAATGCGAACAGGCTATTACCTACATAATATTAGTATTTGCGTAATTTCGTTAAGTCACTTTTTCAGTTTTACTTCCGAGACTATTAAAGTAGCGAAAGCATTGTGATCACTTATGACATATGAAAATTTTTTTCTTTGCAAAATAAAAATTTTTACGTACATTTACGTTTTAGGACTTCCTAAACAATTTTGGATTCATATCTGTCTGTCGGTTGTAAGTTAGTGTAGGAGTCCCGGTAACAGGATTTTCTCACAGGTTGTAGGTTTTCTACGCCAACGTGATGTTATGCCTTTACTAATTTTCCCCAAGGTCGAACAGGTTCTTTGGTTTCGTGTTACAAAATACTGCACCACGTGTATTGGTGAATCGTAAATTAATAAAATATAATTAATTTATTAAATACTTAATTGAATTAACGAAAATAACAACGATATTACAAAATTGAGTTATAACAATGACGAAATATTATAAAAATAACTGTAGAGCGTTTTTAAGGGAAAGCGGACCCGTAACATAATGTTGTTGTTGTTATAAGAAAAGACGAAATTAGAATGAATGCAAAATTTACAAAGTTCGTTATAAAATTTCTTATTTTTTCCATAAGTATAGAATATTCCATAACGTTCGATTAGACTTCAAATATTCTTAAGCCGGTTCTACACGAAGCTACGAACGTTCCTTCCAACGTTCGATCGAATGTTTGAGGCAATTAAGTTCGATAGTTGGTGCAACGAATGTATCTGCTACACGGTGAATCGAATGTTTGATCCAATACGAATGATGATGTGTTTATTCAGTGGACAAGGCTGTTATCTGTCTGATGTTATCTCTAATGTTATACACTGATGTTGTCTCTCTTCACATGAACGAGTCGTGCAGCTGCTGAGTCGAACCAAAAAACGCAGCCAACATTGACCTTCAAACGTTCGAAGCATCCCTTTGACTCGGTGCAAGAATACCGACATCGAGCGGGACATGGCCAAATGCGAATATTTGACGCTCGACATTGGACACTCGTAGGTTCGAACAACGGCTACACGATGCGATGAACCATCGAACGTCCAATGTTGGAAGGTGTTCGTAGCATCGTGTAGAACCCGCTTTATATGAAAAAGTGAGATACATAATACACTTGAGTATATATCATTTCTTCTTGGAAACCACCCCTAACTCGTTCTCCTCTGGCCAACCACATTTGTCGTCAGGGTACTCTACGTCATCGTGTTCTGTCTCTTATTATTTAAGAGATGACACTATAATTTCATATATGTACTATGATTTTTATGCAATTGACTTGACATATGTGTTTAAACTATTGTCGACTTTTTTAGCATATGTGAATTGACTATTTCTTTGAGTTGATTTCCAAGATTTTCTTTGCTAAGGAAACTTATTGTTTATTTGAAATTACCCAGCGCCTGTTCCATGCGGCGTTACACGGTCCGTCTGTTTGTTGGTCTGTTTGTCCGTCTGTGTAGCACCAGATCCCACCAAATGGTATAACTTTGGAACTATTCGGTCTATCTTAATAAAATTTTCTAAAATTATACATGTTGGTTCCTAGATGATTTCTATTCCTCTACGAATTTCATCGCAGTCGGAATACTGGTAACCAGTGCTACCGTGAAATCCTATTACATACAGTTATTTTATTTACTATTCGTCCCAAATTTTGAAAGTATTTGGGAGTTGAGTCATATATGGCCCTTATAAATCTCATTGCACAATTAGTGTAGTTATAGTTATTGTGCAATATGTTAACGTAAAATATGTTAAGGTTCCATACATTTTTATATAAAATTAAAGAGTTAGGTTTCACAAGGGCTTTTAATTTTATTAAAACTACATTTAGATATTAACTAATTACTAATTAGATAAATAAATACTAACAAAAAAAAACTAAAAAAATTGAATAAATAGTGAAAGATATATCACTCAAGCTACAGCTGAACTCTTTTATATGCGGTCATTTTTGTGCGACTTTTTTTATGCGGTTTTCAAAAAAATGGCCATTAAAATGCATAATATAAATCAAAATCAAGAGACCATAAGATACTTAAGCATTTACTATAATAACTTTCTTTGATAAAAATACTTTTTAACGGCTTTTAAGCATTTAATCAATACATTGCATAAGAACATAAGTTATTGCATCATTTAATTTTGTTACAGATGTATTTTCAAAATTTTCATAATATTATAAATTTGAAATAAAATGTTTCTACGTGTAAATTAGTGCTTTATCTTGCTTATAGAAGCAACTTCTAAGGAAATTTCTAAGTTTTGAGCGTTTTTAGTTACGTTTTTTCAATGAAACTTTTTTTATGTGGTCCCGACCAACCGCATAAAAAAAGTTTTTTGTATAATCTGAATCAAACTATAATTTTTATAGCTATTTATGATATTTTTGAATATAGTCTTTTTATGCGATTTTCTTTATGCGCCCCTTATCCACCGCACAAAAAAAGGATCAACTGTATGTTGTTTTTCCGTCAAATGTTCCGTTTTTATGACAAATACGCCCCTGTGCTAACTCCAAGATTTTTTCAAAATATTTATTTTAATTTTTACTGCTCCTTCTTATTTAACGCTCCTTAATACTTTCTTATTTACATCAATGATTTTCAAGTTAATTGTGTCAATCAGGGCCTATTTTCTAAATAGACTAAGTAGGCTGGAGCCTATGGCCGCAGATTTTTGAGGCCGGCAAATTTTGGTAATTTTTTTTTTTTAAATTCGTAAACAGCTAAATTTATTTAAAATATTACAGATCTGCTTAAAAACATATCTAGAATTCTAAGATACAATAAACTGCGATCGTCGTTGAAAGTTTTTCAGTTGTTTGCGTTCAGTGTCAACAGTCGACGTTCAGTTTTGGTTTATTATAATAGTGTCTTGAAAAATCATTATCAGTGTTAACCTAACGCTGGCAATTGTCGATTATTCGACAAAGTAGTACTGTCCACCGGCTGTCTGTCGATTAATCGACAAAAATCGACATAGCACTGTTCCGAACACTTTTGCAGCACATTAGGGGCTGTCCATTAATCACGTGAGGCTTGAAAGGGGGGGGGTCCATAAAAAATCACGAAATATCACAAGGGGCAGGGGGGGGGTAAAGTAATATATCACGTGTATTTATTTTTTCGGCAAGTGCGCGATACTCAACCGAAAAGCGGCGTTACATGTATTTATTTTTTCGTCAAACGCGTACAAAATCGAAAACGGCTTGGAGAGAGTGCGCGAAAATGATGACGCCGAGTGGCTTGATGAAACCGATGTTGATCTTCAACAAAGCACTGTGCCAACAACTGATTTGCAAGATGCTTATCCAGTTATTGGTGTTGAAGAAAGTCTTGCTAATCCGTGGTCCGAAAATACTGTACATTAAGTAATGTTCATGTATTAGTACAAAAAAGTTTTTCGCATTTCTATTATTTTCATGTCAATCAAAAAAAAAAAAAAAAAAAAAAAAAATTGCAACCTTTCTGTCTACCTCTGAACGTTATTATAGTAGTGTTTAATTTTCTATAATAAAATTAGATGATACTTATACCAGTATTTTATAAATATTAAAAAAAAATTAGATTCTTTGCAGGTACGAAAAAATACACGTGATATAGGGGGGAGGGGGGGTTAGCCTTAAACCTCACCATGTATCACCAAGGGGGGGGGGGTTAAAAAATGCAAAAAAAAACATCACGTGATTAATGGACGGCCCCTTACCTGTGAAAAAAAAAACGTAATAAAACTGATACTATTAGAAAGATGAGATTCTCAGAATCAGTTTTCATATATGAAACACTAGAAGATAATAATTGCAATAAAACAAGGGTATTAAAAAAATTGATAATAATTACTTAAAACCCGTAGTTATTTTTAACCAGTAAATTCATTATCTAATAATTTTGTTTTATTGTACTAAAAGTTGTTATTACAAATTGGTAAATTATCAAACATTTAAGCACAGTATGTGACTGTACTACTATAGTACTATAGTGTATTCGACTTCTTTCCTTATCTAGCTGATCAGGGGGGTGTAGGGGGCGCCAGGCTTCATGCAGTCTAGGGGCAACAAGAAGCTAAAATCGGCCCTGGCGTCAATAACAATTTGTAATAAGAATCATAACAAGATTTGGCGACTTTCTGAAAGAACAAATGCATTTAGGGGACCCGGTGGTCTAGCGCCCATAAATTTAAGACATTTTTAGGGTTTTGTTAAAGGTGAAATTAATGAAAAAACAATAATTAAACCCACTCAATACTTATAGAAAAAAGATATTATAAAAAGAAAAAAATTATAACTATAAAAACATGTCGCCGAAGATGACACCCTTAAAAAATGGACCTAGGTGACGTACACCATTTCACCTTTGTCACTTATCCAGAAAAACAAAAGAAGAAAGATTATTAATCTATATGAGTGGCGCTATCGCCGAAATTAGAAAAAAGGAAAAAAACAATTTTTGACAAAATGCCGTGCTATTGAAATTTGATTACCAAAAATACGACTTTTTTTCATTAGTTTTTTTACGAAAAAAGAAAAAGTGATTAAGATAAGAAAATTTTTCTAGTTTCGGCTATAGCCACTGGTATATTGAATAACATATTCAAAATTGAGCTTAATCGATGAATAGTTTTTTGTTTTTTAGTGTACGCTGTGCAGAAAAGAGTACTTTGGAGATAAAACAGTTTGAAGTTTTACACACGTACCTATACAAGTATTATCAAATTTAAAAATTTGATATAACCATGTGCTTACAATTAATTTGCGATGCCAGTACCATACAGAATAGATTTAAAAATATGACCCATTAAAATTTTATTAAAAGATTCGAGCAACTGCATTGCTACGAATAATGGAGTCATACGTGAGGCGAGACAACCTCTCGCCTAAAAGAGCTGTAAAACCTCAAATACTGTCAATATCATTATCAAAATTTGACAGCATATTCTGCAAAGACTCTACTTTCGAAATATTATTGAAAAAAATCAATTTTTTAAGTAATTCTAGGCCACCAGCACCGGGTGCCCTTTAGTCGATTCACGATATCACCTAGTAAATCCAAGACATCGACACGAATTTGAATATTATTGCACGTGAATGGGTTACTTACTTTTGTACAGTGATTTTTCAAACACTGCGCGCATGCTCAAACGCACCCCACAGACGGAACGCTGGACATAACTAAATACAAATGACGTTAGACTAAGGAATAGCATTAAAATATTTTATATTACTTTAAAAAACTCACGAGTAGTCGAATAGGGACGCCGCAAAAAGTTGGTTTTCACAAATTAATTTCAGAATATAATCTTGGACCAGGACCGGTCCGACCATATAAGCCGACTAAGCGACCGTCTAGAACGGCAGAAAGCGAGAGGCAACAAAAAGTAAGAGAGACGTAAAAATTATAAATTTTATAAGCACTGGATGTATTTTATTTTGTTCACTAAATTATCTTTCGTAATGACTTTAATATTTATGTATTTTTATGTCAAAAAGATTGATCGGATACATTGTATCTAGAAAAATATATTAAAAAAGAGGTCAGCCAGCCTTTTTAAATAAAATTTTGTGATTTTTTATTAAAGTATTTTTTAATTCAAAAAAAGTATCAATATTTATCTGCATTACATGGTGGGACAAGTGGTCGGAAAACGACATTTCATATTACACGATCTAATATTATTCCAATTAATGACGGAAATGATTCCAGGCTACAAGGAATCTATTCAAACATTGTAAGAAAAATTTACTACTATAATAGTAGGAATTAGGTTTGCTATTTTCCTAGTAGTAAAATTACATACGCGATGTAATGTGCATCTTTGTGATGTATACTAGAAAATATTACGTCTTAAATACGTAAACTGTACATATTTGTTGCGTACAATACGAATTAAATATGTAATCATTACACATTTAAGATGTATGTTACAATACACAACAGGTATGTAAACTTTACATACATAATGTGTACACTTTACATCTCCTATATGTATTAAAATATAATAAATTATATTTATTATAATATAAATTTTAATATACTAGTACAAAATATTTTAATACTAAATACGATAAATACTTTCTAATAGGTACCTACCTGTTTAATACTTTATTCTTAGTTATTTCTAAGTCTCATCAATCCTGAAAATATATTATGGAAGAAGAAACTATTTAATAAAAATGAGCAATAGACATAGATAAAACATCATGACTAAAATTCAATAATGTAAATTCATTAACGTACTTCAACGTAATCCCTAAACTATACTCACTTTTTGTAAATAGCCATTATAAAGGAATTAAAATAACACGATTTTGTAAAAATAATTTTATTTATAAAATAAAGTATGCATTCGTATAACATATATCACAGAATGAGTACGCAAACCAAAGTTAAAAAAAATTAGAAGCTAAACATTATTTTGTTGAATTTTAGAACTAAATATTTATGTTTTATAGTCCACAATAAGTTTTAACAAACACTGCCATCACTAGGTAAATTTTGTCTTAAATCACACTGAAACTGAATTATTTATCTTTCACGAAAACGTCCGTTGCTTGATTTTATAGTTTTTAAATAAATACAATATTGAATTTCTAATAAGGATAATTTCTAGATATTTCTCTTTATAATACTGAATTTCTAAACTCATCAAAACTATTAAAATTTACAAAAAAATTGTAATTGTTTAAAAGAGTTTATAGCATTATGAAGCTACATTGTATAAAATTAACTTTGAATACATAATAAAATAAACTTCAAACATGTACAAGCCAACTCAACTGACGCCGTCAATTACGCAGAATCAATCACGTGACACCAATAAATTACATCCAAAAGATGTAATATTACACAATTATAGTAGTAAACTGCAAACATATGAACAAGCGAAATCAACTGACGCCGTCAATTGCGCAGAATCAGCCACGTGGTACCGATAAATTACATCCAAAAGATGTAATATCACATAATTATAGTAGTAAAATCACAGATATATCTAAGAATACATCTCCAGTTGTGTAAAATAACCGTAATTACATATCAGTTACGTGAAATTACATCTCAGATATGTAAAAATGACGAAAAAATATTTTTGTCGTAAATTTACTACTAACTAGTAAATTTTACTATTATAGTAATAATAATATTGCGACTATGGTAATAGTAATTTTACACTCATTTTTACAGTGAAGTTAAATAGTTGCTTTTAAATATTTCTCTAATGCTTAAAAAAGTGTCGATGTTTATCTAAATTACATGGTCGACCAGGTTGTCGGGAAACGATATTTCATATTACACTACCTAATATTATTCCAGATAATGGCGAAAATGACTCCGGGCTACAAGAATTCTATTTACAATTAAATAATTGTTTTTAAACATTTCTCTAATACTCGAAAAAGTGTCGATGTTTGTCTGCATTACATAGTCGGCCAAGTGATTCGAAAACGACATTTCATGTTACACGATCTAATGTTATTCCAGTTAATGCTGGAAATGATTCCAGCCTACAACAATGGCGCAGTCCATGCCGCAGGAAAGACTGGTAGGCTTGGCAAAAATATCGATTGAACAAGAATTAACGGAAACCGTCGTCTTTAATGAACTAGTTTTTATATCTTCTAAACTAAAGACTAGGAAAAGTAAAATGTAATCTTCAGTTTTTTGTTTTCTGTTTTGTTATGCGTTCTTTGTTTATACTCTATTTTTTTTGTTTTTTATCTTTTTTTTTAAATTTATTATTAAAAAATAATTTATTGTAAATAAATAAGCATTAAGTACTGATTTAAATGTGTTAATATATTCTACTTTGTGAATTTTACACATTAAAAGTTGAAGGTTCGTTATATGAGTTTTAACAGTTCTTAAATCTAAATAAGTGTTTATCAAATTCGAAGGCGCCAAAAGATATTTCGCTTAGATCTCCAAATAAGCTTACACCAGCCCTGTCTTGGACGTAGGTGACGTCTGAGTATTTAAATAATCCATTAGCAAATATTTACTTAACAATTTTGACTTGGGTTCCTTTTCTATTCGTGCATTGAAATTACATTTCTTAATTTGAATTTAATTTCTAGAAATATCTAAATATCTAGAAAAAATTAAAAACAACTTTTAGTTTTTCAATTTCAAACATTATTGAGTGCTTGTGAAACACTACTATGTATGACAAACATTTGTTTGCATTTAAACACACGCAGTATTCATATGTTCACTTATCGTTCAGCTAAACTAAAACTTTAAGCACTCGACCTCCTTGGTTAGCACGACCAAGACCAAAAAAAATTTTTTCATACGTAGTAGTGTTTCACAAGCACTCGATAATATTTAAAATTGAAAAATTGTAACTGTTTCTCGCATTAGAGAGAGTATCAATACACATAGGTGGTTGAATGGTTATCGGAGTGGCAAGACACCTGGCTAATTACCGGGAGATCCTGGGTTGGATTCGCAGACCATCCAGTTTAATAATTTTTTCAATTACTTTGTGATTTTTAATTTAACTTTTAGTTTGTTTTAAATATACTTATATTATTGTTACAGACATTAAATAAAGCAATGTACTACTAACAATATTCTGTTGTTAACGTATTCAAAACGTTGCGTACCTATATTAAGCCAATGATTTTGTTGTAGTTATTGTGCCCACAAAATTATAAAATTTTTTTTAATTTCCATGTAGTAGTATCATCGTTATTTGTTATCGAATCACAATTCCTATCAGAAGTGTAGAGAAAGGTATTCTTAATATATTACTAATGCATAGTGATGTCGGATGATTTAACCGATTTATAGGTTTAGTTCACTAATTTTTCTTACATTTAGTCTTTTTTAGTCGACTATTTTACCATCGACTAAATAACTTAAATGACTAAAAACGACTAATTTAACAGTTTTTCTGTATTATTTTTAATTAAGGTCGACCACTGGTTGCTGTTTTTTTAAAATAAGGCCTTAAAAAATAAAAAATACTTGATAATCATATAAGTAGAAACAAAAGGTTCGTCTATTCTGGATTTACGATTTTTAAAATGAATAATTTTTATCAAGTAGTTAATGTTTTATTACACTTAATCCACTAATAAATGACAATTTGTGTTGAAAATGGATCAGCCATTCTATGTATAATTTGTGTGTTTTAGTCAGTGCGGGAAATGAGCAATTATTTTATAAGTTTTTAACAATAACAATTGAATTTACCAAATTTGATAACATTGTATAGCTCTAAAGAAGTTAGAAATTGTTTAAAACGTTTATCGTTTAAAATTAAAAAAAAAAAAGTACAGCATTAGGGATAAAATTTGTAGAGAAATCCTAAGGTCGTCCAGGCCGTCAACAAACTAGTTTTCTTGTGCTCATTATATTATTATCAACACACTGGCTGTAGGTTATAGTCATAAAAAGTGCTTCTAAAATTACGCTATTTCAAAATCTAAATTTTTTTTTATTGTTTGTATTTAAACGATACTTTTTGTAATCAGAAATTTTGGTCGTAAATACCTCATAAGCGATGCGTCGTAGCGAAAAAAGGACGAAATTTTTGAAGGCCTAATTGAAGCAAGTTATGGTTATTCCAAACCTATTGCGACTGTTAAAACCTACTTTTCGATTTTTCGTTATTGAAAATTATCGATATCGAATTAGTTATCATAAATTAGTTATAACTGGTTAATTTAGACTCCATTAGTCTGATTGAGTCGCTCAGCTGTAACACATTTTTAAAAAAATTACTCTTCGTTACTTTTCGTAAACGTAAACTTTTGATCATAAATATCTCGTAAACGGTGCGTCGTAGCGAAAAAATAACGAAATTTTTGAAGGCTTAAGCGAAGCAAGTTATGGGCATTCCAAACGTATTGCGACTGTTAAAACTTACTTTTCGTTATCGAAAATTACCGATATCGAATTACTTCTCAAAAATTGTGTAATGTAATCTAAATTATGCCCACTATACCCACTACTGTACCCACTTTCTAACTGCACAATAACATATTGTAAACATATTGTTGAACACCCCTGTATAGATTAATCTAAAATGAATAGTTGGAAGTAAAATAATGAAGTTTTTGATTAAATCGCTAAATCAGCGAAAACACTGAAAATATGAAATCGAACGATTAATGAAGGAGGTAAGGGGAGTACCCAGACGACGCTTAGCTTGAGGCCCAAAAACGGGTCGATATGAACTGATTCCGTAATGTACTTTTAGAGTGTAAAGTTGTTAAAGATTTGCTTTTGCGTTGAGCTTTGTGTATCTCTCAGAGAGAGGTAATATGCACTTCCTTCCTTAATATTTAATTGAAATATGCAACCCGATTCGGTATATTTTACTAAAATTCGAATTAATAGTTGTTTAAGATATTTTTGGGTATTTTCATATAACTTACGGTAGTCCTCCAACCACACCCAATCGGCTTTCATATGTAACGTTATTAGATTATAAGTATTTTATACTATTTTTATCTTTCATTGTTGAAACATAGGTTTTTAATTATAACTTTATTTGACCCAAATTGGTATCTGTAATTTAATAATTTTATTTTAAAATATAAAACTTTTATTGCTAATCGCTAGTTATTGAGTTATTCAATTTCCTGTAACTTCATCTGAGTAACCTTTGAGTCGTTAACCGCGTCCCAAAATCTACATATTTTAATCTAAAATATTTCAACTTAAACTCAGCCATAGCTACCACCCTTCCTGTCAAACCCCCTAATATTACAATATGGTGGTGTCGGTGGAATATATCAATCAACCACTGGAACCACCCTTTCTATACCTCCAAACATTACAAATATGGTGGCACCAGTGGTATCATAAAGTGAACCACCAAGCCGCCTACACCCTTGAATATTACAACTGATTATAACTGATTAATTTAAGCTCTGTTAGGCCTTAAATTAACAAAATAAAGAATTTATTTGCCAACCCTACCTTAATTTACTCTTTAACCTAACTACTTCACTATCGAAATATTTATAGGTATCTTAAGCAAAATTAATCGTAATTATGTAATTAAATTATATATTTTGTAATTCAGAAACAATTATAAATTACGATCACAAAATGTAATTAAATCGATAATCTCAGATAACATTTTATAAATGTAATTTGTAATCATGATTACCAATTATAGATACTTGTTAAAAATTATTTAAATATGTTCTTTTACAATTTTGTTTTGATTTAAATGTAAATTAATAATATATTATAATGTTGGAATAGCTTTGTTTAAACGTTTTCCTTAGCTTTATAATATACTACAATCAGGTAATTCATTTATATAATGAAAAATCCCTATGGCCGACCTTAGGAACATTTTTGGCCGGCTTTAAGAGTTTTAAGACACAGGTAGCCAACTTAAGGTAAATACATTTTTAAAGATAAAAATTAAAATATTTTAATTGTTTATTAATTTAAAAATTTAATCTCTATTTAGCTAGGAAGGCGATACTTAAAAGTACTTAATGAGATGATAAAAATAGGCGTAAATTCAAAATTCAGAATATCATTAATTGTTTAAGTGACCGACTTTTAGCACTCGCACCCTATATCCGTAGTTATATTTTTATTTTTCTTAAAAAAAATATTCATAAAAGTCAATAATTAAATTAAAAAGAAAGCATCGTTTTTGAAAAAGTTACATAAGTTACCTAATTCATGAATTCCACTAAAAATTTTTGGATTTATGCCCTTATTGAACTTGAAATGCAAAGTATAAATAATGATAATAATGGGCTATTACAATTGAATTTGATCTTTTATTAAGGACTTTTAAAAGATAATGGTTACCTTATAAAATTTTATTAATTTCTTTTTAGTTTTAATGAGCTTTCGGATATAATTAGATTTTACTTAGAAATCCATAAAAAATGGTTTTCATACTATACAAACTACAAACTGTCATAAACATGTAACAATTCTACAGCACCTGCAACAAAATTAATAAAACACCGACAATTTAACGGTTCCTTTCTTTATACATGCATACAATTATCGAATATTGTTGTAGATTTTTTACCATCAAAATTTATACACATTTGTTTTTAAATCAATAAAAGGGAAATCGTGATGTATTTTTTACTTTATTTACCAGACAATTGATTTGACATTTTCACATATTTGTTGTAATTTTGTCAATTAATATTCCAAACTTGTATGTTATTCGTTGTTTTATTTACAACATAAATCAACCCGTAATACAGTACACAACAAAATGTGGTTCTAATTAATATGGAATTTTGAGTGGTGAAATTATATAATTTGTCTGACAAGGAAAGTGATCTTGAAGTGATAATTCTCGATTTTGATGAAACTTGGTAGTTGTATAGAATAGGCAAAAGTAAGGGACCCGTACTTTTTTTAAGCCATCTTCAACTTTTACAGAATGAAACCAGCCCCTAAAGTTGGGGGTTCAAATCGTACTTAAGATATTTCGAAAACTATTAGAGATAGAAAAAATAGTCGGGTTCATAAGAGGGGCTGAAGGCGTGAAAATGGGGGTAAATTTTCTTGTACGGTCTGAGTGGTTAAATGTATCCATGTAAATTTTTGCCATCATAAATAAAAAGAGCACCATTTTCAATTTCAAATATTATCAAGTGCTTGTGAAACAGTACTACGTATGACGAACTTTTGTTCGCGTTTAAATATACGCAGAGGACCAAAAATTAGGGGAATCGGGCTTTTGCGTTTTTCCGAAATATGTGTGGTATGCAAATTAATAAGGAAGAAAAAAATAAGGTAGATTATATTGCATTATTATTGATTGCAAATACCTTCTATATTTTTTATTTTTATGTTTTTTATGTTTGAAAATGGCCGATTAAAAAAATTCAAGTCTCATATTGTTGCCTCTTCTACACACCTACCAAGTTTCATCAAAACTGAGAATTATCACTTCAAGACCTTTGCTTGTGAGAAGCCCAATTAAAGTACGAGTACTGAAAATTTACGCGAAGTAACAATTTTTTCTTGTTACATACTGTTTAAATACAGTTAAAATTATTCAATTGTTACGCATATTTTCAAACTGAATAGAATGAATACCGTGTTGAATGCCATGAATACACTTGTACACATCTATTGTAGGTACATAAGTACTATAGAGGAATAGAATATTTTTTTAATTGTATTTTTTCTAATATAATAAATTAACGTAATTGGACAGAATTATTTCGTTATATTTCTTGAAGAAATTAAAAAAGTCACAAGCCATATTGTTATGATACACTTGTTAATACTGGTAACTACTTACTTGACTGTGAAAGTTTATACAAATTAATACACTGATTTAAATAGTAATCTTTTTTTCTTTTTTTTTGAATTTAATTAGTTATAATAGACCTCAAGTAGCTATGTAAACCATAATTAAATCTGAGGTTTATGAGACTCTATTTTGTTCTCTAATTAGGTAAATATATGATTTTCTCTATTGATAGTAATTATATCAAGTGACTATTATCCACATACATAGTATATTGGAATCTAGACTACACAGTTGAATGGTAAACAATAAAAATATACAAATAATAATAAAAAATGAAATCCAGCAAACATTTATAAAATTTAATTTTATGTTAAATTCTGAAAACGGCAAAAGTGAATAGAAAAGATTTTTTTTATTGTTTGTAAAAGGAAGAAAGCAATTTTCCAAAAACATTAAATTTAAAGATTAATTAGTCCAGGATTTAAGCCGAGGCACTGGAAAGCTAAATCTAAATTCGTTACTGGGTCAAAAATATATTAATATTAATAGATTTGAGCGTTACTTTATGGTATTCCATGTTTGTAAATAATAAACAAATATTTTACTTTGCAAAATACCACTTTTATTTTTGAAACTGTGTCAATATTGTTTCGAACTGTTATCACAGTGGGGCCAAATACCATTAAAGGTGGCAAAAATACAAAAAATTAAATTATAAGCTACAATTTATATGACCCCTTAAATCAATAGCTAAAATATTCTGGCAACGACCTCTGTAATTAACTTATGTAAAATAACGCGGAGGGTGCAAATATGTCGACTATTATTTGTTATTTCTATAAATTGATTGCTTTCTAAACCATATCATTGTATAATATGTAAAGTAGTGATTTGCGGAACGGTTATTTACGTTATAAAAAAAATAAAATCGGTTATAATGGGCGATGTTCCCCATGGTATGTTATTTTTTTTACGTATCTTGTTTGTTAAAATCAGTACTCGTATTGATACTATCAAGTTTTAATGAAACATGGTTGAATTATCTAGAAAAATTCTGTAAAAATTAATTTCTCAAAGAATTTTAGTTACGTATCCAATTGAATCCAATGGATATATTTGTGGCATTTGATAAAGCAATTAGTCTATTTTGGTATTATGATTGCAGAGTTTGCACCAAATTGCACCTTTTTTCAAAATTTGCTGATGTTAATTTCATTTTGTTTGAGAAAAAATCATCAATAAGAAGCTTAGAAAGTTCATATAAGCTCTCAGTGGTGCATAAAAATATCAAATAATTAAATAAAACACTCGAATTTATTAGATTTATGTAGGTACCGAATACTCCAGTTAAATTAAAGCTCAAGTTAAGCGTATCATCGAAATTCGTTGTCAAAAATTCCATATTCCATTTAAAATTTATAAGTTGATACCACGTGGCTAGAAACCAGTAACCGGAAATGAAATCGAGTTGCATGAAAAAAGTCTCAAGTTAGGGTCAAACAAGATCTGCAAATTTCAAATTCATCCGACGAATGGTTTTTGATATATCACTTGAGTAACCGTTATGGGACATCCTGTACAGTGGGACACCCAGTATTTTATTAATAAATATCAATTAAAAGTAAAATATATTGTTATATGACTATTCTGTAGTCAATAAAAGGACTAAATAATTTTTGCCATCTTTTACCTACTTTGGCCCCATTGTGGCGTTAGTTCATTTTTAAACAGAATAAAGTCTGTTTGAAAATGAACTAACGGTTCGAAACAATATTGTCACAGTTTCAAAAATAAAAGTGGTATTTTGCAAAGCAAAATATTTGTTTATTATTTACAAAAATATATTTTTTAGCATTGCACTGACTAACTGAAAAGTCAAGTGAATGAATTTCTTACAGTAGAAATGTTTAAATTTACGTATTGAAATCTATCAAATAGGCGTGACTTAATAAAAATGGCTGAGAAAAAAGTGCATTTAAATAAATTTTATATGCTATAATTAGTGCGATATGAAGAAAAAATGATAAATATTAATACTATTTGTACATGAGTTGACACAAGTTCAAAACAAAAACAGTTAAAATATGATAAAAATATAAAAAAATAAGTGAATGAGTTAATGAATATTATAATTTACAGTATATACAAACATCAGATTTGAATGGTAAACGTCATGAAATAATTGGAAAACCATCAACGAATGGAAAAAACAAATCAATTTTATGTACATGTAAATCTATAAAATTCAAATCATTAATAACGTTGTTATCATTAATTACGTTGTGCATAAGCATTTAAATCATTAATAACGTTGTGCATAAGCAAATGCACTTTAAGAATAGTCTGAGTTTTAAACACTAGACGTCACACCTTCATTCGACAGAACCCCATGCAATACCACATGTTCACGTTAAATTTTTGCAAAACTATTGGATGCAGGGCCGTGGAGAGAAATGGCGGGCCACGGGAAAAAAAACTACACTTTTAGAAACTTATCCCCGCTCCCCAAAAGTAGTAAGTGGCGAGCCAAAACAAAACTCGTTTTACTTTTTCTCGGGCCCTCTACAGACAGCTATGAGCTCCCTCTTCAAACCAGAACCCCGGAGCTGCAACCCCAACTGCCTTCCCTCTTCGAGCCTGATTGAACGTAATGAAACGAAATTGTAATACATTATTGAGTACATGAATAAAGGATACGCATATAATATTTTATGCTTCAACATAGGATATTTCAAAATTTTACGAAGTATTACACATTAAAAAAATATCACATAGCACTTTCATTAATTTGCCCGTTCAGTTAACAAAAATTATTTTTATTTTACCAGGAGATTTTAAATGATCGAAACAAAACAGTACATTATGTATTATAGTAATACCGTTTTTTTTCTAATAGTTATTAGCATGCTCACTTAAATATCGATATTAACGTATTCATTCAATTTAAACCCGGAAAAGATCAAAATATGTATGGTAAATTGACAATTGTATTGGTTTCAAAAAACTGTGATGGTCTACATATAATCGAGAATAAACTACTAAGCACTGATAGTCGGAAACTACGTATAGGTAATCGAATACCATTGAACTAGAGAAACCAAATTATAAAAATTCAACAATGCAAAAGTTGGGTAACGTTCCTAGTTAATGAAATATTTAAAATAACAGACAAATTCAAACAATTAGATAAAGAAATTATATTATATTGCCTAGTTTGTTTAATTTATCCACTTTAGGAAATTTCCAAATGGGAAATTCAGCTATTATTTTTTGTGACCGGAAATGCACTATGTTATGCAGGATACTGCGACAAGGGTATTTTTTTTAATTTTGTACATGGGTAATTTTTTTGGCTGGATTACAGATAATCGTAAATCAGTAAACCAGATAAATGACTAGGGTTTGTTGTTGTCTCTATATCTACCTAAACTATAAAACATCCTTTATTCAAGAAAATTAGTTTTTTTAATTGCTTAATGCCTCTTAACCAAGAAATCAAGTCAGGTGATGTAAACCTCAATTTCTTTCCACTTTTACCTTAACACACACGAGTTTTTATCCAGAATCTTCATATTACAATTTTTGGAATAACACAATGATGTAGAGATGTCGATTTTAAATCGATTAATCGAAAATCGATTAATCGAAGCTTAAAAAATCGATTCTTTTTTCGATTTTTTTCATTTGAATCGATTCATGAATCGATTATTAAAAGTAAGAGATCGATAACTGATTTTTTTTTTTTTCAAAAATAATTTCCTTTTAGTTATAATTTTACAAAGAAACATGTGTTAAAATGAAACTCCAAAAATGTTATTGTTAATAAATTGTCACTTTTTACTCATTATTATCAACGAATCTCCCATGTGGCTCTATATAAATACATATACGAGTATATACGCACTATTTTGTCCAGTAGAAGACTAGTAATACAAAGGAAAGAAAGACCACCTATGGGGCTAACGATCCGTTTCGTACAAAAACAACTTATTTAGAAAACTTTTTGTCAGTTTCTTTGAAATTTTTTAATAGTAAACTTGGTTCATTCCGTGGTTATTCGTCCTACATATTAAATTGTGTTATTTGCTATAATTATAATTGAAAAGTTAACTCATCGCCATGACAAATATAATGTAAAGCGTTTTTACACGATACCTTATTTCCCATGTACAATCAATTAAGTCCCTTAACAAAACTTATCAGCTAATTTTATTAAACTTTTCAAAATTTCGATTTTTTAAATCGATCTCACAGAATCGATTTTTTTTTAGCCGATTTTTTTTTTAATCGATTTTTTTAACTTCGATTTAAATCGATCCAAAAATCAATCTTTTTTTTGGAGAATCGACATCTCTACAATGATGTAATAACTAATAATTATTTTGTATTTCGATCAGCATCCTTTCATTAATTAATACGTATTTACAGGGGCGGATTTACCCTAAAAAATTTTTAAAAAAATTTTGTAATAACTATCTTACGAGGAAAAAAGCAACTTCCAGTTCTTATTTTTCTTATTTTCCTATCAAGAAATAAGTTACGAGAAAAAAAAAAAACAAAAGACAAGACTTGTGAATTATATTTTTCCCCCAAAATTTGCCGCTCTAAGTAAGCGCCTAGTTCGCCTTTTGGGAAATACACCCCTACGTATTTATAAATAAGTATTTAATACTTTTATTAAATAACATTTATATCCCATTATATGTATGTATATTATGACTGTATGAATTATCATGTGTGATTATCGAAATATGTAAGATATGTATGTATAATATATTTACATACATATATTTAAATAATTTAAATCGATAAAATTTATATAATAATTGCTATCAATATGTAATCAATTAAACAAATAAAAATTTAATGAAGAGGTTATAATTAATTATTTAAATATTTACAGTTTTAATTTACCAATTAAATTTATTTCGATTTGTGAAAAATATTTTAATTTCCTTAAAATTGTAAATTAATTAACCCTTAGAACCCAATTAAAAATGATATATACCGTAAAACCGTCTAGAGCCGGACAGGGGGTCTAGACCCGGACACTTTACACCAATCTTCAAAGTAAGTAAATAGTTTCTACATAAACCTGCTACAATAAACATTTGTTCTTGACGTCATTAGAGAGAGAAAAACATCCGCTAAACAGCTGTACTAATAAAAACTACAGATTTCAACTTTTACTGTCTCATTTTACAGGAGTACTATTTTCCAGTTTTTCAAAGAAATAATTTTCGTCATAATTGTCATATTGTTTTAATTTTGATATGTATGTATTCAGAATTTTATCGCTCATCATTTAATGATGTTTGAAGTTATATTCGATGTATATATAAAAAAATACATGCTATATACATATATCCGTTTAGACCCGAACACATCAGTTTATTACACTATGGTCGTGTACCGGCACAAGATTGCTGTGAAAATGTAAATTTTCTAATTGTAAAAATTTTAATTAATTGGCAAATAGTTTGCCTTGTTAAATATAAAAGTTAAAAATGATTTCTATTGATTTGGTTTTCCTAGCAACTAAGAAAGTACATTAGGCTTTGCTACTGGCAAACACTGACTAGAGAAATTTATAATGGTGTTTTTTTACTGTGCTAAAATGATCAATCGTGTTGTTGAATCATGTGATAAATGTTAGAAAAATAGATTTATTGGACATTATTTGACACGGTTAAAGCCCATAATCGAACCAGATGATAGATTTTCATCAATTCATCTGGACATAATTAGACCTATACCTTTATTCTATCAATCGTTGATAGATTTTCAAGGTAGATTGAAGCTATTCCTTTAAAGGATAGTTACGCTTCAACTATAATTACTTATCCTTCACAAATTTTATACGATAATCCATTAAGGTTACCATACCAATTAATATCTTATTGTAACTCAAATGATAATAAATTGAGCCAATATGATTTTGCGAATGCTTTATCAAATAGCACTTAAAATACAAAATAATTCTTTACGAAATTTTATAAAAATAAAAGTTTCGTAGATACGAATCTATCGTCTTCCAAATTTGTATATATTAGGGACGATTGAGTTAAATCTTCCTGGCTCCTAATTATTTGGGACCCTTTGAAGTAATTGAAAGGGGAGATAAATATTTTAAGCTTAAAATAAATAACAGATTGGATAATGTATCGATCGATCGATTAAAAACGGCATATATCATTTAATTTTATGTAATGTTTAATTACATACAAGCTTGTAAATATTTATCTGTACATATAAAATAAGTAAATATTTTAGCGTCCATATTTTGTTGGGATTGTTTTCTGCCGTTGTTTTGTTTTGTTACAGGTTCGGATATATACTTTTTGGAAGAATTTCTGGAAAAAGAGGAAACATCCGAATCATGAGATATATAAAATGGGACATTTTACATATATGCATATATGTATATTTAATTTTCTATATATGTACATATATATTTTTTCATATTTAATTCAATATTTACTTGAATTGTAATTATTTAGCATTGTATTTTGGGGAGTTTTTATGTATTCAGGATACAGTTAAAGTTGTTTCCTGGAAACTTTTCTCCTCAAAAGGAAATTTTTTTTATTGTTGCTCGGAAAATTTTTTTTTGCAATGTACCGGCACAAGATTGCCGTGAAAATGTAAATTTTCTAATTGTAAAAATTTTAATTAATTGGCAAATAGTTTGCCTTGTAAAATATAAAAGTTAAAAATGATTTCTATTGATTTGGTTTTCCTAGCAACTAAAATAATAAAATAAAAGTCAGTTTAATGCTGACATTCGAAGCAGATATTTGGTTTTTTTATTTCGAGAAGATATTTGGAGTCAGTTACACAATAGCCGCGATTCGCATTGGCTGTAACTTCCACTATCCATACGTTATATTACGCATGTGTCATATCGCATGTTTACTTCATAGAGAGGCATACTATGGATTGCCCCCTCTCCCTTCCACAAAATGTTTTGAAGCCTTTGACAGGTTCAAAGACATCAGACGATATAAAACACTGTCCTAATCCCGACGGGAGAGGTTAGTTTGCATGTTATTACATTATTTAAGTAAGTGTCCGGGTCAAGACGGATTTGGGGTGTAGATTCGGACACTTACTAATTTTTTTTTTTTATTTTTACTTATAATGAAACAAATGGGTCAGGGATATAACAAATAATATACGCTCTTTCTAATGGTAATACTTTTATTGGTGATATCTATGAAGGAAACATGTATAAACATAAAATTATACCAAAAAATGTAAAAAAGTGTCCGGGTCTAGACGGTTTTACGGTACCCTAAGAGAAAAAGTATTATGGTTTTGGAAAAATGTTTGTATGAAATTTTAACTAACATTAGGATTTTTTACATTAATAATTTAAATTATTAGTAAATTGTTCCTCAAACATAAAAAGTCAAGAGAGTTGCGTAGCGTCATAGCTTGATTGCCTGTATATTATAATCTATTAAAATTTTTGTATCTGTTAAAATTATTGACCCAAATTATCTGGATTAATTTTCATTTTTTATGTTCTATCAAGTAGTTATCTGTAGGTATGTAATATTATTGGATGTAGTTTTATTGGATCCATGGTTAAAAAATTAGTGGGGAAGAGTGGGTACGTTGGAGGTATCAGTTGGGAGCTGAATATTTCGCAAATGAGACCTAAAAATGAATGATGATAAAGACATCCCAAAATTCCTTTTAAAAGACCTTGCTAAAGATAGGGTAGGGTACCTGAGAATAAATTCAGTACGGCAAGTACATACCTCGAAAAAGATATTAATAACTAATCCATGTCAGTTCTGATTTTGGGTTATCTATATCTGTCTCCATACCAAATAATTAAAATGGATATCAGGATTTGTTACTAGAAGCTACGGAACTCTAAAAATATTCTATTAATATATGTAAATTTTAAAACACGAACACTTTAAATTATTTCCCATAACTAGACAACGTATTTATGAATGAAATTTAAAAAATACATTTTTATAAGAGAAAGTATTTTTTGAATTTTCCATTCATAAATTTGTGTAATAAATAAGAAGAATCACTTCAATATTTAAACTAATAAGAATTCTTAGAGATGTAGATATGTTTAATAAGTTGTATATTGTATACCTAATATTATACATGTCTAGTAATAATACAGATATCTATTAAAGTTTGAATACAGACTAAAAATGGAATTGTTACTTGTTTGATAACGGTCATATCAACCAAAGCATACAATAAAATTTATAAATTAAAATTGATATTTTTTCTAAAGTGCATAAAATTTTTTATATATCAATAGCAACTACGTAATACTACAATGTTACGTCCAAATCTATTATTAGATTTAACAAATAATTTTTTAATAGGGTATATACAAATTAAATATTAGGTTTAGGTACCGTAACTTGGGGTAAGATTGGCCCAAGTCTTGGAAAAAGACAGTTTGATTTACTTTTAGTTAGCAAATACAGCTATCAACTTGGTTCTTGTGGTAAATGGCAGGTAGCAGCACTGACTATACTCGAATGCTAAGATCGATTTAATTCCATCTTTTGCCACTGCTCAGTGCTGCTCCAACTTCACCGTTACTTCTTGTGAATGTTTTGATGCAAACCAACTTTTGCTTACACATCCAGAACTACTTAAGGTTTTTGATTGGTAAGTGTATAACAGCTTTCATTTAATATATATTCAAAATGTTTTAAGTTTGTTTTTTCTGATACTTACCTTGTTTATTTGTAAAATGTGATTTTGTAAGCTGGGGTAACTTTGGCCCAAGTATTGGGGCAAGATTGGCCCACCCTGTTTTTTTTTTTTAAATTTCCATTAAAAGAACAGTATATTATGCAATAAGTGCGGGAAATTGTCGATTGCCCACGAGAGCGAAGTTGAACGCACGATCGTAGTGAGTGCGCTCATTCGCTCAAGTGGGCAATCGACAATCCTGCACGAGTTGCATACTCTATTTTTTATTACGAATTTCACATACTTTTTTACATTATTATTATTATTTTTTATTCCTTTTTAAAATAATATTATTGAGTGTTTGTCTTTTTTTTTGAATTAAAAAAAAGTTTAAATTATTTTGTTGGTGGTTTCTATAGAAATAATTATGAAATATTTATTAAATGAAAAATCAGGAATTAAATGAAAAAAACTTACAAAATTACCGCCCTTAAAATTTACCGCCCCGGGCAAATGCCCGGGTTGCCCGCCCTTGGAGCGGGCCCTGTCCCTAACATATTGTACACTATCTACTTACGTACAACCACAATTAAAAATGTCGAACATTGTCCCAAATAATATTTTTCATTAATTACTATGAAATTTTGTATTTGGGACAATGTTACCCCAAATTTTCAGAACACCTTTAAATAGAAATTAAATAAGTTCTGAGCTCTAATAACTAGTCAATGTATACTTTGAAATATGCAGAGTTCAATAGCTAATAGTAAGAGGAAGTTACCTAATTATATATGAGAAATATAAGGCAGTTTACGTAAAAAAACGCAAAAAATGGGCCAATCTTACCCCAAGTTACGGTATTTAAAACTTTTGTTATTGAAGGCTATAAATATAAATGTATCTCTTGACAACATTTTAAAATTATTATTATTATTATTATTATTATTTAATAAATAAATCAAAATGAAATTTTCCGGCTCTCCCACCAAACTATTAATAGTATATGTGTTATAAATAGTTCATTTACTTTATGAAATTTCAACTTAAATATTGAAATAATATCTAAAGTTATAATTATTTTAATAGTAAAATTAGACAAAGCAATTATAACTTTAAATATTTAAGATGAAATGTTACAAAGTAAATCTTTCAACACTGAATTAATTACAATATAATGTAATACATAGTATTAAAAGTTTGGTGGAAGAGCCGGAGAATTTTATTTTGATCTAATCATTAAAAAATTAAATATTATTTCAACGTGATATTATACAAGTTTCATGGCTTACGTATTCATTTCGTATAATAAAAATAGACATCAAATAAATATTCAAATGTTTTGATATTCTATTCCAGCATGTTAGAATTATTAATGTATCAAAATATATTGTAACGTAACGCTTTTTACAATATGAATATTGCATTTGTGTTTTTATGAAAAATTGTTATTAGATCTAAAACTAAAATTAATCTTTTATCTCTCGGTGTTTCTAAACAGGAACAAGACTAACCAAGTTTGCTTTGATTATTTTACTGTGAAATTTTTATCTTACACCTAGAAACAATATAACCTAGAACTAAATTCCCATCCGGATAGTCAATTTGTCGATAGTCCTGTCCTTTGGTCAACTTTACACTACATCCGGGACTTGAGATTATTCTTTAGAACCGTCTAAGATTTGAATCCGAGATCATATTAATCGGAGGTTGTCTCACTAACAATTAACCATGAGCCATGCAATCAAATTCTCGTTAATATAAAAAATGTTTAAACAGTATCAAGAACAGAAATTATGATTAATTGGTATAAAGCATAACTATGTGACTTTACTAATCACTCACTTGCAAGAATGATATTTGAATTAGAAAAAGTAAGTCTTAGTTCCAGACCAAATTACATTGTAAACTCTATATAACGAACTTCTATTTAACGAAAAACTCCTTAAAACGTAGAAATTGCAAAGGTTTTTTTGGTTTACATTATCATCCGTATATTGAAACACTCTTTATAACGTAATAACCACTCTCAATAGCAAAAAATACGTCATTTTTTAAGCCAAAAAAATTTTATTTCACTGACTTTCAAACAAAATAGTGATACAGAGTCGTAAATATTTCGTATGCACAAAGGGATTCTTAGAAATCCGTTTATTTGTTTGTTGCAATTGCCTAGCACATGTTTTTGCCTACTGTACTTCCGTACTATTGTCTTATTACTGTCTTTACGTTATCATATTCTTAGTTGGTTTCAAACTTTTTAAATGTAAACATGGCGAGTAAAAGAAAGAGTTTGTGTTTTGACGAAAATCATTTAATTCAGTCAAAATTAAAACCACTTACTAAATTCGTAAGTTGTATTCGTAAAATTATATTGTTTTCTTTTACCCTCCATATAACGAAAACTCTTTATAACGTAACAAAATACCCGGTCCCTTCAATTTCGTTATATGGAGTTTACACTGTAATTAAAATTCTGCTAAAAAGCATATTTTTCATAATTTGATATTTTCATTTAAGTTAATTTAGCTGGATTAATTAGCACATTAAAAACCCAATATGTTATGTACTCAGTTCCTGTTCCTATGGTTAATATGGAATAATTGTACAAACACCAAATAATAATCTTAAAACAATAATAATGTTAACGGCTATTTAATTGTTCACAAACAAAACTGAAAAAAACGGGAGTTTAAGCGGGGATTTCCATTCTACCATGTACATATATAAAACAACCGTAAAGTTATTAAATGAGTTCATATTTAATATAACATTGATTTTAAACATAAACCACACCTTCAATGTATGCATTGCATTAAACAAGTGAAACAGTTAAAAAAAAATTTTATAGACAGTTAATTTTATTTTAGTGCCAAGTTTTGTATTTGTATATGGCAGTGCGATTTCGAACTTTAAAGTGAAAGGTTTTAATTTTAATTGTTCAAGGTTATCACATAAAATCAAATTGAAGAAAACAGGATGAAGTTTTATACAATTCTGGTAAATAATATTTAATTATTTTCCATATTTTTAAACGGTGAATATATTTCATCAAAAATTTCGAATAGAAACTGGCAATTACTTTAATTTTATTTTTATCTTACCTTTATTTAAACTCATATTACTGACCTTAGCGCCACGTGTTTGCCCTTACAATATAATACTTTCTTCTTTTGTTATAAATTTTTAATGCTTTTCTAAAAATTATTATATAAATGTTTTTGGTGAGGATAGTCTGTTCTGCAGACTTAGAATTTATTGGATATTTTTAAAGTACTAAAAAGTTTAAAATCTAAAATTACTTAAAGGTTACTGCATTTCTCATCATAATTTTCGAATTTTTTTTCACCTTTAACTCCCTGTCTCAGCGTCGCCACTACATTTATAAATAAAATATAGTATATACCTAAGGTGACCAGATTTGTAAAGAATCAAAACGAGACAGCCGACCTTACCGGGGGGTTTGGGGGTACGGAATGCCCCCATTAGAAAAAGGGGGTTCGGGGTCTTCTCCCAAAAAATTTTTGAAAATTTAAGTCAATAATAGTGTTTTTAAAGTCATTTAGAGTGCTAATTTTTCTTTCTACCATAAAATTAATTTGGTGGCTGATGATTCAGGAGTGGCGGGGTGGCGGAGTTGGAAAGCCAACTCAATACTGCCAAAATTAATACGTCCTTGCATATTTGGGAAAAGACGAAAGAACCCAAGTAAAGGATTTGGCTAACCAAGGATTTTAAAGGCAGTTAAAAATTATTTCAAATAATGAATAAAACTTTTCATAAAATATATTCAATATAAAATAAGTTCAAATGCTGCCAAATTGGCGTCCCGAGAAGTTTGGTCGGGACATCGGGACATGTCTCCGAAAAATGGGACTGTCCCGTTGAAAACGGAACGTCTGGTCACCCTTAACTATAGCTCATGCACTCTAGATATTAAATTTGTTTTTATCTTTAAATCGGTATTAAAGATAAAAATAAAATTTATAAAAAAAAAACTAAAGCTTTATGTTTACATGGAATGATGTTTTACGGTTAATCCCAAAAACCATATTTCTTTCCTCAAATAAATAACGGAAGCTACTCCTCTAACTAGTTCTTTCTGCTTAACGAAAATAGTACGTTAGACTTTGGCAGATAGGTACCCACAACATTATAAACTACTGGTTTCTTTTTAATTCATCAAACTTTTATCAACTTAAACCTAGTCCCATATATTCTTAAATTCTAAAAGCAAGTGCAAGTGTTAAAAATTATAAATATGTACAAGGTTTTTAAAAAAAAAAAAAATAAATAAACAAAATTTCCACTTTCTGTTGAAATTTTTTGAATAAATATACATACATATAAGAAAGGTAGTAAAAAGTATTGAGCAACACGGAATTTAAGTTTCTGCTTTCAAGAGTAATTATACTAATAGGTAGTTAATAGTGATAAAAATTTAAGACCTCAAATAGTTTTAAAAAAATTAATTTTAGAACATTTCAATTTTTAATTTAATTAAAAATTTAATGATTACAGAACATTTTAAAATTTACAAAAATAAAGCATTTAAGTTGTTTGAGACTTCATGACCTTTTCGAATTAGCTGAACAATCATATAATAAGTTCAAAAATGATATAAACACAAATTTTGAAAATGTTTAAAATGTTTTTTTTACGACATATTAGAGTTTAACCATCGATATGTAAATATTAACCCAACAACCAATATAGAAAATATTTATCAGTTATTACATCAATATTTGTAAACATGTCAGAAATGAACAATAAAATAGAAATTTCAAAATTAAAAATTTTTTTCAATCTTTTTTTTTGAAATTACCTGCGATAGTTGATAATTGAAATAATAAAACATGTAAAAATTATCTCAAATGAAAGTTCATTTCTTTAGGTACATATGCATACATCCATAACGTATGATATTATGTATTTATGTAAAGTGGGACATTATAAATGTCAGAGTATTTACATGTAACATATATATATATATATATATATATATATATATATATATATATATATATATATATATATATATATATATATATATATATATATATATATATATATATAAATATGGTCAATTGTATACATACTTCAATATGGCTTTTTGTTTCAGTGATTTTGATTATAATTTGCATTTTTATCCATTTACACCATGTACATACATACTGTGTATTTTATGACATTGATTTATAAGTAAAAATTTCTTTTTACATACGAGTATAGTTAAAGTTGTTACGCAAAATCATCAAGTAAAAGAAATTGTGTATCATTAATTTAATTACTTATTTTATTAATGAGTGGTAAAATTATTGAAACAGTTTCTTGATAAATGTGCTAATCTTTAACAATTTTTTTTATAATCAATATTAACTATTGCTAATAAAGAAAGCACTCCCCCTGCCATGTTTTTGTTAGCATTAATTTGAATTTGATTGCGAATCAAATTTAGTCTGTATTTATTATTTAACCTAAGCTTTCGTCTTAAGCTAACCTAAGATATAAAATGATCAATAATGTAACCCAATGTCGCCAACCCAAATATGTCGTTAGATATTCATTAACAACGATGATTTAGATTTATAATACGTTTACACCTAAGCGATAAATGATAACTAGTAATAAATAGAAGGCATACGTAGAACAGAAAACACAGCAGTATGGTAGATTTTTAAAATAACAGGTTTATGCGTTCTATAGCGTAAATATTAAATATATTTAATATTTACTACTTACTACTTCGATGTGAACAAACAGTTAAACATGTAAAGTTCTGCTCTAAATGAGAAAAATCTTCAAGCACTTTTTAGAAAAAGGAGAGAGAATTAGTAGTTTTTTCTAATTGAAAATTTTTGAATCAAAAATTAAAAACAAGACAGTCAGTTTGAATGTGTAGATACACGGATAAAAAATCATTAAAATATAATTATTATATTATAATGAAAGAAACCCGAAAGGGACCCGTGGGTCTCAATCGATAATTTTAATTAATTTCGCCTCTCTTATTATTACTAAAACAACTTTAGCATAATCAGTCGAAATTTAGCATAACCAATAGCAGCAAATATTTGAAAATTAAAAAAAAAATTTTTTCTTTGTATTTTTAAGAACATTACATCAACTGGTAAAATGTTAAGCCAATTTTTTTAATAGAGATTTAATACAATTCACCATTAGCACAATTTAGACGCTCCCAGTTATAAAGCAATCGTACAATTTGGAAAGAAATGGTCAGACTTATATATTTTATAAATCAAAATCACGACCAAAACGGGGCACTCCGTTAAATAATTATTATTTCATAACAAAGTCCTGCCTTATCACACCTATTATTTTATTTTAATATATTATTGTATTTTTAAGGCTAATATTTCCAAATACTTTTTTATTAAACATTTATTTAAGTAATTGTATTTTAAAATATAAAAAAAAAAAAAACAAATATTTGCAATTATTTCTAAATTGAGCAAATTTTAATTACTTATGCAAATATTATCTATTTATGAATTGTCTGGTAAACCTAGACTATCTTTTTTTGCAGTCTCAAAAATGCAAATATGTTTTGTATAAGTTGTGAAAAGTGATATATATATATTTTTTTATTTGTTAATATTATAAGCACAGAGATTAATATTAACCTTGCTAGGATTGAAATTAATGCATACAAGGTTAATTATTATATCACTTTCTTATGATCTAATTTAAAGTTTTTAGAATGTAGTTGGAGCTCTTTTTTAGACCTTGAAATCTAAGAAAACATACTGCAGAGATGAATAACTAATAATCTTCGTAATTTAAAAAGCAAATTTCTTTACAGTAACTTTTTTTTAAAAATTTTTAATATTTGCAAATGCTAAAACAACTATATTCGCAATATGTAATATAAATTTCACCTTATTAAATGCACAATAAGCTATGAAAAATTTTAAATATCATTTTTCCTTCAAATTGCATTTTATAATGCTCAAAGAAAAATATTCTGCAAATTAACCTTTAAACTTTTAGTCGAATAATTATGGATGTATTTATATGATATATTTTTCTATAAAGCTTGATTCCTATAAATCACAAATTATATTACTTATTGCTGGTACCTACTTTCTAGAACCCAAAAAGTAAACTGAAAATTCAACAAGGTCATTCAAAAAGTGCTCTACAGTGTTTAGAATATTGTAAGATTCATATATAAAATAATTTGCGGTTTTGAAAACTTAATAAAGCACCCTGAAAATGAAATTTAAAAATATTTTTCTTAACATAATTTTAAATAATTTAACCCCAGAATCATACGTACTCGTCAAAACAACGAACGAACTTCTCTACCTACTCCAATACTACAACTTGTCGTTGCCTGCTTGCTGTGAAACTTCTGTTATCTAATTTATTTGTTATTATAACACATAAGACGTATAAATTTTGTTTATAGCTATTGTCGTTTTTTTTTATACTGAAATAGTGTGCGTCAAAAGGACGACGATGTATGATTAACTGATGTTTTTTTTTTAAGATTTTGTACTCCAGATATAAAAATTTTCCTAATTTTTCTAAAATTTATTAAAGATATGGATGTTATAATTAATTTATTCAATGATTATGATAATGTGAAAGATGATTACAGCTGTTTGACTTATAGAGACGACATAATACTGAAATTTTAATATATTGTATCGAAAACTAAAGAATGCGTTTCGAATAACTTAATAAAAGATTAACAACTTATTTTGTACTTTTAATTTCAAATGTTATCGAGTGCCTGTGAAACATTATTAGTGTATGGCGGATTTTTATCCGTATTTAAACATACACCAATATTCATACGTTCACTGAGTGTCCAGCTTTGGCTGATACTTGAACACTCGATGTACTTTGGCAAATGGCCAATTCATTATGTTAATTAAAATTGACATAGTGTTTGAAAAATTACCAAACTAGATCGGCTGGGACTCGAACCCGGATCTCTTGGTTACCAGCCTTGGCTGGTAACCAAGAGATCCGGGTTCGAGTCCCAACCGATCCAGTTTGGTAATTTTTCAAACACTATGTCAATTTTAATTAACTTATTTTGTGGAAAATATTTTAATTTTTATTATTTTTTGAGATCTTATTCGAAAAATTACTAACAAATAGAAAATTTACAAATGTGCCTAATGGGAAAATATCTACATATCTATAGGAATATTTATGACTGAGAGATTTCACATTCTGTAAAGTCACACATGTCCACTGACTCATAATAGTTCATAAATTAATTATTTGAAAGACATATTTTATGATACAATTGATGTATTTATCTATTTTTTAATTTTTATAATGAAAATATGCTTTGATAAAAAGATCAAAAAAATTAACAAATATTTATATTAAGAAATTTTTCCAAATCCAATTTTTTTAAATAATTTGTTCGCTTTTGTAGTATCGTTATGTAAAAAAAATGTTTTTTGCAAATAAACTCTAAAACTCCCCGTAAAAAGTCCATTCGTCAAAATGACGCCGATGTATGATTAACTTGACTCGTAGACCAACGTATGATTCTAGGGTTAAAATAATATAACACAAGAACACTTGGGCAAATTAAACAAGTTGTACTATACAAAATTCTTAGAATTTCAGTTTTGCCATTTCTTAGAGGCAATTTTGTTACCTCACTACCTATGATTTCATTTAAAAAAAAATCATACTGCTTCCTACTGTACTTTTTCTTTTAATTTTAAATATTGTTTAAAATTCTTTACGTATTGTTTATTTATTATTTAACATTTCTAGCTAATAATTAATTAAATAATCGTGCACGCGTTTATAAGCATATTTTAAATTTTATTATATAATAACATCCGTTATAACATGAATATAAATTTACTTTTCAAATTTTTACATAATATAATAAATTTAGGTGTACGTATTTCCTTTTAAAATACTTTTATCCTTTGCTTCACTATACTACATCAAATGGAATGTCTTTGGATAAAACTTTACTTAGTTGCCAGCTGTACACCCGATAGGATTTGCTATCAGCAACATTTTAGGAATTGTCCGACTATTCTCAGATATTGGAGTTTTTGGATAACGCTCTGCCCATGCCCTCTTTTTTACCCTTTGATCGCAGCGTGGAATTAGTTTCGTGTGAACAAATAAAAACTAAAGAGACTTTAATAAACTATTCATATTTTAGACTGCACACATAAAAGAATCACATATAAGGACCTCACGGTATACCATATTTTGAGTGCTGACTTAAGAGTCAATCTGTCACATTTTTTAACTTAGCATTGACAATCGTGCTTTTCAAAAATATATTTTCTTAAATTAGAAGAAAACCAGTGAGATGTAAATTTCCTCTAATTAAAAACATAATTCGTCTAATTATTTTAGACGTACAAAAACGTCTAAAAATAATTAAACCAATTAAACGTACAAAAACGTCTAATTATTTTTAGAAAAAAGTACTTATTTAATAGTATATTACTTGGCAAGGACCGTAAGTGTTTTTTTGGTGGCCTCGGATGCAGTTTGAGATTCTGAGGCTGAAAGCTGAAAAGATATTCATTTAATTCGAATCGGTAGCATTTAATTATGAAAAGTTGATCATACATGTGATCAACTGATCAGATCAGCGGTCATATTATATCTGTTTAGAATATTCATTTTTAACAATGACTTAATTTCATAATAGGTATGCAGTCAAACTATAGTAAACGTTGAAATAACATAAAAAGGACGTTAATTTTTTATACAAAATTGCTTACGTTACTCTTACTTACGTTTCAATACAAACACGTATTTAAAATATTAATTATGTTTAGATAAATACATTTGTTACTTTTGGATACGTAAATTTATTACAAGAGGTGACGGATTTACCCTAAGTGCCCCTCTAGGTGCCGTAAAAAATGCCGCCCCTGTCTTTCCCCAAAAAAAATTCTTAACAAATCTTTCACTTTTTTACTACCAAACAATAAGTGACGTGAAAAAAAAACTTCAAATTCCAAATTTTTCCCCACACTCTGGCCCCGAATTTGCCGCCCCTAATATCTGTCGCTCTAGGCTCCAGCCTACTCAGGCTGCTGGTAAATCCACCACTGATTACAAGCCGTTATTTTTAATAGCTATATAAATAAAAACTTTTTATATTTGAACATATGGATATATCTTTGAGCTGGAATGTAGTTTAAAAAATTCGTGACGCTTAAAACTGATATAAAAAAAAAGAACTATAAAATTGGACTATATAAAAATTTAGTAACGTTGATTGATAATGAGCTATTAATGTTTTAAAATAATTAATAAATTCAAACAATTATATTGTATTATCGAGTTTGTTCAATTTATTCAGAGTTTTTGACTTTTTAATAGATATGATTTTTGGCTGGCGTACAGATGATAACTAATACACCTATTGAAATATAAAACATATTCATGGTTCGATGTTTTTCCGTACAGCGCAGCGGAAGAAATTCTCTTTGAAATAATTATTTTAGTTTTTGCTTTCTAAAATTGAAATTCATTCATTAGAATATTTAACTGTGATCAGTAATTAGTGTTAACAATAATATAAAAAGTACCTATGCCTGAAAATTATTATAATCATTTTAGCGAATTTCCATTCTGGAAATTCAGCTATTACAGCCGGTGTCATGACGCGACTTGAGCCCGGGACTATGGCAGAAATTTGTTTTGAGGTCCCTAGAACCCAAAAATAACATTCACTAAAATTTATATATATATATATATATATATATATATATATATATATATATATATATATATATGTATATATGTATGTATTTATGTATTAGCACGATAACTCTCGAACGAAATGTCCTAGGTTTACGAAATTTGGTGACAACGTTGGAAGTCCAAAAATCTTGGATGAGTTCTTCAGCCAGACACGTCGGATGCCAGGAACATGGTTTTTGTTCTTGCAAAAAATTAGTTTTTTGCCAAAATTTGCTATAATTTAAAAGATTTTGCCACATTTTTTTACACCATTGCAAAGACGGCAAAAAATCACATAAAAAAGGTTTTTGAACTATTTTTCTAGGTTAGCTAGTTTTTGAGAAAATAAGAAAAAAAGTCAGTAGTAAGTTTTGAACAGTTCTGGACCCACCATTCGATTTTTTTGAGCGACCTCAAGGAGGAGGTACCACTTCAAAAATGAAATACACTAGATATGATAATTTTCAGGTCATTGACACTTCAAAATATTACAAACGCACTATATATATATATATATATATATATATATATATATATATATATATATATATATATATATATATATATGTTCGCACGATAACTCAAGTACGAAATATCCTATTTTTAAGAAATTTCTTGAAAACGTTGGAAGTCCAAAAATATTGAATAGTTATATTATATATATATATATATATATATATATATATATATATATATATATATATATATATATCCTTACTAATATTATAAATGCGAAAGTGAGTTTGTTTGTTTGTTTGACTGGCTTTCACGCCTCAACAGCTTAACCAATCAACTTGAAACTTTGTACAGACGTTGCTTGCGGGCCAGAGACGGTTATAGGCTACTTTTTATCTCGGAAAAATATTTCATTCCCGTGGGAAAATGCATAAAAATAACAACAGCTGACTATTAAAAAACGGATACCCCTGTCGCAGCATCCTGCATAACATAGCGAATTTCCATTTACAAAAGTACGTTTTTCTCGGAAACTAGTTGATATAGAGTAACTGTAAATAAAAAAACCCTTCTTTATGTGATTTTTCCGCCTCATTCCGCCAAATTTTTTTTGGTGAAATGAAATTTTTCGTGAAAAAAATTTGGCGGAATGAGGAAGAAAAATCACATAAAGAAGGTTTTTTTATTTACATTTACTCTATATCAACTAGTTTCCGAGAAAAACGTACTTTTTTAAATGGAAATTCGCTATGTTTTGCAGGATGCTGCGACAGGGGTATTTTAATTTCCCAGTATCAAGAAATTATTGCAATGAATTCGAAAATCAAAATCAAAACGTTCAATATTTTTACACTTTTTATAAAAAGATGTAGGTACTGGTGATGAACGCAAATAAAAAATAATATCGACTTCGTTAGAGGGCCAATCCAAACGTAGTAACGTCAGTATAACCTGGAAGTTTTAGAATCTCGAGAAAATCGAGGCTCTTTTTATGTCATCGAAGATGACGTATTAATATCGTTGTGTGATTGAATTGAACACGTGATTGAATAATTATTGAGTTGTATATCCATATTGAATAAACGCAAGAGGGCTGTAGAGTTAACAACTATAGAGTTAACAAACAACTACAGAGTTAACAAAAAATCATAAATTAACACTTTCACTGAGATGGCATTACTTAGTGCGTGTTTTTGACACGCACTTAACGAATTTTTTTGGGATACAGGGAATATAAATTTCAAGAGTCCCGCGTGAGCTTCGGTGTCCACTTGGATTGTTTCAAATAGGACTTACACCATTTTCAACAGCTAACAGTTCATTTATACCAAGTATAATATAAGGACTTACATTTTAAAAAAATTAACCACTAAAAAACAAGTTTTGTGTGTGATTACTCATTACCATTTGACCTCAGTTAGGAATCAATAATTTATTAATGTATGTATCTGTGTATCTTACATATTATATTTTTTTTTATAATTACTCTAATTCACCTATAAAATCATTAGGTACTAACAATGACATAAAATACATATTGAATGTTAAATAATAACAACACGTTATAGCTATTTTATTTTTAGGGTTCCGAAGAAACATCTGGGTACCACTACAGTTTCATCAAATCCATCTATCTGCCTATCTGTCTATCTGACCTACATTTTTCGACCTAAAAATGCAATTTTGCTTGTATGTAGAGATCTCAATTAATTTTCAAAAAACATGTTTCCTTAATTTCTTGAGGTTCTTTCACTGAAAAATGGAGGTAAAAATTTTTTCACGTATCACAGCGTATGGGATACCGTTAGAAAAGGTTCATAAAATAAAGTTGAGTCCTCTTTTAGCAACTTTTTATTTTTAAGCCTCGTTTGCAAAATATTGTACTTCATTTATGTGTTTAAGATATATATAATTGATTTTCAAGTAATATATGAAACAATACACTTGTGGAACTTTTTAAAATGTCGAAACAGATTATAAGTCGTCGTTTCATTTATTCATTGTCCATTTTCAGCGATTAAACTTAATCAGAGCCGGATTATCGCCTAGATAAATAAGGCAAATATCTAGGACGCAGTTTTTTGAAGGGTCCGGTCAAACTGTTTATTTGGAATATTTGAATATGAATGTTTTGGTATTTGTATTTTTTCTCTTGCTTGTTAAGAGTTTTGGATCAATTACTTGAGGACTTGTACGTCAGGGTCACGAGATTTCCAGAAGTACGTTTTATTTTTTTTATTTTTTTTTTACATTGCTTGTCAGTAGATTGAGGAAGGAAAAATTTGGTTAAAAATTTGGCCAGCCTGGGGCCCTGTAAGAAGAAAATGCCTGGGGCCCAAATTGGATTAATTCAGCTCTGAACTTAATACTTATATGCTTAATATTTGTATAGCACTATGTTTAATAATATATTATTAAAGTTGTAATTACCTAGACGTAGGTATTGCATTGTTTTAAATACCTATTACATAAAACAAATAGGGCGTATAACCTCTTATTTAAATGGAGACATATTTATCGCATTTATTTCTTTCTAGTAATGATTAATTGCCAAAGAATAACGTATTTATCCACATTTAAAATTTTTAAAAAAGCATGCTATGTAGCTATTAACAATTCTTTTAAATAGTATAAATTAAATACATTCAAGAATTTTTTTTGATAAGTGATGTTTTCTGCAATTAAATGTTTTATTTATTAATATAGAATACCATAATGTAACGCTGAAATTTATTAAATTTAAATAAGATAGCTTTTTGAAAATATTAATTTTGATTTCACAGCTTCACCACCATCATATGCAATAGGAGGTTATTTATGCTACTTTCATTTATTTTAAACGTTAAGATACAAAATAGTAGTATAAATATTTTGTAACTTTAATATTTTGTGTTTGATCTCTAAAAGAAGTTTGATAATAAAGATCAGTGAAGACATTAAAGATTAAACCAAACTTTGATTGCCACCAGTCAATCATATTTATAATATGTACTGCCTTACACTGGTCGTAGGTATCTTGAGCGACTTGATCACAGATATAGCGTAGCAATATATTCCACGTACGTAATTTAATATAATATTACTAGTCGTATGCCCGATGGGATTTCCCATCGGCAATATCTTTTTATTAGGTACTCACTTTCTGCTCACTTTTAATGTTTTTCAAAAGCCTAAATCAATATCCACGTTTCTAACTTCAAAAATGATGAACTTCCCATACGAACTTTCATTTTCTGTTTTAATCCCTTAGGGAATATATTTCCAGAAACAACTGACTTTTATTTATAAATAGAAGCCTAAACGCCAATTTTCATAATTCCTGTGTTCAATTTTGTCCTTCTAAACCCAACAGCTTAGGTTTGCGTTGTCTGTCAGTCAAAGATTCATTAAATATTATTTATTTTAATAGCCATAGTAACATATTTTTATACATATAGCACTAACTTCAAAAATAACGAATTTACATACAAATTTTCATCCCTTATTAAACCCATTTAGGGGAAAATTTTCAAAAATCCTTTCTTAGTGCTCACCTACGTTACACAGGGAACTCCTATGCAAAATTTCTTTCTTCTAAACCCAACGGTTTAGGCTGTGCGTTGTCTGTCAGTCAGTCAGTGTTAGAAATTTATTAAGTAGATTATTAATCACGCTTTCAGTCCCACGTTTTCGGCATCCTAAAATAATCAAAACCAAGGTTTACTAAATATACAGGTTGCGTAAATCACAGCATTTTTAAAATACCCAGTGGTCTGCAATTCCAGGACCGTACTCAGTAAAAATTAAATATATATCTAAACTTGTTAATATGGTAGGAAACATCCACTGTTGTTTGAAAATATATTGTTACTTAATACTATAGGGTAAGAGACCCGATGACCGATCACTATTTTTAGCTATATCATTAAATTAGCTTAAAAAAATTAAAAAATAAACAAAACACCCATTTTTTTTTTTCTTAATAAGTATGAAACCAAGTTTTTTTTAATCCAATGGATATGTTTTTAAGAAAATATAACCCAAAAATTTTGATTTATTAATGATTTTGTTTTATAATTTGTTGACGTCTATTAAAAAGCAGACAGAAAATATTAACCTCCTTTGAAAGATCAATACACTGACCCCTATGAAGAATCGTGCATTAATTCAAATCACGTACAGTAGTACAAATCTTATACTATCGAATATTTGAACCATTCTCTTTCAGTCACTTTGACACTCTATCCACTACAAGGGGTCAGTCTGTGTCATAGAGTATCACAGAATGACACCTTGTGAAACATAGCAGCAATGACAGAAGGGTTTAAATATTCGATAAAATAAGCCACTAAAATACTGTATTTTCTTTCGCCATCTATAATTATGCTTTAAAAAACATTGTGTACATTCTAACATGATTCTAACTTATCTATACGCCATTGTGAATTTTTAAACAGTTAAATTAAGTATATGACGATAGATGACGTATATATTTATATATCGTTTCAAATCTAAATGTCTGACGTTTTTATTTCAATTTCGAAGTTTTAATTCAATATTAATTATTTTTCAATTGATTTTACGTTCTGAAATAAATAAAATATTAAAGTGAAATTATAAAAACGGTTAGTTAAGTGTTTTAAACCCAAAAATTAATTAAAAATGTTTATAAAAGAGATATGCAATATATAATTCTCAAAATGCCGTACCCAACTCTAAAACTTGGGTCCCAAGAAGGATCAGTCATACAAATAATATTTAACACATATAAAATTTAATTTAGCTATCCTAATCTCTTAAGTGGACTAATAACAATTATTTGTATACTTTTATTATGCTAATAACTTTAAAAATTCGGTGAAAAATGTTACAATTTATAACCCATGTGTTTTGAATAATGATCATCCACCATATTAAAAATTCACGAATTCAACAAAAATTGTTATATATATATATATATATATATATATATATATATATATATATATATATATATATGTATTTCTTAAATTAAGTGAGGAGACATTAAATGTGAGGTGAATTTAAATTGAAAAATAATCATTCTATTAACAATAATTTTTTTTATCAAAGGTTTCTTTCAGAAATAACTTCATTAAGATATAAATGTCAAAACTGATCGGACTTATAACCCCGATCGACAATGGGGTCTTTTACCCTAAATGATTTGTTCAAAAAAAAATTTTTCGCTTTATAATTTGAATTTTGAACCCATATTATTTGAGTAGTTCTTGTTCTAACCATATTTTTGGTTTATAAATATTTATGTTCTTGTAATTTGAACTATTATTTTAATTCATTTTTATTTATACACATTTATTAAAATAAGGTTAAAAAAAGGTACCATAAAATTTATTGAGAGGATCATTAATTTTAAAATGTCTATAATCTCCTTAAATGAATATACTTTTTCTATATCGTCAAAAGCTACGTTTTTTAAAATGCCTTTCAAATATACTGCGATAGTAAAATACCTTCGTCTTCAGCTACTGTTATGTTTTGCTCATTCTTAAAATTTTTTTAAATGATGTAAAAAAATACTTGAGTTTGTCTCTGTACAATATTTATGTATTAACAATAATAAGGGAGACAGAGATAAAAAAAATATTTTTATGAAAAAAATAAGTAAAATATTTCATTCAATTAACGAAAAATACTTTTAAAAATTTATTCAAGTATTTAATTAATAATTCACTCAAATACACGCAAAATATTACGAACAAATATCAGAAAAAGACAAAAATCTTTATTAAAAACAAAGTAAGGTAGTTTTCGTATCCTTAACAACACATATCTGATTGTGAAAATTTTGTTTGACCAATTAAATTTTGAAAACCAAAATGTAAATACATTAGTTTAATGGCATTTATTTAACCATTTGTATATCTAATAACTATGAATCAAAACAACCGCAGAGGCCGATCGCGGTCAATGATTAATTGATTACACATTATGTGTGCGATGTTACCACACCGATGTGTACTCACACAAACACCAACACACATCAGCACATTACCACAGACACACTACTCTCTTGGTTTCTATAAAAAATCTTAAAATAAACAAATACATAAAAAATATTAAAATAATAAAAGTACATATTTATTTGCTTTTTTTTATTTATTTTTAGTTTACCAGTTTGTTACCTAAACTTTCTTTAACTAATTGATTTGAATATTGAATCGTTTTATGTATTTGTTTATATAAAGTTTCTTTAAAAATATTGTAAGTTTCCGGGGAAGTTTACTGTGAAAGTGCTCGGGCCTCATAGTGTTAATACATCTTCGGACGAATTACCCCTAAGAAGAATACGTAATATAAGAATACTCTAAACGGAATAAATTAGGAGTTTCTTCAAAATGTTAAGGACGTCAGAAGAGCCAAGCGACTATCAAAAAGTACGTTAATTTTATGTTTGTACACTTCTGATTCAAGGCTTTAATAAATACACTAAGACATCGATTATCCGAATGTCAGTTAGCCAAAATATTAAAAAGGGTTGCAAGAAACAAAGTTTCAAAAAATTAACTTAATGGTTATGTGAGCGATCGTTGTGAACATTTCATATAAAGCTCAGCAGAGTGCGTGAAAAACATATCCGAAATATTTTTTTGAATAGTATTCTCATGTACTTTCTTACAAAACTCGTATTTGACTATCCGAACCTCTTTCGGCCCTAAATTAGTTCAGATAATTATCATTCTATTGTTCCTTTTGTGGAAGACCGCCGATCTCTATATTAGACATAACGTTTAAGGTTACTTTACTCCAGATTTTATGTCAAGGATATTATATAAAGGCACCCGGAATCCTTATATTCATTCATTATTTACAATTACAAAAAAAAGTATTAGTTGCATTAAAAATCATAAATAATTTATTAGAAACTATACACAAAAAATACAGAGAACATACCAGTTATAATTATTGCACAATATAAGAATTTATAATATTTTAGGCATTTTTTCCCAATAAAATGTGGAAATATTTTATGGTCCATTTCACTTAAATTAACCAAGCTTCGTCACTGAATTTAAACAATTTCGGTTTTCTTGGTTTTTAGGAAAGAATAGAAGATTTATTTGTTTCGAATATAAGAATTATTTAATTTTTTAACGAAAACTCATGATCAACTGTATTTGAAATGAGGTATAGTAACAAAGTTTCATTGAATATTCTCGATACATAGTATTAGCAATAATACAAGAATTAATAAGATTTAAATAGTTCTCAATTTCATGCATGACTGCAAAAAATGAAAACAATTTCGCGTAACGCATGCAAATTAATGAAATTTAATATTTAAATGACAAAGAAAACAAATTGGTATTAGTTTACGAATTAGTATTGTCAATCTTTATTTATTATATGACTTTAAATACCCAATAAATTTAATGTGTAGGAACACGGAATGTACTTACAATGTAATTTCTGTTGTAACTGTTGACTATTGGTCTAATCGAGCAAGATGTTGTCAATAAAAAAAAAAAAAAAAAAACAGTTTCACAAAAAATTAAATGATTATACGTTAGGGGTGATCAATTTTTATCGATGCTAGTTGAAAACCCAGTTGAAAAATTTGAGCAACAAATTTTACTTCTTATTTTTACTTAGGAATAAATAAATGCAAGAACAAGACAAAGCCTCTAGTAATCTTGATCTTTGTCTTATGTTTACACTAACAATAAGAACTTTAGCCTTGGTCTAATCTTCTAAAACACAATCTGGGTCTTGATCTTCATCTCGTTCAAAAATATTGAAAGAAAAGATAACACTTACATACACTCTTGTAGGTATATCTTAATTGTATTGAAATGAAGATTTGTAAGATCTTTTTAAAAATTCCAGTAAATTATTAATTAATAGGCCGTATTGGCGATTTTTCAAAAATTTTAATAACAATATTTGGAAAATTTCTATAATGTCTTGTATTTTAGCACGAATATTACTTTTTTCTTGGGTTTGTCCACTTAAATCTTAGTACGGGTCTCGCAACCGTAATTATAATCTTGGTATTGATATTGCTAAATTATGCATAGTACTTGGTCTTCCAAAAAATGCAGTTACTAGGGTCACTACTTTAGATAACATCATTTGGAAAGTGTCAAAACTAGAATTAACCGAACGGACTTGAGAAGATGTAAAAATCCAATTATTTACTAACGCACATATATTCATTTTAAGCTAAGGAAATATAAACATTTTTGCAGAATGTTGTTTATTTGTAATAAAACAAATTACATAATATTTTATGTACTCTCATTTCTCGAAATTAACCTTACAAAATATTTCACAGCGCCTACACCATACAATTAAATCTGTATCAGAAAAATTTTTAAGGTCAAAATCATTATTTAATATTATACCTAGAATAATTTTTTTTTTTTAAGATATAGATTGTTTGCGGTGAAAAATCGAAAGTTTTATTCCCTTTAATAAAACCTTTAGTTTCTTATACGGATCCATTTTTTACACATTTCTACCAACATTTTTACTACATGCTGTATCAAATACTCAACAAAATAACACAAAAATTGATTAGATTATGTCATAAATTAAATCTTATAACTGTTTATTTTTATAAACAAAAATAAGATTATTAGTTTCACTTTTATTTAAGGTGGAACATTGTGATGAAATCTGAATTAATTTTTGAATTGCTAATTCTTTTTTAATACATATAAACACTATATAGAAGTAGATAAACACTTTCTTATTTACCTACTTATTACCGCTTATTATAAAACACTACATCATATTTAAACATGGGTGTAGTTCTTTAATCTATGCACTATGCTTTTACTGTACCTAAATGATATTTTAATGTAATTAAAAAAATGCACACATAAAAAATTATGTAAGTTAAATTTATGTAAAATTAAACAATCAAGTAGGTATTATTCTGGATATTGTAACTTTGTAACATTTAAAGGTCAATAAGTGTATCTATACCTTTAGCTTTTAAAAGTTATATAAAAAAATATGGCGAGTACAACGCAACACTGGCCAAATTCTTCACTGATTCTGAACAGAATTTTTATGTTTTTATCACCTTCTACTAATTTCTATCTCCATTCTGTATTATTTCTCTTATTTCATTTACAAGACAACAGGCCCCCACAGAGGCTATGATAGTTACATCTAAAAGTTGGGGCCCGAGTTGTCGAGAGGATCCGATGAACTCCGGACGTTATTTCAAACATCATGTCGTTGGAAATAAAATAAATTTCAACAGTAACTTTTTTATTTAATATGAGAGCGTTCATAAACTACGTAGCCTAATTGGGGGAGGGAGGGGTTATGCTGAAAACTACGCTGGCCTACATGGAGGGGGGGGGGTCAGAGTTGAACTACGTAGTTTTATTTGGAACACTTAAACAAATATAAATTTGAATGTGAAAATTCATGAATAATCTTGACTTACTTATAAGGTAGTTACTTAATATCTTGGATATTTTGAATTTGACGAAACTTCCCCAAGCAAATTATGCAACCAGTTACAAAGTCTTTACATTAAAATTCTTATTGTCAGGGGACATGTTTTTAAGGGAATATTCAGCTAAACTGTAAAAAAGTGCCTTAATTTTCATATTTTACAAACTGACCCGATCACGCGTTGCTGTGGTTCAGTAGCTGTAATTGATTGAATTAATTTTTTCTTATCATTTCAAACGATACACTGCACAATTATAACACAATACACAGTATAATTATAAAAATTATTGACATCGTGAACATAAACAAATATGACGTGGATAGAAGGTATAATCTGGACTTCTAAAATTTATAAGTCAATTCAATCATATATTCCAAAATTCTGTGCAAAATTAATTATTTCTAGCACTTGACCCTGCTCGCCCAATGACTCTAAAATAACTATCTTCATATTTTATTAGCATGGCTAATTTCCGCAGCGTAAGAACTTAGTATGGGTAGCTATACCAGCAGTTTTAGAATTGTTTCCATTTTAGACACTTCAAGTTACCAAGGCCATGGGAAACCATTTTAACGTCGCTTTCATCTTTCACAGAGATCTCAACAGTACTTAAGTAAAAATTGTCAAATTTCTTCAGCGTTTTAATTTGCGCCCTATTTGGTGTAACTGACGGACAATGTGATCACACGTCCACTTAAATTTGATATTCTGAAATTTTGTACAAAATCAGTTCCTTATGTGCTTCGCTTCGCTCGCTCGACGACTCTAAAGTATTATTCATATTTTCATATTTTCAAGTCATATTCATATTTTTATAGCATATCTGAGTCGTATAGTTCCAAAAGTGGCCTTGTCCACAAAAAATCAGTTTGGAGTTAGTGACGCTGTATTATTGTGCAGTTAAATTGCCATCTGTAGCAGTAATTATTAACTTTCAAAAAAATTCTTTTCCGGTGTAAATTAAATTTAAAAATTTAAGTTATTTCCAAAACAAGCCTTATCCACTCCTGTGTCAATTTCGTAACTAACCTTATCCAGTTATTTTCAAAACTAGTCTTATCCATAGTTTCCGCCATTGCGCAATAAAAACTTAATTCCATAACTCACCTAATCCAAGTAAATTTATCTATTGTTTTTAAAACTTTTTGAATAACATCCAGAACTTTAGATACTTTCCGTTGAAAGTAAAGAGATACTTTAAAGTATCCAGAGATACTTTCCATTGAAAGTAAAATTAAAGCTGCTAACTTGAATGATGTCAAATCTTTATTCACAAAACATTTTGGAAACGAATGGAAAAGTATTGAAGAATTGGAATTCTACAGAAATTCTCTCAGAGAAGTGTCAGTAAATAATGGTCCGGATATAAACACCATTGACATCATTGAATCAATAAAGGATCATAACCAGTGTTCCTTACTGGAAAGGTCTTATTAAATATCACCGATTAAAAAACACGACTGCTGTCACAAAAAAGTGAACTGAAAAGTTAAAGACAAGTTATCGCTAAATTTATATCGCAGTTAGCAAACAGTTTTGTTTAGAGCACTGGTTTTTGTATGTTCCTTACCTCTAATTCATCTTTACTCCACATTTAACTAAATTTCTTGTTTTAGGAAACTACATGCATCGTTTTGTGGAGCTCCTAGAATCCTACAAATAAATATATTCATAACACTTGCACAAATATATGCATTTGAGCGAAAAGAAAATAGGAAATTAAGAAAAGTTCAAATTGAACATTTTCGTATAACTTGAAAACACAAAGAGCTTGGCCTGTTACTGCAACTACGGAATACATATACAAGGGCGAGCATTACCATAGCGCTCGTTACCCTGGTTGGGCCTTAGGTAAATTCACCATCTTATCTGTAGAGTCTTTATGAAAATAGTTTATTTTGGAAATGTAATAGCCCCGTAAATAAATGTTTTGAAGTTCAGTTCTGTGTTGTTTACTTTAAACCCTTCAGAATATGTCATTTCCAAAACCTTTCTAATCCATTAGGGTTAGTTACAAAACTGACCCTATCCGTGGTTTAGTTCCAAAAGTGGCCTTGTCCAAAATTAAAAAGCTATTTAATAGAAAACTATGCAATATTTCATAATTTTTATTAATGTTTCTTAATCCAACATCAGTTTAGTGTTGAAAAAACTTACCATCTGAATATTTTAGAGGTGATGTGTACTAGTAACAGTTTTTTGTGTTTCCTGAAAAATTTTACAAAATGGAGAAGGCCAGTTTTGGAACTATAGGACTCATCTAATTTTCATATGTATGGAATCTGCTGAAAACAGCAGAATTGCCAATTGATGATAACTGGACAATCCAGTTGTTTATTTCCTTATAGGATACAAATAGGGGTATTTTTTATTTACAATTACTCTATATCAACTAGTTTCCGAGAAAAACGTACTTTTGTAAATGGAAATTCGCTATGTTATGCAGGATGCTGCAACAGGGGTATTTTAATTAATTTATAATTGTTCTAAAATTTGAGCAATAATGTTAAGTTAGCTATGATAAAAAAAATAGAGACCTATTTTGAAGACGATACATAAAGACGATTATTATAAAAGATGTATTTTTCAAGACGAATATTTTAAAAGACGTATTACCCAGACGATTATTTAAAAGATTAATTTGAAGGCGATTGGACATAATTACTCAATATATTGGATTTGTTAATGTGCCTTTGTCAAAATATTAAATTAAGGAATTTATTCAATTAAAAGAAAAACTAAATTATTGTAAATATTTCTACATATATATATATATATATATATATATATATATATATATATATATATATATATATATATATATATATATATATATATATATATACCGTGTGAGTTTTTCAGGAGTTGCCATTTTTATTACAGCCAAACCGTTGATTTAATCGAAAAATTGTTCAAATAAGAGTTGTAGATATCGACGGGGGCAACCAATTGCGATAATCAGGAGCTTTATAGCTCTTATGGTTTTCGAGCTATGATACAAACTTACCTTTTTTTAAATGGAATAGTATACTTATTTGTTGATAAAAATTATTCAATAAAGCAACAATAACCAAAAATAAAAAAATAAAAATTTTTATTTTAAGTTTTGTTTTCAAATTTTACAACTTTCGCGCTTAAAAGTGATTTATTTAAGTGAATTTTGGTAAGTTTAAGAGCGCCTACTGCAAACAGGCCTTAATATTACGGAAAATAGCCAGCGGTAATTGTATTTATGTTACATAGATGTCTCTACCGTATAGGTTTATCTAGAGTCCCTATAATAAATAGAGTCGTGACATGTGTTCTCAACGCTGATTGGCATCGGCATTTTCTGTCCACAGTTTGCATAAAATACATTAAAAATAAATTAAATATTAACAAAAACTCTGAAAAAATCATTTAGTTGAACCTAGAAAGAATAATTAAATTAAAAATTTTTAATTGTTCAGTAATTCATAACTTATTAACAATAATTATGTACTCAAAAATATTTACTCAAGCATGTACATAACCTCTCCAATTCTTATATTATCCAAGGAATATTTATTGTTATTTTAACAGGTAATGGTAATTCCACAATTTCAAAATAATTATTTACAATGTAAGTAACGAAAATTTTTATTTCATAGGATTCTGTAAAGCTTTGGTTCAGTTTGGTTTTCAAAAATGCACTTAAAATACAAAATGGAAAATGGTTTTGCTGGACATATTTAAAATAGAAAATGGAAAATAGCTATTTAAAATGGATTATAAAATGCCAAATAGGGTTTCCGATCTCTGGCGAAAAAATCGATCTTGTGGATCGATTGGAATCGTCAAACCAAAAATCGATGCAGAAGAAAATCGGCTTATAAAAGATCGATCTGACGAAAATCGATTCAATTTTTGTACTTGCAGAAAATAAAAGTTTTAATGAAGTTTCTTATTGGGTCATCACAAATCAGTTTGAATTTTCTTTGAAGATGAACTGCTGAATTTAATATGAATAAAATGGTTTCCAGTTTGCGCTAAAAGTGACAACATTAGTTGATATATATTTTACAATAATTTTTAAAAAATATCATATTTTTACTAAAAATATCCTAATTTAAATTCGAAAAGATCGATCTTCGATCCCCTAAATGTTTCACGATCTCTGTATCGATTTACTCTCCAAAGAATCGATTCGAAAAATCGAAGATCGGAAACCCTAATGCCAATTGCTTTTTTTACTTTAAATTCTATAAATTTTTTTTATCAATATTTAAAAAAAAGTTAAGAAAATTTTAAACGTACTGAAATTAACTAAAGGCAGTCTTTTGAGAAAATTTTGTAAAGTTTACATGATATGAAAACGAAATTTAACTCTTGAAATATTGTTACTTTAAAATATTGTAAAATTTAATTCAGCCTTGACGTATTCAAACCTTGATTACGCTACAATTGCGACTTCAAAATTATGAAAATCATCTGCTTGTAATACAAAACATTTTTTATTGCCGTGTCTTAAAGATAATAGTACACAACTTGAGTACCTAAAGTTTGACTTAAGAGAACTACAATTCTAGTAATAAATATACTCCCGTGATTTTGCTACTCCAGTTATAAAAAATTTGAATCAATTAAATAAATTTACATTTAATTTACAATTTGTTAGACTTCAGATCGTTCAGTTCGAGTTCTATAATTTATGCACATAAATTTGAGTATACATGCATTTTCATTTTTAATGGAAAATAGATTCAAATTTTCTTTTTAAATACAAAATGGAAAATGGTTTGACCGAACTTATTTAAAATAGAAAATGGAAAATGCCATTTTGTATTTTAGATACATATTTCAAATGAAATCATTTTAAATTGCTCCCAGCCCTGATCAACAGAAAATTATTTTATTGTAAAATTGTATAACAATTAAGAGAAATTATGATTTTTTAATAAAACAGTAATTTGAATTTACATTGTGTATTTATTTTTCTGGAAAAGTGCATTACTAAACCGCGCGAACATATTAGCAAAAATTTAAATAATATAACGTCTACAAGTATCCAAATATGGTAGTAAACGTTAAATAATTTGAATTTTTGTTTGCCCGGTTTAATAGTGCACATGCGCGAGAATTTTACCACGAATCGAAGCAGTAGGTAAGGCAGGTAGTAACGCAATACCAAGAAAATGATCCACGATCATTTGGTTACAAACTAAAATAACAAAAATTAGCAGTTTTGTAAAATACTAAAATACGCTGCAATAGGGTGTGGCACACAGCTTCCTCGTACTCGTAAATGCCCAATATATCTTTGTGTAATTTAATATAGGTATATAAATTAATAAAAATAAATAAACGATTCATAAAAAATTGAGCGAAGTGGAACTAGCAGTAAATAAGATATTGACATTTAATTGGATTTCATGGTAGTGCCGTGGATACTATTCCTCTGAATGCAATGAAATTTCTAGGGGATTATCTAGGAAGCAAAACGCATAATTTCATAAAAATGAATTGAATAGTTCAGAAGTTATAGTAGCTTTTTCATTTGCTTTTAAATGTAACTGCTTTAATTTTAAAGTAGACATAATAATAATAATAGTAATAATAATAATAATAATAATGATTTTTATTGCTTAAGAAAATCTTTTACACCAGGGAAGATCATTTAACATTTATAAGTAACAACAAATAACAAAAATTATAATAAACAGAAAGTTCATTAAGTGGTAAATACTAGCTCAGTGGTCAAGAGTCCCTATCGCATATAAAAATACGTCATTTAGCTATGGTTTCCAGCCCTCTTATGGTTAATAACGCCGTCATGGGATCACCTCCAGCACTGATATGCTTATTCAAGTACATTTGCCTTTTAAAAGGATACTTTTTACAATTGAAAAGAAAGTACGTAAGATACTGAGAACTTCGTTACACTGTTGACAAATTTCTTCATGTTTCAGAGTCAGTTTACAGCCTTTGAAGAAAATTTTTGTACATACACTAGCGGAAACAATTAAAGGATCAAAAAAAAATTCCATATTTTTAGCGATTTTTCAAATGGCTGTATCTTTGTTAAAAATGGTCGTATTGGAGTCGTAAGTACAGCAATTTAAAGCTTGAAGTTTCTAGTTTTGAAATCATCCAACTCAAAAATTTTCAAAGCAACGTGTACCGCTCAATCCTAATAAATACACTGAAAAAAAATTTTCGAAAATTTTTTAAGAAATATTTTTTTTTTATAAATTTTAAATACTGCTATTGATAAAAATGTGGAAAAGGATGAGAAAATTTTTTTTTCATTTTGTTGAAGATTATGAAAGTTTAAGACCAAAAAAATGATCCTTTAATTTTTTTAAAAATTCAATCGAATGAAACAAAAAAACGGCTGGATGGATTAAATTGAAACTCGCTGGGATTTTTGTGGGTATATTGAACTGTAAAAGGCACACTTAACATTAATGGTTTTCTCGATATTTTTGATTCAGTGATCGAATTTCCAAAAAGCTACCAAAAGCCCATTTTTTCTTGATTTTTCAAATTCATGTGGAGCATGGAAAAAATTTTTTCCGGGAAAACAATGGCTAATCCTTCTAGAGAATTTAATCGAGTTTTTAAAACCCATCTCCAATTTTCTGTGCGATCATTGGTTGCTGAAATATCGATGGTCAAAGACGAAATGATCCTTTTCCATTCAAAGTCCTATAACTCAGTGAGCAGTGGTCATATTAAGGCCTTAAAAAAAACAAATTAAAGCTAAATTAACAATTTATCCGGCCTATGTGGTGGTTAAGTAGGGAAATTTTTTTCCAAGTCCGTGGACCAAAAAGAAAAAACGAAAAAATTTCGAAAATTTTTTTTTCAGTGTATTTATTAGGATTGAGCGATAGACGTAGCTTTGAAAATTTTTTAGTTGGAAGATTTCAAAACTAGAAACTTCAAAGCTTTAAATTTCTGTGCTTACGACTCCGATACGACCATTTTTAACAAAGATACAGCCATTCGAAAAATCGCTAAAAATTTGGAATTTTTTTTTGATCCTTTGTTTCCGCTAGTGTATTTTATTTGACATTCGTAACTGACTAACTTCGGTCAGCATTATTTTTGTTTTGAACATGTCCTGCGCTTCCCACAAATTCTCGTAACCAACTTGGGTGAACTTTTGTTTTAAAGATACAACGCAGTTAGAGTTTTTCTAGGTTCGATCATCACATAGTTCCTTTAGTTTTGCTTAACATACTTTCGGGATTCTCTCGTCTGTCATATTCAGCAAGTGACACCACCATATCAATATACTTTTTACTATTTTAAATTGCTATTTTCGATTTGCTTATATTTACTGTCAGCATCTCAACTTTATCTTGTACATCATTAAAATATGTTCCAAACATGATAAGATCGTCTGGTTTGATTACTACAAAATAAACTAAGGTTATGAATATTTTTAAAATACATCTTTATCAGACGTATTGTTAAAATACATACCATACATACTTGAAAATTTTTATATTAAAAATATTTTTTTGCTTTTTTTACTCTTTTTAAAAAAAAAAGAGTTTAAAAATTTAACAATTTAAATTTAAAAAAGACCTGTCATTTTATGACAGTTCTACGATCGTATCCAGTTGCCATCTATGATTTACTTTCAGAGATTTTTAATAATGACATTTTCACATGTACCAGATTTTGATTTCTTTAATATGGTGTACAATTAAATATTACAAAAACATTTGTAATTTGATAACTTGTTTAATAAATATTAAGTTGAATATTTGAGGAAAACTACAAATTATTTTGATAATCAATGTATTTAATTAATAAATTTTCTGCTACTGTAAGAAGCTAATGTGAATATACCATTACAACTTATTTGGTATTTTTTTTAGTATAAATTCAAAATAAATCGTATGTTTTGCGTTTGGTTAGACAAACCTTACCACGGATTTTGAAAATTAAAACTTAAAAATGCAATTTCTCAAAAATTTGAAATAAAATAATGAAAATTTTAGCATAATTGGTAGTTTGAAGTAATAAACTAATTTTTAAGAAACATCTCAACATATGTTCCCATTTGAAAAAAAAAATTTTTTTCTATTCCAAAAAAACCGTGAGTCCTAGAAGTCTGGAATAATTTTTCGTAAATGGCCCCCTCTCTTTTGAATATTTTTTGTATAAACTTTTTTTCGATTAGATGCATATTTTAGGAATAAATCGAATGGCAACTCCTGAAAAACTCACACGGTATATATATATATATATATATATATATATATATATATATATATATATATATATATATATATATATATATATATGTATATATATATTTATATATATATATATATATATATATATATATATATATATGTATATATATATATGTATATATATATATATATATATATATATATATATATATATATATATATATATATTCCAACGTTTTCAAGAAATTTCTTAAAAATCAGGTATTTCGTTCTTGAGTTATCGTACCCTCTTTTAAAATAGTTGCTGTAGTTCTGTACTCTGTGGTCATACGTCCTTCGTCCTTCGTCTTACATTAACATTATACATGTATCATAATTATGTGATCGTATGGGTATACGATATTGACGTTATACATATATACACTATATCATCTTTGACTATACATAGTGTGTCGAATATGTGCTTAGAATGTGAGTAACTTAAGACTTTAAGATTACATCACTTAAGATTAAATCCCTAAGATCACATTCTAAGTCACATAGTTTTTCTCGGAAACTAATTGACATAGAAAAAAAGTTTAAAGATCTTTTTTATGTAATTTTTTCTTCTCTTTTAAATGGTGTAAAAAAATTTCGCAAAAATTTTTGAATAAGTGGAAATTTTGGCAAAAAACTAATTTTTTGCAAGAACAAAAACCATGTTCCTGGCATCCGACGGGTCTGGTTAACGAACTCGTCCAACGGTTTGGGGCTTCCAATACTTTCACCAAATTTCGTAATCTTAGGACATTCCGTTCGAGAGTTATCGTGCGGACACAGTTTAACCTGTACACAAAATTTCAGCCCTCTAGGTTTATTTGGGGAGATTTTGACCCGAACGAAACTGTTAAAACAAGAAAAATCATGTTCTTTTTGATATAAAAATGGTGGGGGTAAGGGTTAAAAGCTGAGACCCCCAAAAGGCACCCCCTTGATACTAACTCAATCCGAATACAAAATTTCAGGCCCCTAGGTTTATTTGGGTGATCTGTACGAGTGGTACAAACTTCGGAAACGTCAAAAAAGCATGAAATTGTAGCTTAAAAATGACGGGGGTGGGGTAAAATATTAAAACCTCCAAAAAGCACAACCTAGGTACGAATTCTATCAACACACCAAATTTCAACCCTCTACGTTAATTCTGGGGGGCTGTGGGCGTGTTAAATCCAGCCAAAATCGTTTTTTCCCCCTCTGCTCCCTCCAAATCATCCTAGGAAGCTAAATGTTAGATACGTTGTAGATAATCGGCCGAAACTGTATTTCCAATCGGTTTGGAAAAGTTTTATTGTTTTACCGCCCCCCACCAGCCCCTTAAAAGTTGGGTCGGATCCAAAATTTTCCCAAAATTTGACCCCACTTTGATAGTATTGTTGTGCATCGGAATGAGCCCCACTTACCAAATTTCAGCTCTTAACTTCCATAGGGGGGCTCTACAGATATTAAAAGGTGGCGGGAATATATATATATATATATATATATATATATATATATATATATATATATATATATATATATATATCAGACATTTTTTTTCTACAGAATCGTGTTCTACGGATCCGAAAACGGATAGCACCCCCTACTCTCGCCTCTCGCCGTTCTTATCTTATAGGCTGTATAAGTCTAATTTTTTCAAGGAAAAATTCGACTAAAAATGCCAAAAAAATATTCTGTTGAAGAAATAGTGCAGATAATTTGGTGGAAAAAATTATTTTATAAAAGAAGATTACCAAAAATAGGAATATGTTTATCCAAAGCACTCTTGTGGCATAACTTTTTCCTTATGGGAATCCAATGTTAAAAATTAACATGTAAATCGTATGCATACATCCGGCCGGGACACCCGGTATATATAGATAGATTATAAGAAGACAATTGAGGGGCTCAGTGTAAAAATGGTATAAGTGATTTTTTTTAAATTTTTATGATAAGTGCGGGAATCAACAGCTGAGTGTTATGTTAGTTTGCAGAAAAATTAGTACAAGTGATTTCTATTGTTATCAGCGCATTCTAATAGGAAATTTTCTAAGCTCCAAATAAATTACCTTGATTCAAAAGAGAAAAAGTGGGATAAGTGGCACTTAGACCATATTGGCTGTTTGGATTGAGTCTAGATTGCAACACTTGTACCGCTTATGTCATACTTACCTGTCCATATATTGGTCAAATGCATATGATTTTTTTAACGATAATGATAATTCAAATCAATATTGTTTTGTTAACAATATATTAACAATGTATTGTGTTAGTGTTTCATTTTTTTAATGTTACAAATTCAATAATTTACAAAATGCTCTTGCCATTACCACCCACTCCCAACCCTAACAGAAAATAATTAAATCCCGTCCAGTCCCACTTCCGCTCGATTTATAACTTACCTCATTTCCGACAGACCCGGTTTTTGCTCGAAACGAAGTAGATTATCTTTAGTCCCGCCCATTCGTAATCCCGTAAAAAATTCTTTATACCCGCTCATTCCTGTCGAATTGACATCTTTAGAAAGAAGCATAGAGAGTAGAGACCATATCTTCCAATAGCGAAGAAGAAGAATCAGAAGGTGGACGAATCATTTTAGAGACCGACGAAAAAGATGGTATATGAAAAGAGCGATGAATAATGATAATAATATGAAAAATATTATTTTAATAGTTTTATATAATTCTAATTTTTAAAAAAATTTTTTTGTTCCAAAAGTTAAAATGTGTTTTTAATTATAAATTAAAATGAGTTTAACGTTTTATACATCAAAATTTAATGTGTAAGACATTAAACATTAATTTAAAATGCACTTGTACCTACCCTTTTTGGCCTGAACGTCTTGAGTGTAAAAATGGTACAAATCAGAAAAAATACTTAGAAAATTCATATGGCTTAACATTTCTAAAAAATCATATTGATACGGAAATCTATATAATATATACGACCGGAAATTTTTGAAAAATAAATTATTGTTCACCAACAGATTCTTCTATCACATTTAAACTTGACAATTAAATTTCTCAATATTTAAGTTTATACACTTGTACCACCTTTCCACTGAGCCCCTCAATTATTTTAATTGAATGTTTTTTGGAATTAAAAATTGGCCAAAACAGAACTACATAGTTTACGGAAGCTACCTATGATACTGATTTTGAGAGGGTCACCATTCGGAACTGATTTTGTATCAAATTTCGAAATATGTGACTTAAAAGTAACGTGACGTCAAAATTGTCCCCCGGAGCCATCAAATAGGACCCAACTGAACAAACCTTGGCAAAATTCTACTTAAATACTAGCTACTGAAATCCTCGGAAAGTTCAAAATTATCCTCCATGGCCTTGATGTTCTCAGAAAGGTGGATAAATACCGATATCTACGTGAAGAGTTCTAACGCGTTCAGGAACCCTTAATGATATTTGTAAATTAAATACGGAAAATAACTTTAAGAAGGATAATAGTTTTTAGGATTCTAAAGTTGATTTTGAAATAATAACGTAATAACCTATGTACGTACGGTAGTAATATAGAGAAATTCCTTAAAAAAATTATACATTTTTTAAATAGTTTCTTAAATGAACACATTGTATGTAAATAAAGCATAATAAACTGACTATAAACATAAATACCTAGGTATATGATATAATTTTATTGAAATACCTAATGCAAGTTACATTTATCAATATTTATTATTAAGTGGTATTTATTGACCCTACGGCATTTTTTATACAGTTACTTATGAAAGTAAATTGAGCAAGTAAAAATTCTCTTATTCATGGTAAGGACGTTGGCTTGTCCTTACATACCTTTTTTTTTATTAATACAAAACACATTTTTACATTAATTTTAAGCGTGATATATCATTCAAAAAATGATCTATTAAAATATTAATACCTAAATGCACGTATTTTATTCTTCCTGTCATTCAATAATATTTGTTATTTAAATGTTATTGAAATTAAAGAAAGTCGTCGACAAGATTAAAAACTAATAATAAACAGCAAAAAAAATTTACCGCATATATGTATACACACATTGTGTTGTGTTGGTCGCCGCGGTCACCGCAGAATGTTAAATTATGTACTTTCCATTTCACTGGTAAATCAAGATAAGTTTGCATGCTTTGTAGTTAGCAATAAAAATAATAAAACACATGTTGAACAGAATGTTAACATACTCTGCTATAATTTCTCCTTTACAGTAAAATGTGATTAAATAAATTAATTATAATAAGAAATTAGATAACAAATTATTTTATGTATGCTATTCAGTTTTCTGTAACAGCCGCGTTCTATTACACATTTCTTGATTATCTTTTAAAAAAAAAAATGTAGTTTGATTAACAGGTGAAGTATAAATAACAAATAGATGACCTTAATGAGCGTAACGTAACTTTCAGCAATTGAAGAAGATACCATATTATGTAGGTATTTTCGTTTGTAATTAGAATTAATTATTATTCGTTAGTGATATCGATACTATTTTGCTTTGCAAAAGAAAGTAAATTTGCAAGAACGAGTTTAGTAGGCAATCGAATTACATCAATTATATTTTATTAATAACAGTTTTTTTTTTAGATTTGTATAATAATTAATTGCATGAAAGTGACAAATTAGATGCATCAAAGAGTTTAAATATACATACGTAGATTTTTCGAAAAGTTTTAGGTATAAGTTGTTTTTTAAATGAAAATTTTTATAGTGAGGGTAACTCTGGGTGAGAGTGTAATGAAATCTGTAATGGTCGGAAGTGAATCTGTAATGGTCGGAAGTAACGCTTTGATTGTAATAAAATTTGTAATGATTGTAAAGTTAAACAAACGCTACAGTGGTTGGTTGATTGTTGCGAAGTGATTAATATTGTTCAAATTATTTAATTTATCCAAAACATTCTTGATGTCTTATTTTGATTTTAAATTAGATTTAACTCAGTATATATAGTAAAGATGCAGCAGCATCTCATCATCAAGAATTCTTATATTTAATAAACTTTTTCTTTAATACTAATAAAAATAAATATACATTTAATATTGAGAGCACTGAGAACATTTTTACGATTAAATTAACATTTCTGTTTATATCCAGCCGATTTCAAAAATTCTTTCACTGGTGGATAGGTAATACCCTATATACATTACAAAGGTTAAAATTATCCCACAGGACCCTAGCTGCCCAAAACGGCTAGAGGAGTCGCTACCAAATTTTTCTCAATTATTATTAAAACTCCGAAACAAATTAATGCGAGTTTAACAATTTTTCCAAAACCTTTGGATCTCAAAATGGATCAAAAATTAAAGTGATCCTAAAATTATCAATATGGGTATCTATACGAAAAGGTCTCAAATTATGAAAATTAAATACGCTATTAATATATGAATATAGCTATCTTGGAGTTGTTAGGAGAAGGAAGTGAAGCACAATAAGGAACTCATTTTGTACAGAATTTAAGATTATTTGATTTAAAAATAATTTAACCCATAACTCAAATAATTTAGGCGAGTGAAACCGCGCGACACAGCTAGTATTACTATGTATAAAACATCTTTTAATTAAAAACAGATCCTTTGTTATTAAATTACTAAATAATACCGAATTTCGGCCATCCAACTGAAAACTAGCAAAAAGGCACTTTTCCACCGACCTACATATATATTTATTTAAAAAAAAATGTTCTTTTCTGATTAAAGTTATTAAAATTTAATATGTTATGACCAATTAAATAAAATTCTTTAATTTTTAAATCAATAAAACTTGCTAAAACTTACCTTTCACGGGACTATTTATAATGTTTTGATAATATTGTTAACCATAATGCTTTTTCATTAAAACATACCGACATCGTCGACATACACTTGCTATTTCCAAGTTTGTCTCAAGCTAAGCGTCCATAAGGTCGGAAACGCGGTCAAATCTCCGGGGCGGTACCGTGCCGCTCTGTCGACCTAGTGGACGCATCTGTATTTATTCAGATGTATTTATCTCCGAGAGCGGAATTGCGCTGCGCCGCGTTTCCGACCTAGTAGACGCTCAGCTTTAATATGATTTCTCGGCGCGTCCACCATAATATATTTTGTTATAAAACTACATGTTATTATTCTATACGTAATTGCATACGTATACTTACTTATTTAAATTACAACATCTACTACAAACGTATTATTAGTCTATTCAATTATACAAAAATTGTAAGAATAGGTACAAATAGGTACTGCATCTTAATTTTTTCCGTTTTAACTAATCTTTATTAAATTTTTTTAATCAAGTGAATGGTAGCACTAGAATAGAATGTTTAAATTTCAAAGAAAAAAAATTAGTGGTTGGCGACATTTTCGTTAAATTTATAATAGCATTATCACAAAAAACTACTAAGTAGACACCGTAGACACAAATACTGACAATAAGAAATAAATTATTTATAGAACTGATTAAAATTCATATCTAATAAATCAATATGGACAGAGAATTCTGTTTTAGAAAAGTAAAGTTATATAACCAGTGAGTTACTAAGCACAATTACACAGGAATTGCAAAAATTTATCTATGTGATGCCAAGAAATAAAATAAACCATTTTAAGATAAAAAATTCCCAATTTAGATGACATAAGATGAAATAAAGCTAACTGAATCTTTTTACAGCAGAAATAAAAATTTAACCCCGAAATTATTAAGTTACTATTGATAATAAAATATGGAGAGCAACATTCTTAAATACCAATTGCAGGTTACAAAATGTTCGTTTAACAAATAATTACAAATAAAAAAAATAAAAAAAAAAAGAAACAAAAAACAAAAAAACAAAAAACAATTGCAAAATAAGAAAAAAAAAAAGAATTGTCTAGTAAATGTTCTCTTATTCCAAATAATAACGATGAACAAATTTATAATAAATGAAAATAATGTTAGAAAAAATTTGAAATCTCCTTCAAAAATTATTATGGAGGATTGGTGATACTCATAAATGAAAATCCTATTTAAGAGATACGCGACAGAAAAAAGATCATAAACCGCGGGCCTAAACAATGGATCAAAAATCCTTTTAGGAGCGATCTTCCACAGTTCCACAATGCAATATTATAATGTCACTGTCTCTATCAGTTTTCTACCTAATTAAAGATTATACGTTTCCAGAAATTGTCCTTCCATCCATTTCTCACCTCTCTCAATCAAAATTGTTAATTACTTAAATACTTAATTCAGTTTTCTAATAAATGTTTAATATTTCTTTACAGTTTTGTATATCGTATTGTATATACGAAAACTATGCCCAATATGACGGCGGTGTACCACAAAGAGCTATAATTCCTGGATCGATACCCGTACGACAACTACCACAGATACCAGGGGCAATTCCAGTCAGAGGTGGCGGAAGACAAGGAAGATTATTAGTCCCAGCGGTAAGTTAATACTCAGACAGAAATATTTGTTCATATAAAAAATTTAATATACTTCCGTATGTATGTATAAATGATTAAATCATCATATAACTGTAAATTTAAAAAGTTCTAGTTTCAATTATTATTAGTTATTCAATTTTATCCATTGCTTTGAAACCAGTTTTTTAGACCTTGACATGATTACATATACATACATTATTTATAATTATCTTTTCTGTTGAAGTAAGTTCTGATAGTTTTTTTACTAAACAGATTATAAAAAAAAAAAAAATATGCTTGGAATGTTAACAAAATATTATATTAACGTTAATTCAAATGTTTAATTGTTATCTATAATTAGGTTTCTCATTTACTGTTATTTTATATTATTATATTACAGTCGAACCTTAATAAGTGAGAACTGGGCATGTGCGGAAACCTCTATAAGTAAAAAAAAAAGTTGAAATCTTTATATAAAAGACTAGCTTTCCTTGTTTGAATTGATACTTTTATAACTGATACCGTCACCTCCATTATAAGCGAGAGCTTTATAAATGACAACGTTATGTATTAAAGTCTGAACTTCTAACTTTTATCTTCGATTTGCCTTTCCCGATTCGATTTCCGTTTTTGATATCACATTTTAAATGAAAGAAACCACTAACTAAATGAAGGTTACGACTACCACTGAAGAAACCACTAACTAAACACGCTAAACACTAATTATTAGAGTATAAATATTATTCAAGACATTAAAGATAGATCCAGCGAGGAAGTTCTCCCTCATACCGCGACTGAAAAATAATATCGAGCGTAAAAGCCCCTCTAACGGAACACTATTTTTAGGTTGTAATTAAACTAGCTTATAAAAATTGACAAATAAATTAAACAGCCTTTTTTTTTTGTTTTTAATAAGCATGAAAGAAAGTTTTTTAATCCAATGAATATGTTTTTAGAAAAATGCAACCCAAAAATTTTTATTTATTAATGTTTTTCTTTTACAAAATGTCGACATCTATATCCAAACAAACAAATATTAATGACGCTAGGAGTTGGGAACCGATATACAAACAGACATGTAATATGAGTAATATGACACATAGAATGACATCTAGACGTCAATGTAGGAAACATAAGATCGTTTAAGTATCAGACGTAAATAAAGGATCAAAATACTGTATTCAACAAAAATTGTTTAATATATACAGGGTGTAAAACAAATAATTCTCGTCCTTTTGTGGGGTGACTCATAGCACCCTGTAGACACTAAAACCGCAGGAATTTTTTCAGAATTAACAGTCGCGTCACCCCTCCAAAGGATAAGAGTTATTTCCTTTACACCCTGTATATAATATGTATACACACATACATATATATATATATATATATATATATATATATATATATATATATATGTATATATGTATGTGTGTATATATTATATACAGGGTGCAAAGGAAATAACTCTTATCCTTTTGAGGAGTGACGCGACTGTTAATTCCGAAAAAATTCCTGCGGTTTTAGTGTCTACAGGGTGCTATGAGTCACCCCACAAAAGGACGAGAATTATTTGTTTTACACCCTGTATATATTAAACAATTTTTGTTGAATACAGTATTTTGATCCTTTATTTACGTCTGATACTTAAACGATCTTATGTTTCCTACATTGACGGGTTAATTTTGAACTCACTTTACATTTAAATTAGATATTCTAAATTTCTTTATAAAATCAGTTTCTTCTAGTGTTCCGTTCCGCTCGTCCAATGATCTTAAAATAGATATATTCATATTTATAGTGTACAGTGGAAACTTGATGTTTCATCACTCTGTAACTCATCATATTCTTAAATAGAAAATAATTAAAGTGTATCGTACCTAGTTGTAAAAATTCCACTAAACAACGAATTACTCAAAATAAAGGGATATCTTCCTTTAAATAAGTAAAAATATTTAATTAATTTTTTTTTTTATTATTCACTTTCAGACATATTCCATAATTCGTCTATTTCTGTAATTTATCACCCCTTCGGCCCCGACCATGATGAATTGTCGAGTTTCTACTGTATTTAATTTTAATGCCTTGAGACCTTTCCGTAGATACGCATATTGATAACTTTAGAAGCATTTGAATTTCGAACCTTTTTTGAAGTCCGAGTGTTTTAGCGAATATTTCTGAACCTGCATTAATTCGTCCAGCCATTAATTTATTGCGTCTTGTATTACTCCAGAAATCTAGGCAATAATTTTAATCTCACTTAATTTTTTTCAAAATATCAATGTTTAAGTAAAATTTAGTCAAGATTTGCCGTCTTTTTTAGACCATTTTTGGGTTCCCAGCACCCCTGGGGGTCATTTCAATTTCACATTCGTTTATTTCATGACCTCAGTAATGTTTGAGCAAAATTTGGTCCAAGATCCATACATTTTAGAGAGCTTTCATTTTTCAGGATCTCAATATTATTTAAGCAAAATCTGGTAGAGTCCAACCGTTTACTTTCCAAAGTCCAGCCGTTTACTTTAGAAGTCTATATTAGAACATAAGGTATCACGTATCCACCAGTGAACCAATTTTTGAAAGTTGCTCTGCTCGTCAAACCACTCCAGCGTAGCCATATTCTTTTTTCAGAAATATAGGTACCTAATTTTAACAGTTTGTGACTTTTCTGTCTACAACCATACTTATTTAGATTTTTAGGAATGGAGTACCATTGGTCATTTAATTTTGCGTAATTTTTATTGCTTCAGACTCCTGGGGATCAATTTTAAACTGACGTTTATTTATTTCGAGATTTAAAAGGGTTTGTGTATCATTAGTCAAAATTCATCAAACCATTTATTTGAATTTTTTGAAAATTATATTTTGTACAGTAAATAAGTAATTTCATAGTAGACATAGGTAAAAATATTTTAGGTGGTAGGTATCTATAGAAATATTTATTAGAAAAATTATTTTTTTCCAAACACTTAGCAACAATTTAAAAATTGTATAATTTTTTGATAAATTGGCCACAGATTGCTGTATTACAGTAATAAAAAAAGATATTTTACGGTTTTTCATAAATTTCGACGGTTAGACAAAGTTTGCAAAACCCTTTCTTAGCGAGCGCCTACGACCCAACAGGGACCTACGTGCCAAATTTCAAGTTTGTAGGTATTATAGTTTTGGAGATTTTGTGATATATGAGTCAGTGGTATTTCTCTTTTATATATATAGATATGTATTTCTTTAATTAAGTAAGGAAACATTAAATGAAAGGTGAATTTAAATTGAAAAATAATCATTCTATTAATAATAATTTTTGTTGAGGTTTCTTTCAGAAGTAACTTCATTAATATATAAATGTCAAAACTGTTCGGACATATGATCGCGTTCCCGTATAGAGGCTTTTACCCTACAGTATAAAAAAATAGTAATAAATTTGATGTACGTATTTCAAACGCTGCGTCACCTCAGATGGTTCGGGGCCCCTACCCTCATCATCACAAGTTATCATACTAGACAGTTACCCTCCTTCCCCCCTTTTGGCATATGTATTTTATGGATGGCCTCTAAGTATGATACTAAGTAAGTGAAAAAAATCTGTAAACGAAAAAAATTTTGATCTCTTAAACTCTCTCAAAATTTGTGGTGTTTAATTTTCAAAATAAAATTGATATATTTGTTAGAACCTAATTCTTATTTTTTTTAAATAACTTATTGGTTCCAAATAAAAATGGACAGTTCGAAGTCATAACCATTTCCTTAGCTACGAACTTTAGCCATCTGATAACGAATGAAAGAGCTACTGCGGATAGGCTAGAAACATTAAACCACACCTCCATTCGATTTGCCATAAACTTCAGCAGTAAATATTACTCACGCTCCAGTTCCTCACAACAAGTTATCAACAACTAGTGTCACTCATCATTTTTAATTTACATTAATTCCAACATTTCCAGGCTTAAATCTCAATTAAAGTTGAATCATAGATATTTGGACTGACTTTTTAAATACGGCAGTAATCAGTATTATTGTTTGCAGTAAGTTATCTGCAAACGAGAGGAATTTATTGATATAAAAATATTATATAAAAAGAAAAACGTTTATTTCAAAAGGATTTGATGATTGAAATACCGGAAAACATTTTTTTCTGTTTATAAATAACTAATTAAATAATTAGTTTCTGATTGAGCAATTATTAATCTTAATAAAGTAGTTTGAGAGAAGTTTAGCCATGTCAAAAAAAGGATTTTTCAATTTTCTTCTCTAGATAACTGTCGCTCGTAAAACAGATAATGTTTTTAAGCACAATTACACTGAACACAGGGTGGTGGGTATTTGTTACAAGTAATAAAATAATTTACCTTTGTTTTTAAGTAAAACAGTCTGACTTTTTCAAGTTAATGGTCACTAATAACACCGTCTTAGAAAGTCAGTCCAAATATACATATGATCGAACTTGACCGTTTTATTAAAGTAGACGCCAGTTGTAGGTATAGATAATGCAAAATAAATTTTCTTAAAAAAAGAAAATAAATTTTCGCTAAATTATATAACTTTTCTGCCAATATTTTTTTTAACTTTTTTACTAATTGCAATAACTTCTCTATATAGGTTTAACTGAATTTATCTTTAAATTATGTTTTATTAAAAATATTCGTTTATACTTAAAAACTAGCCTTAAATTCTTAATTAGGATTATTTATTTTATAAAGCAACCTAGGAGACCTGCACCACAACAGGTACCTTCATTTTATCGAGCATCTCCGATACCAAATGCACCCCCACCACAACAATTTACGCAGTCGATTAGTAAACCGGTAACAGAAGAACCTGAAGACGATGATTCTTCAAATGAAGATAATTTTGAAGAACAAATTGCTCAAAAACAAGCATTCCTAGCACAAATAACACCAACCGGAGAAAGTTTATCATCTCCTGTACCACCGCCGAGTCCAACACCAGTTCAGTTTAGGTATAATTTTAAATCTTAATTGAAACTATTACACGTTTAATAAAATTTATATTTTTGATAGACCTGAACCTAAAATTGTTCCTCAAGTTCGTCAACAACCTGCTCGTATCATACCACGACCTGACCCACCAATTCGAGCTCTACCGCCACAACCTCAAATAATTCAAAGAGCAAGACCAGCGCCAAGACCAGCTCCACAGCAAATTCCAGTACAACGAGATTACCCAACTGAAGGAAATGGTGGCAGAAGACAAAAGAAACCAGTTGCTCAAATTCTTCGAAAGTAAGTAACGATTACACTTATATTTCTCCGGTTAAATACTAACTAATTTTAATTGCCTAGATATCAACAAGAAAATGAAGATGGTAGTATAACATGGGGTTACGAAAACGATGATGGCTCATTCAAAGAAGAAACTATCGGTACCGATTGTATAACGCGTGGTAAATACGGATATGTAGACCCTGATGGTGTTAGACGAGAATACACTTATGAAACCGGGCATCCATGTGATCCCGAAGAGGAACAACTCCCAGAACAGCCACAACAAATACAACAACAACAGCAACAACCAAGAAGACCAAGGCCACAATAATTAGTTGATTAATATTTTTAAATAGTTTTTGTTATAAAAATTTAAAATTATAAAAATAAAAATAATTTTTTGTTAAAATATAATATTACATAACAATGTTATTGAAAGATATTTTCAATTAACATTTCCAACATCAATTAATGCCGCAAGTAATGTTTTAAATTACATAAACGTATCAATAAATTACGTAATTAATATTCTATAAAAGAATCAATGTACCGTATATTAAACTGTAATTAATTTTTACAGTCAAATGCCATAAATATTACCTGGCTGTTTTCTAAGAATTATTTATATATTTTTTAGTCGCGTACCGTACTTTGTTGCTAAAAATATATAAATTTTTTTAATGAATTAGTAATACAAATTTTAAATTATATCTGATTCAATTCCTTTTTATAGGTATAAGCTAGGAAATTTTAAAATGTGAGATTAAACAAAAGTAAAAATAAAAATTAATTTACATGTGTAACCTACGTGAGCCGCAATAATGTACCTATAAATTAATGTAAATAAAAATATAAAATTCTCTAAAATTTCATTCATTAAAAATTTCTGGAACCTAAAAGTAAAAAATCCAAGTCCTCATAACTCGTTTGTTTTCATTTAATAATCTAATTATTCGCTTATTCATAGCTTGAACAGGCCCGACGGGAGGGTGGGGTAGCTAGGGTTGTTGCTCCGAGGCCCGAGTTGGAAGAGGAGGCCCGTAGCAATCGATAGGGACCTGAGAAAAGTAGAAACATTTTTTTTTTGTTCGTCACTTACTTTTTCGAGGAGAAATTTTTAAGAGATGTGCTTTTTTTACACGTCATTTGTGCTTTATTCCTGGAGCCCGCCATTTCACTCCACAACTCCGAGTTTTAACAGAAAATGAGAAAAGATAAATGAGTATGTACCTACGTCCTTTTCTGTAAATTTTTCTTGACAATTGTTTTGTTTAATATACAGGGTGTTAATGAATTTTATTTATGTAAAAAAGTTCATATAAACCCAGGTCCGAAAACGCTTATTGTTAGTTTCCAAGATACAGGATGTAGGCTATTGACTATGTAGTTGAATAAGGAACTAATTTGTAACAGATGTTTTATTGCTTCATATGTTCAATTGTACCCCAAAGATGATAAATTCACAAAGTGCTATTAAATTTAGGCGTGCGTTTTTACGAACGGCGTAAACTTATCGACGCTTACGTTTTTTAACTATAACTCAAAAACTATGCATTTGTCGGAAATACACATGATATGATTTTTTGTAGAGAATTAAATTTCCTATCGAAATGGCACTTTATGAACTCAAAAAACTTTTGTCTCAACAAAATAAGTCAAAAAAACTATTTAAAGAAAAGCTCAAATTTTTCAATTTTTCTTTTTTTTTTAATTTTTGAGTAGTACTTTTTTCTGAGTGAATTTAGGTATAGGGATTGGTTCACAAAAAAGAAAGCTGATGTAATTCCCGTCAGAATGGTGACAGATAAAACTATTTTCGATAACAACCGGCTGAGACACAGTCGTTCAAAGTTACCTACTTTTTTACAATTTTATTACTTTTGACTTTTATACCATGTTATTTGTAATTTTTACACGCAAAAATTATTTTTATTGAGTACAAAAATTATTTCTGCTTTATCAGAGGTAACGATACAATTATTTGCTAAAAATTTTGATATTCATATGATCTTAGGTATAAAAAGAAACTTTAATATTGTACTAAATTACAGTTCTATTTTTTAAAAAAAATTAAATGTACCTATTATATTTATCCCATAATCATTTCAAATTCAATATCAATATCTTCATCAACATCGTTTTGGACATCTCCTTCTGTAATTTCTGGAACATCCGCATTTTCACAATTTTCTGGAACATCCGCATTTTCGCAAATAAATTCTTTGCAGCTAATTCCTAATTTTCTACAGCTGCAATTTCCGTGACAACCTTTTATACACCCGCAAGCTATTTGTTCCAGTAAATTCTGCAGTGCAGGAGGTTTTGTTGTTTTAATTGGCACTAATCCATTTTTAGATTTTTTCCAACCCCACTCAAATGGATTTAAAATATTTCCTTCCCACTGTTGAATTTGGTGGTACGTCCTTAAACTGTGATATTTACTAGCATCAGAAGTTAGTGGGAAATTGGTTAGAGAAAATTTTGTGCTTTTTGATAATTTTTGAAAAAGTTGTAACCGAGAACTACCTAAACTGTTGGCCTTAATGCCATAAAGAGAAATTACGATTTAATTCTATTACGTAAATTGCAGCTGTAGAAAATTATAGGAATTAGCTGCTCCATGTTCTGCAAAGAATGTATGGACCTAAATTGTGAAAATGCGGATGTTCCAGAAATGACAGAAGAGGATGTCCAAAACGATGTTGATGAAGATATTGATATTGAATTTGAAAACATTATGAGAGAAATATAATCCATTTCTACAATTTTTCATATGAATATCAAAATTTTATCGTTACCTCTGGTAAAGCAGAAATAATGTTTGTACTCAATAAAAATAATTTTTTTGTGTAAAAATTACAAATAATATGGTATAAAAGTCAAAAGAAATAAAATTGTAAAAAAGTAGGTAAATTTGAACGACTGTATCTCAGCCGGTTTTTATCGAAAATATTTTGATCGGTCACCATTCTGACGGGAATTACATCAGCTTTCTTTTTTGTGAACCAATCCCTATACCTAAATTCACTCAGAAAAAAGTACTACTCAAAAATTTAAAAAAAAAGAAAAATTGAAAAATTTGAGCTTTTTTTTAAATAATTGTTTTGACTTATTTTGTTGAGAAAAAAGCTTTTTGAGTTCATAAAGTGCCCTTTCGATAGGAAATTTAATTCTCTACAAAAAACTCATATTATGTGTATTTACGACAAATGCATAGTTTTTGAGTTATAGTTAAAAAACGTAAGCGTCGATAAGTTTACGCCGTTCGTAAAAACGCACGCCTAAATTTAATAGCACTTTGTGAATTTATCATCTTTGGGGTACAACTGAACATATGAAACAATAAAACACCTGTTACAAATTAGTTCCTTTTCCCCCTGTTTTTTTGTACATAGTCAATAGCCTAATGTTTGAAGAAAAAAAGGCACGCCAATGATTTCCGCTCGGCGTTTTTTCCACAAAAGCTGAAAACGCGTCGTCAGCGCGCACCACATTTTTTTTCCAGTAGTAGAATTGGCGGGACTTAAAATTATTTCAAAAATGGATGTTCGTTGAGCTTGTTGCACTGGTGCTTTACGTTAGCAATATGACGTTATTAAGGACGTCGTTTTTTTTTTTTTTTTCAATCGATTTTTGTATCGATTCGTAATTGCCAACAAAAGAATCGATACTTAAATTATCGATTGTATTCAAAATCGATTCCAAGAAATCGATTCAAATTTGCTGTTGCAAAAGTGGCCGTAATTTTTCAGTAAAAATTTATAATTCAGAAAGACGAACTTTCGAAGTCTTTTAAGAAGAAAAATATTAAGCGTGTACATACGGTACATACTTAATTACCAACATTTTTTTAGAATTTTATTCTATGGTATAGAGATGAATCACAACATCACAACAAAGTTGACAATATTTGTTTTCATTTGATATAAAAATGTTAAAGTCAAATTTATATATAAAGAAAATGACTCATTTCAAAAATAAAGTTTTGTTACATATAAAAGATATTATAATTTCTACTATCCTTTTTCAATATATTAGACAGTTGATCTTGTGAGAGATAGCTATATTACGAGTCTGTTTAAGAGATACATTTATGAAAATGAATCATTTGCAGTTGTCGTTGCTTTCTCTGTAATTGTATAAATATTATCTAAATTGTACTAAATGTTGAGAAGTTTTTATTTAATTGCATACAAAGTTTTTTTTATAGATTAAGAGATAAAAAAATAATTATAAAAGTTTTTTTGTTTTAAATTTCCCGCCTAAACTTTATTGTTTTGTACATGGTACAGTTGTCAATTTGTCAATTTTGACAATTTTATTTGATGCATAGACATTTAATTATATGCATTTGATGCTTAAAATTTAATAATCCGATAATGAATTTAAATTAATAAATAAATAGCAACGTATAAATGGAAAAGCAATTTATGTTTTAAAAAAATAATCGTTTCACGATTTCCATAAAATAAAAATCGATTTGTGAATCGATCTCAAAATCAATGATCGATTAAAAATCGGTTTTCATACTTCCGATTAATCGATTTCTCGATTCATCGATTAAAAAACGACATGCCTAGACGTCGTATATAATTGAAAATTCGTATGTTTGAGTGACTAGAACAATAAAAATACAAAAGAAGAAATATATTAATACTTTTTTTTTTATTTTAAAAATTATTATTAAATAAAAATACCTACTTCAATATTAATTATCAAAATACATATTATGTCAAACTTATGAACAGTTTTCCATTTTCTTCCGTCATTTACATATTTTAGATAACACCCACTCTTCTTTTCAAGTAATTATATTTGTAAAAAGATTTATTTACCAAGATCTAAATTGTCTTTTTTACGTATAAAATTTGATTCACGGTATCATAGGCAAGAACGTAGACGAATATACATATGGTTTCTTGGCATTTATCTTGATAACAAATTGGATGGGAAAAAACATATTGAATTTTTAACCAATAAGTTAGCTAAACTTAGTTTTGCGCTGTATAAATTAAGAGATCTTGTGTCATTTGATATTTTGATACAAACCTATTATGCACAGATTCATTCGAATATAAAATATGGGATTTTATTTTGGGGAAATTCAGTGTTAGTAGAAAAAGTGTTACTTGCACAAAAGAGATGTCTAAGAATCATGGTAAATGCCAAATCTACGGAACACGCTCGTCCAATTTTCAGGGATTTAAAGATACTTACAGTGATAGATACTTATATTATGGAGTGTGCAATATTTGTGAAAAATAACTATCAATTATTTGAGAAATATCAGTACGATCATTCATACAATACACGAGGCGCGGATAAACTTGTAACTATCCAGTCAACAAAGACGTATATAAATATTGGAGTGCTAAACATGTGTATTAAAATTTTTAATAACATTCCAACACATTTAAAAAATTTAAATAATAGGCAATTTAAGAATGAATTAAAAAGTTTTTTGTTGACAAAGAATTTTTATAATATTAAGGAATTTATGGAATGACTTATTCTATGTACTCTGTACTTTATTGAATAAAGATTATTATTATTATTATTATATGCACATATTAAATTCATGACAAATACCTCAAACTCCAATAGAAAAATTCATTTAAATATCACGGTTCAAAGCAATCTCAGCATTCTCCACTCAAATGCTTAAAGCAAACTTAGTAATCTCCATTTTTTTTACTGTTTTATTTAAAGTGTTTGTTGCCTTTTCAAATAAAAGACAACACTTTATAAAGTACTTTTGTCTTTGGAGTCATTCACACATTCATGTCAAAAACATAGAATTGATTTTTCCTTTCATTCCCCCTGACAGAGTTTTCAGGAACATTGAAAAAAAATTATGTCACGAAACAAAAGTTTA